>CM056059.1:86843419-87320919 GCA_029574335.1 Rana kukunoris
GGGGGGTGGATGGGAGAGAGGGGGATGGATGGGAGAGAGGGGGATGGATGGGAGAGAGAGGGGGTGGATGATGGAGAGAGAGGGAGATGGATGAGAGAGAGGGAGAGAGGGGCATGGATGAGAGAGAGGGAGAGAGGGGCATGGATGGGAGAGAGGGAGAGAGGGGCATGGATGGGAGAGAGGGAGAGAGGGGCATGGATGGGAGAGAGGGAGAGAGGGGCATGGATGGGAGAGAGGGGCATGGATGGGAGAGAGGGAGAGAGGGGCATGGATGGGAGAGAGGGGCATGGATGGGAGAGAGGGGCATGGATGGGAGAGAGGGAGAGAGGGGCATGGATGGGAGAGAGGCATGGATGGGAGAGAGGGCATGGATGGGAGAGAGGGAGAGAGGGGCATGGATGGGAGAGAGGGAGAGAGGGGCATGGATGGGAGAGAGGGGCATGGATGGGAGAGAGGGAGAGAGGGGCATGGATGGGAGAGAGGCATGGATGGGAGAGAGGCATGGATGGGAGAGAGGGGCATGGATGGGAGAGAGGGGCATGGATGGGAGAGAGGGGCATGGATGGGAGAGAGGGGCATGGATGGGAGAGTGGGGCATGGATGGGAGAGAGGGGCATGGATGGGAGAGAGGGGCATGGATGGGAGAGAGGGGGCATGGATGGGAGAGAGGCATGGATGGGAGAGAGGGGCATGGATGGGAGAGAGGCATGGATGGGAGAGAGGGAGAGAGGGGCATGGATGGGAGAGAGGGGCATGGATGGGAGAGAGGGGCATGGATGGGAGAGAGGGGCATGGATGGGAGAGAGGGAGAGAGGGGCATGGATGGGAGAGAGGCATGGATGGGAGAGAGGGGCATGGATGGGAGAGAGGGAGAGAGGGGCATGGATGGGAGAGAGGGGCATGGATGGGAGAGAGGGAGAGAGGGGCATGGATGGGAGAGAGGCATGGATGGGAGAGAGGGGCATGGATGGGAGAGAGGGGCATGGATGGGAGAGAGGGAGAGAGGGGCATGGATGGGAGAGAGGGAGAGAGGGGCATGGATGGGAGAGAGGCATGGATGGGAGAGAGGGGCATGGATGGGAGAGAGGGACATGGATGGGAGAGAGGGACATGGATGGGAGAGAGGGGCATGGATGGGAGAGAGGCATGGATGGGAGAGAGGGGCATGGATGGGAGAGAGGGGCATGGATGGGAGAGAGGGGCATGGATGGGAGAGAGGGGCATGGATGGGAGAGAGGGGCATGGATGGGAGAGAGGGAGAGAGGGGCATGGATGGGAGAGAGGGGCATGGATGGGAGAGAGGGAGAGAGGGGCATGGATGGGAGAGAGGCATGGATGGGAGAGAGGGGCATGGATGGGAGAGAGGGATGGATGGGAGAGAGGGGCATGGATGGGAGAGAGGCATGGATGGGAGAGAGGGGCATGGATGGGAGAGAGGGAGAGAGGGGCATGGATGGGAGAGAGGGGCATGGATGGGAGAGAGGGAGAGAGGGGCATGGATGGGAGAGAGGGGCATGGATGGGAGAGAGGGATGGATGGGAGAGAGGGGCATGGATGGGAGAGAGGCATGGATGGGAGAGAGGGGCATGGATGGGAGAGAGGGGCATGGATGGGAGAGAGGGGCATGGATGGGAGAGAGGCATGGATGGGAGAGAGGGGCATGGATGGGAGAGAGGGGCATGGATGGGAGAGAGGGGCATGGATGGGAGCAGAGGGAGAGAGGGGAATGGATGGGAGAGAGGCATGGATGGGAGAGAGGGGCATGGATGGGAGAGAGGGAGAGAGGGGCATGGATGGGAGAGAGGCATGGATGGGAGAGAGGGGCATGGATGGGAGAGAGGGAGAGAGGGGCATGGATGGGAGAGAGGCATGGATGGGAGAGAGGGAGAGAGGGGCATGGATGGGAGAGAGGGGCATGGATGGGAGAGAGGGAGAGAGGGGCATGGATGGGAGAGAGGGGCATGGATGGGAGAGAGGCATGGATGGGAGAGAGGGAGAGAGGGGCATGGATGGGAGAGAGGCATGGATGGGAGAGAGTGGCATGGATGGGAGAGAGGGGGATGTAAAAGAGGTGGATGTAAAAGAGAGAGAGAGAGAGGGGGATGGATAAGAGAGAGAGAGGGTGAGTGAAATTGACCCCCTAGCCTGGCCTGCGGTCCTTCCTGTCCCAGCCCCTGTCTGTGGTGGGTAGGTGTGTGTGATGCACCTACCTCACGCCCATCCTCATCCCCTGGGCACTCGGCCAGACCATCTTCCTTCTTGCTGACAGCCTGTCACAGCTGGGACTGGGAGCCGACATTGGAGATGGTGTACATGCTCTGGGAGGTGTCAGGAATACAGCCGCACTTACTGCTGCTTAGCCTCAGGTGGTCAATCAGGGTGGCGATTCTCCCACTCCCTCTCGCGCTGTACCTTCAAGCCAGCCTCATACTTGACTCGGCTCCCAGGAGCAGTAGCGCGGAGGAGGAAGTGAAAGCCTCGCTTTCAACGCTGACCATGTATTGTAGTGGGTAAGGTTGCAGCCGTGACGTCACTGGTTGCTACACGCCAAGCGGCACAGGCGTTAGCAACCAGGGCAGGCGAAGACTAGCCAGCAGCGCAGCTCCACCCACCTCCTCCCTCCAGCGCGGCGTAATGACCAGAGTTGGTCGGGACTCGGGAGTCGGACTGCACTGCAGTCAGATTTTCGGGGGGGAACCTCCAGGGGCAGACTGAGCCGACCCGGGCCCCCTCCCACCACGGGCCCTCGGGCAGTGCCCGACTGACCGAATGGTCAGTCCGCCCCTGGCTGGAGCACATTCTCCTGGGATTTTGGCCACCCAGCTCTCCAGAAAGGCATGATAGTTATTTGTTTTTGGGCATCTATTTTTTTTAGCTTTTCAGCAATTTGTGGTTGGTGATAGCATCAAGCTCCTTTTTCAGATAGTGTATATTTTCCAATCTAGCCTCCCTCATGCTACTACATAAATGTGATGGTGCCTGCTAACGGACAGATAAGCTTTCACTTTCTATACTTGCGATATTCAGAATGTATCTATTGTATAAAATGAGCCCTGCGCAGCAACCAAAATTAAATGCCATTTTAGTTTTAGTCCCATTTTAGTCTTCTGCAATTGTTTTAGTTTTAGTTGTATTTAGTCGTATTTAATCTCCAGTAGATTTTAGTTGACTAAAGTGTCCTACGTTTTAGTCGACTAATGCCTCATACACATGATCGGAATTTCCGATGAAAAAAGGCCAACTGACTTTTTTCATCGGAAATTCAAACCGTGTGTGAGCCCATCAGAATTTTTTCATCGAATATTCTTTGGAATTCTATCTGAGTTTACATAGAGAATATGTTCTCTTTTCCTCCAATGGAATTCCGTAGGAATTCCGATGTGAGTTTGGTCGGGCAAAAGCCTGATCGTGTGTACGAGGCATAAAATGTCCTACGTTTTATTAGACTAAGATCTCCAGTACATTTTAGTCTACTAAAATCACTGCTGGAGTGAAAAATCTAATATGTTATCATTTATGGTATTGAGGTATGAACATGCAGTGGTAATTTTGAAGTCAAATTTCAATTTAGTTTTAGTCTTAGGCGGCGTACAGACGATCGGACATATCCGATGAAAACGGTCCGCGGACCATTTCCATCGGATATGTCCGATCGGGAGTTTGATCCGATGGCGTGTACACACCATCGGATCAAATTCCCCGCCGCCGGACGGCGCGGTGACGCGGCGGTGACGTTGACGCCGCCGCGTCACCGCCACGTCACCGCACCAGGAAGTAAAACACTTCCGCGCATGCGCCGAATCCATTCGGCAGCGGCGCGGCGGCGGTGGGGGCCGACATGTCTGCTGGTAAGTGTACTAACCAGCAGACATGTCGGGCGGACAGATTCCACCGGATAGATTTCAAAGCTTGCTTTGAAATCTGTCGGGTGGACAAATCTGTCCGCTAGCCCATACACACGAGCGGAGATGTCTGCTGAAACGGTCCATCGGACCTTTTTCAGCGGACATATCCCCTTGTGTGTGTACGCCGCTTAAGTCTTTTGACTAAAAAGGCATTTTAGTTTTACAGTGGAACCTCAGATTGCGAGTAACACGGTTAACGAGCGCTTCGCAATATGAGCACTGTATTTTTAAAAATCGTGACTTGGTTGACAAGTGTTGTCTCACAAAACGAGCACAATTCAGGCCAAAATCGGTGTGCAGTACCGGGGCCTGAGCCGAACAGAGCCAAATGTCGCCAATCTGCACTGTTCAGGACTGCACAGAAATGTCAGAGGACAGCACAGCTGACCTTGGCATATCTCGGTTAGGAAGTCTTTCCGAGGTTTGTCAAAGTGTCCTTGGGCCTTTTTGTCCGTTTCCAAGGCTCTCTGGTGCCCCCTGCCTCTGGTTGCATGCAGTATTGCATCCCGTTGAAGTCAATGCGGAATAAATTATTTTTGTTTCCATTGACTTTAAGGCCGGATTCACACTAGTGCGGTGCGAATTTCATCTCTCTTATCTCTGCAGAGAGATAAGACAACTTTTCAGCAGATCGATTGCGTTTTAGCTGCAGACTAGCTGCAAATTTGGAGACCTGGGAGAGGGGGAGGGGGAGGGGGGAAGTGTATTGAGCTGAATGAGAAGAAATCCTGAAGAGAAATGAACACATCTGCGAATCAGTTGCGTACCTATAGAAGATAATGGGCCTGAATTCGCACCTGAGCCGCACCGCAAGTCATAAAATACGCACACGTTTTTTCGGCAATGTGCAGTGCGAATGCATCGCACATATGTGAACCAGCCTCATTGAAAACAATGGCCCAGATTCACAGAGCGATTACGCCTGCGCAACAGGAGATGCGCGTGCGTAAGTCTAAATGTGCGCGTGCGTTTCGATGCACGGCATCCCCAAAGCGAGATACGCAAGAAATCTACTTTTTTTGGTCCAGCGTAATTTCGTTAGACAGTCGCATCCGTCCGCGCAAAACTGCGCTAGACAGACCATTGATTTGCTAGTCAAATATGCTAATGAGGGACTTACGGGGATCCACAAAAGAACGTTGGGGCAGCGCAGGCTACGCAGTGTGCGTAACAGCAAAATGTCCTGTCTAAAATTAGAGCATATAAAAGCTGGTCTAAAAAGAGAAAAAAAGTCTACTTGTTAGATAAAGCAACACAGTTAGTGAGGAGCTCAGCAGTCACATGTGTTGCACAACAATCTGTATGCCAACATGCCAGGGGCATCGTCGCGCATAGCTATACTACTGACTTTAGATGAACAAAGAAGGATGAGGGCACGGAGGATGGCACGGAGGATGGCACGGGAGAGGATATACCACACCCGCATAGACCTGTTTGGCATGAGTGATTCTGAGGTGTATCGCATCTTCAGATTCACCCCTCATGTCATCCTGGAATTAACCACAACCCTGCAGGAGGACATCACCAGCCGAACACAACGCTCACATGCAGTGCAGCCACTGGTCAAGGTCATGGCAACACTCCATTTCCTTGCCAGTGGCTCTTTTCAGCGTACAAGTGGAGTGGTGGCTGGGATGTCACAATCCTCCATGAGCAGATGTGTGCACCAGGTTGTCCCTGCAATCCTCAGACGCATGGCCAACCAAATCATCAAACCCACCACTGAGGAGCTGCGGCTGAAGGCAATGACAGATTTCTTCAGAATTGCCAGATTCCCACGCACTGTGGGGGCCATTGATTGCACACATGTGGCACTCCAGCCCGCCCAGGAGACAGAGCACATGTACCGCAATCGGAAGCATTGGCATTCCATCAACGTACAGGTGATAGTCGATGCCCAAGGCCTCATATGGCACGTCCGTGCCAAACACCCAGGGTCCAGCCATGACAGCTACATATACAATCAATGCCACATCCGAATGGAATTCGATCAGAACGTGTATGGGGACACCTGGCTGGTTGGTGAGTGACATGGGTGGCAGGCATGACTATCCCCTCCCATGATGCACACATCACAAGGGGCACATGCATGACTAACATCCTCCTGTCTTTTCCTTTACAGGTGACTCTGCATATCCACTGGGACCCCATCTCATGACTCCTATCCGGAACCCCCAAACCCCAGGAGAGGAAAGATACAATCAAGCACATGCCCAAACACGAGCAGTGGTGGAGCGCAACTTTGGCCTCCTGAAATCACGTTTCCGATGCCTGCATAAGTCTGGGGGTACCCTCTTGTATTCCCCAAACTTTGTGTGCCAGATCATCGGTGCATGTTGCATGCTGCACAACTTCGCAGTAAGAAAGGGCCTGCAGATTGACCTACGTAATGACCTGACCCCTGAACCAGACAATCCCCCCCTAACCGAGGCTACCCTGTCTTCTGAGGGAAGAGCAGCCAGGAGACAACTCACATTGGGCATCTTTGCACGTTAAACACACACATTAATCATGGCACAATGAGAATGCATGCATGCACACCACTGTGGTCCCTAGCACACACACCCCACATCCACATCAAATTGGATTGGCACCAGTCCACCATGCAGGACTTGTGAGCAGCAACGGCACGCCAAGGCTCCAATTATGTCACTGTACATTCATACACCATTCACACGGACCTGGGGATCACTTCTCCCTGGTCCTGGGGAACCCTTCTCCACCAAAATTGAGGGTGACACCCCTTTTCCGGCAGGAATGTCACCCCCACATTCAAACAGCATTCACAACCCAAAAAAAAAAATGACAAGCAAAATCAAAAAATTTCCAGCAAAAAAAAAAAAATCAAAAAAGGGGAAAAAAAAATTATTGCCCTTTACGTGAGCCACGCCTGGGGCGCCCCCGGCCACGGCCCGGCTCCTCAGGGGAGACTCATGGGGGAGGGGGAAAACCGGGGAAGGAGGAGCAGCCCCTGATCTCTGCCCACCTGGCGGCCTGCCCTCCAAGGCCACGGCTATTCTGTCCAGGGCAGCACCAAGTGTTGCCGTGTTGGCCTGGATAGCCTGGGTAAGGGCCCTCACATCCTGCCCAACGCCTGCTGATGTAGTCTGCAGGTCGTTTAGGCAGGTTGTGAAAGCCCGGGAGTGGGAGTCCAGGTTCCCCAGCGTATTCTTGATGGAGGACAGGCTCTCCTCCATCCGCACCAATGTCTGGCTGACCTGTCCCAGATGGCGGGTCTGAAGGGCCTGGTCCCTTCTCAGAGTGGCGGGCAGGAGATCGGCCACCCCCCTGGTGATCTGGGACGACTTCCTGCCTCCAGCTGATGCTTGTGGCCGGGGAGAAGGGAAGGCCCTTGGGAGGGGAGCCATGTTGGGGGAGGAGGGGGGGGGGCTCCCCCTTAGGGAGTGCTGCCTGCTGCCAGCCAGAGGGGAAGAGTCCTCAAAAACCAAAAGTCCAGGGCCTGACATGGACTCCTCCTCCTCATGATTCTCCTCCTCCGCGGACTCCGGCCTTGTTGGGGGGGCCTCATTAGGCTGCTGTCCTGGGGATGGTGCGGTCAGGCCAGATGGCCCTGCACCCTCCTGCACATCTGTGGATGACACAAAACATTCACAGGTTGGAGGATCCACACACTTGCCACATATTCCCTTTCACCCCCTCCCCCACACATGCTACACACCTGATATTAAAAAAAAATACTTACCTGGCACCACGGGCTCCGGACTTGAGTCAAAGCCGGGCAGGCCCTCCACTTCATGCCGATGAAAGGTCAGGGCCACCGCACGCTCCTCCGCTGTGAGCCTAATACGGCATGGTGGGCCCCCTCCTGTGCCCCTGGCATGGGCATGCATTTTGGACAGCTTCTGTTTGACCAGAAGCCGGAGGTCATTAATTTTTTTGTCAATCCCAGATCGGGTCCATGTCTCCCCCTCCCCCGCTGAATTGACCTGCTCAGTGATGAGGTCCAAAATCTCCCTCCTCCTGGCCAGGGGGGTGTTGGCACTGTCCGGGCCGTGGAGGAAACGCCCATAATCGCTAATGGCCCGGGCAAGAATTATTTTTTCCCCCCACAGTAAAATTGAGTTTTCGCTTTCTCTCTGTCATACTTCCAAAAAACTCACTCCCAGTCAACAAAAATCAGTCACAAAAACAAGCACAACCAATCAAGCAAGAACACACACAAAGAGAAAACTAACACCCAAAAAATCACACAAGCACTCAGCAAAAAACAGTCACAAAAACAAACAGCAAAAAATCAGCAAGAAAACAAACGAACAGAAATATATCAAACAAACAGTCTCTCAAACACTTAATAAAAAACACTTTCAAAGATCTACTAACAAACACTTGATCACACAGAACACTAATCTGACAAATACAAAACACAACGCAACGAACAACAGGACAAAAGCACTTGGTTAAATGGGAAGGGACAAAGGGATGTACTTTTGCAATGCAAGTGCGTTTGTGTGTGTCTATTTATGCTGTTTGCGTAGTTCACTAAGTTGCCCTAGTCCATTTCCAATTTCACTGATTGCGCCGCTCCCGAGTTGTGAGCATGCGCACAGCGGAGCTGACCATGGTCTCCTTCAAACGCGCATGCGCGAGCCGGCCGGCCCTTCATTTGCATGGGGTCACGGCTCATTTCAATGTAACCCGCCCACGTCCTTCCCAATTTGTATTACTCCGCCTTACGCCTCTGAAATAACGTTACGCATGCGCAATTTTCTGCGCAAAAGCTACGAGAATAGGGTGATTACGCGGCAAAATTGCGCAAGTCTAACGTAAAGGCGGTGCTCTACGCCGGTCCAATAATGCGCAGATGTACGTGAATCTGGGCCAAGGTATTTAGAAATGTTCTGCGTATTGGATGCGGTTTAAGCCGCACTCAATTCACATAGGTGTGAACCCGGCCTAATGGAGAAACTCACTTTGGATTACGAGCATTCTCCTAGAACGGATTAGGCTTGTAATCCAAGGTTCCACTGTAGTCCCATTTTAGTCTTTGGACTAAAATGCCATTTTAGTTTTAGTTGTAATTTAGTCATCTCAATTGTTTTAGCTGTATTTTAATCGACTCAAATAGTATTCATTTAGTCGACTAAAAGGTTTTAGTCGTCAGAATTAACACTGATCTATAGCATGATGTAACAGGATAAATGATGTATCATATCTTTAAACCGTTATGGGTTTATCAATAAAAATGAGCAGTGGCTTTATTTGTAATGGAAAAGTGCCAAATGTTCAATTAAAAAAGCAATGTCCTAACCAGGAAAGTGTTTGCTTTTGAGGGCTGTTTAAAACTATGAGCTATTATGCAATCTGATCCATTAATACAGCAAATACAGGTCTATTCTGAAAGACAATTATATTTATATTGTGATGTCCTCATAATGATGAATGGGAAAACATTGAAAAAGTTCAAATGGATGTAAACCCACTGTCTCCAGGCTAGTGAATAAGATATGTAAATAACCTGTCACTCACAGCAAGGGGGCGGAACGGACTAAGGTTGTTCTCTGTAAGTCTGTTTTATTTCACTGAACAATAAAAGAGGATTGCTCAGAGCTGGATTAACTCTGTGTAGCAAGACTGGGCACAGATGATAGGAAATCTTATACTGTACATTGCGACATCAAACAAATAAATAAAAAAAATGTGGGTTTACATCCACTTTATTTAAGGTATATAGTTTAATGATTGGTCCAAAGGCTATACAGGTCTTTGTTGTATAATAATATAACAATAATGCACTTTGTATTGCTCATTCTGCTTGCTAGCATGGATTTCCTTGAGGTTTCCTAGGGGAAAGATTATGTTTTCTTTTCAGCAGGTGTCCTCCAGCTGCTTCCTTTCCTACCTGCAGATAGAAGCATTGCTTAAAGGAGTACCATGGTAATGCAGAACCTTCAGCTTGGTGGTTTTATGAGGTTTTGTAAGCTGAACTGATTTTCCTAGGAAGCTGACTGATTTTTCCATGAATGACATCTATCTAGAAGAGGATCACTCTGTACTACTACACCGCCAGGCACCTACTGTTCATCATTTGGCTGCTCAGCTAACCGCTGCCTAGACACCACCCCTGTAGTGGGCAGAAGAAAAGCAAGAAACATGAGATGTAAACAGACAGCTACTTATATGAGCTGATCACAGATGCCAATCTAATCCATTCTATTATTAATTTGCCACTAATGTAAGCGTGTTTGCAATTCTTTCAACAAAGAGTCTTTTTTTTTTTTTGCTAAATACCTTCTTTTACCTTACTGCAGTGCTGTTTTCATGTCCTCATTGTTCGTTTTTGCTTTGATGTTGCTGTAATTCTGCTCTGATCTCCACACTTCCTGGTTGTCTGTTTCCTTATAACCACAGTGCTGGGAGCTTTCTCACTGTGGTCACTAATCAAGGAGGTGTGATTACTGTGTGTAAACTGAAACTGGGTTGGTGCTGAGGGGTTTTAGACAAACCATCACTGCCCTCTATTGGCTCTCTGGCTCTGTACATCAGAGAGACAAGAAATAGCAAAAAAACTAGAACTGTAGGTTGATAGATTTTTATCTATTTTTAATCATTTTTAAAAGGAATCAGTTAACTTCTCTATACCCTGTAAACAGCCATTTCAGCCCAATTTTTTTTTTCCTTTAGTGACCCTTTAAATCGTATCTAGAGCTCAGCCTTTTTTTGTTTTGGATGGGTTAGCACCTCTGTCAAGATTTTATTACTGTCCATGTCCCTTGTAGAGAAATTCACCCTCTCTCTTTGTCTCGGTGACCATTGTCTCTAGAACTGAAGGTAGAGAAAAATTGAATATTTTGAGATGCAATTAGACCCCTTTACCACTGAGGCATCAATTTTGCACCGCTATTCGGCCGCTAGCGGGGCGCTTTTACCCCACGCTAGCAGCCGAGAAAGGGTTAAAACCACCGCAAAGCACCTCTATAGAGGCGCTTTGCCGGCGGTATAGCCGTGGTGTAGCCACAGTATAGCCGGTGGTATAGCCGTGGTGCCCATTGATTTCAATAGGCAGGAGCGGTGAAGGAGCGGTATACACACCGCTACTTCACCACTCCAAAAATGGGACTAGCAGGACTTTTTTTTACCATTCTGCTAGGGCACCGCTCCAGTGTGAAAGCCCTCGGGGCTTTCACATTGGAGAGACAGCAGCGGCTGTTTCAGGTCGCTTTACAGGTGCTATTTTTAGCCATATAGAAACTTTTATTTAAATATATGACTCAATTGCCACTAAAGATGTAAAATCTTTTTGCATGCCTTTGTAAACTTACATGTTATCTTGTAAAAGTAATGGTGACCTAATTGTTGTGCTGTGCATAGCCTGTGCAGAGAGCAGAAGCTCCACCTACTATAGGATGCCTATAGAGAACTAAAGGGGGGGTAATACAAGACCTTTCTCCTTGCACCAGGAGAGAGACTAGCAGTGATTGGCCTTCATTAATAGTGTTGAGCGGAATACGCCATATTCGATTTCGCGATATTGCGCGAATATATAGAAGAATATTCGCGAATATTCGCTAATATCGAATATTCGTGATATTTTATCCAAAAAAAATTTTGCGAAATTTCGCTAATGCGAAAATGATTGCGAAATTCACATAAACGCAGATCATTTCCTGTATTACTAAACTAATATGCACTAAACACTAACTCTACACTAACTCTACTTAAAAGAAAGGAGAATAAGGGGGCAAAAGAAGGGCGGAGAAGATAATCGCGCAATATTCCTATTGCGCGATTATCTTCTCCGCCCTTCTTTTGCATCAGAGCCAATCAGAATAACTCGAATATTCGGCAAAAGGAATATCGCGCAATATTCCTTTTGCCGAATATTCGAGTTATTCAAATGGCAGCAACATGTTGGTAAGAGCATGGCAAGTACTCTGCAATCAAATGTGGATAGGGAAATAACTTAAAATAACATAAAATACATAAAAATAAATAATCTTGACAAGCAGGAACCTTCCCCAATGATGGGACACTATTCCTCCCACTGATGCCAATGATGGGGCACTATTTCTCCCACTGACACAAATGATGGGACACTATTCCTCCCAATTATACCAATGATGGGGCACTATTTCTCCCACTGACACAAATGATGGGACACTATTCCTGCCAATGATACCAATGATGGGACACTATTCCTCCCACTGATTCCAATGATGCGGCACTATTTCTCCCACTGACACAAATTATGGGACACTATTCCTGCCAATGATACCAATGATGGGACACTATTCCTCCCACTGATACCAATGATGCGGTACTATTTCTCCCACTGACACAAATGATAGGACACTATTCCTGCCAATGATACCAATGATGGGACACTATTCCTCCCACTGATACCAATGATGCGGCACTATTTCTCCCACTGACACAAATGATGGGACACTATTCCTCCCAAGGATACCAATGATGGGGCACTATTTCTCCCACTGACACAAATGATGGGACGCTATTCCTGCCAATGATACCAATGATGGGAAACTATTCCTCCCACTGATACCAATTATGGGGGAACTATTTCTCCCACTGACACAAATGATGGGACACTATTCCTGCCAATGATACCAATGATGGGACACTATTCTGGTGCAATTAGATTTGTGAAGTAGGACTGACTCCTAACTAATTTCCCTACAGTAGCTAATGCAGAGTATCTGACAGGAACATATGCAGTGCTGGTGCAATATGCAGAGTATCTGACAGGAACATATGCAGTGCTGCTGCTAGATTTGTGAAGTAGGACTGACTCCTAACTAATTCTCTCCCTATAAGCACAATCAGGAACCTTTCCCTAATGTAGCTAATGCTATGTAGATCGATCGCTGAATATTGTAATTTGATTTCTGAAGCAGGAAAATCCTATCTAAATCTGTCCCTGAGAGCAGCGGCAGCCTTTCCCTACCCTAGCTAAAGCAGAGTGACGAGCTGTGCTGTGTGCCTCTAGCTTATATAGAGGCTGGGTCACATGCTCGGTCACATGCTGCACTGGCCAATCACAGCCATGCCATTAGTAGGCATGGCTGTGATGGCTTCCAAGTCACACAAGTAAAATAAATGCTGATTGGCTGCCCTGCAGCGCGCCGTTACATAGTCGAACACCGAACCCGAACTTTCAGAAAATTGTTCGGGTTCCGGTCCGGGTCAAAAAAAACTAAAGTTCGGTACAAACCCGAACTTTACAGTTCAGGTTCGCTCAACCCTATACAGGAATTCTTTTGTGCTCAATTACTGCACAGATGGAAGAAATAAGCAAAGGAGACCAATATTAAGGTAAAGCTAGTTATAGACAGATCAAAATTTGATTTTGATTTGAGTGTGGCCCTTGCCTTTTCAACTTCCTTTGAATGGGCACGCTGGAAGACTTTTGTCAATCAACGACTGCAGCCAATTGGTTTCAGCCACTAATCAGTGTATTTTGAAAGAAAACAAAATCTGGCAGGGGTTTGAGTTATTCCTTACTTGATTCATAAAATTAAAAAAATAAATGGCTAGAGATATACTTTAGTTATCACCAAAAACGTACTCAGTTATGCCTTAATTATGATCACACTCTATATTGATATTTAATTGGCGAGTTTTACATTAGGTTTAAAGGGCCAATCACATTTCCATGAAAATTCACAATCGTCTCTCCCTCCTCTTCCATCACTTCATTCTGGCCCCAAGAGGGACAGCCTCTCTAAATGTGTGCCCTATTAACATTCGGCTGCTTAGCTGCACCATATGTTGATCAAAACTATTTATGCTCCACTGCAAGCCGATTGATCTCTCTAAAGTCCTATAAATGAGCATATAAAAGAACAGCCGAGAGTGACGGCAAGGTCCATGGAAACGTTTGGCTCTGGAAGTAACCGTGTGCACTGTTAAAAGTTGACAAAAACATCTGTGTTATTTATAATAAAATGGTATCGAAGTGTTGGCAAAAACATCTGTGTTATTTGTAATAAAAAAAAAATTGGTATCAGAGTGTTGGCTTGTGCCCAAAAGCGTAAACTATGACAGCTGGCGTACACTTCTGCTGTTGTTGAACAATACAGCTTACTTGATAGATTTTATTTGCTTAGGTCAGCAACTTATCTTTTTTTTATTAAAGGGACAATAATGTGTAATTAAATAGTACTTCCTCTACATGTTGCACTAAAACTATAAAAACCATTAACTAAAAAAAAATTGAAATGGAAAAATGACAGATTACCCATTGATATGTCTTGGGGTCCTCCCTCTTTTTCTCAAGAACTTTGTTGAGAACTTCATCCTACTCCTACAAAGGCTGACAACACTACCATAGTAGGAGTTTGACTGAAACCATTGCCGTCCACCCAACAACACAGATCAGAAAGAAAGTGGCTGTGCTTTAGGCAGTATAGCAATTTGAGGATGGCCCAAAACCCAGTTGGGCAATATATTTTAGGTAGCCTAAAGCTTGCCATAAATGGATCAAAATCTGCTGGCTCAGCATGGACCCGACTAATTTCAATCCATCTATTGCTGCTCCTGTTCAAGTGCAGTGGATCTAATAACCGACTGCTCTTAAATTCGGCTTTTTGAAAAACTTTGTTTCAATCAGTACTGCAGCCAATCAGTGCTGATCATTGTATTCTAATGGTAGACTCCTCGCTTTTTAGAATACAGTGACACAATGGGGGGGGGGGGGGGTCCCCTATCCACCTCAACTGTGTAGATAGGGGAATGAGTTCAGTCTTTTTGATCAGTTGTATTATTATTATTATTATTTAAGAATTATATATCGCCAACAGTTTACACAGAGCTTTATAACATGAAGACAGACAGTACAGTTACAATTAACGATAAAAGATTACCGCGCTTAGGTTAGCTATTTGCCGACCACCTGCCGCAGATGTAGGTACAGTAGCTCAGCTGTGCAAATCGCCGTACCAGTATGGTGATTTGTGCACTAGCATTTGTGGGCTCACACACTCCGATTGGCCAGAAGGGGGGGCAATCAGGGGGTCCGGCGGTCGCCCACGATCGTTCCCCGCAGAGACAGAATGGGGATCTGCCGAAGTAAACAAGGCAGTTCTCCGTACTGTCAGGGGATTACACTAAGATCTGTCTTCCTCCTAAGCAGGAAGAGGGATCTGTGTGTTTCTCCAGTCACGCAGTCCTCTATACAGTTAGTAATCACAAATAGAAAACATATTTAACCCTTTGATCGCCCCGGATGTTATCTCCTTCCCTGCCAGTGTCATTAGTACAATGTCAGTGCAGATTTTTAGCGCTGATCACTGTATTAATCTGTGTGGTGCGCAGAATCATGCGCAACACTGCCTCCTAGCCAGACGGAAAGGCGGAGCACTGTGTCGCTCTGGCTGCTCTGCGATTTAATAAACAAGCAGTGTAAATTCATCCTTAAAGTTGTTCTAAAGGTAGAAAGTTTTTTTGTCTTAAAGCATTCTATGCATTAAGAAAAAAACCTTCTGTGTGCAGCAACCCCCCTCAGCCCCCCTAATACTTTCCTGAGTGCCATCTTGATCCAGCAATGTTGTGCGAACGACTCAGCTGGCCAGGACTCTTCTTCCTGATTGGCTGAGACACACAGTGGACACCATTAGTTCCCGCTGCTGTCAATCAGTGAGCCAATGAGAAGAGAAAGGAGGTGGGGCCGAGTCCTGGCTCTGTGTCTAAACAGGGTGACCACGTGTCCCGGATTGCCCGGGACAGTCCTGGATTTTGCAGGTCTGTCCCGGGCACCTTCATTCCAGGACAAAAACTGACACAGCCACCCCCCCGGGCCAATCTGATGCCCACAAAAAAGGCCGCCACATCACCGCTTTACTCACTGACAGTACTTGTCCTAGCCAGGAATGCCTGGAGGAGCACAATCCCCGCCCCCTGCTTGTGATTGGAGAAATCATAAATCCCGCCTCTTGTGTCCAATCACTATGCTGTGCTTCGTTACAGCACAAGGTGATTTTTGGGAAGGGAGGGTGTCCCCGAATGGTAGTTTGGAAATGTGCTCACCCTATGTCTGAATGGACACACAGAGCAGCGGCTCGGCTCAGGTGCCCCCATAATAAGCAGGGGCACTGAACAGGAGGGAGGGGCCAGGAGCACAGAAGAGAGACCCGAAGGAGGATCTGGGCTGCTCTGTGCAAAACCATTACACAGAGGAGGTAAGTATAACATGTTTGTTATTTTTAACCAAATAAAAACAAGACTTTAGTATCATTTTAATGTAATTTTACTGAAAGATTTGATAATGTTTTATGCAAATAGCATGCAACATAAAAAATGTAACCACCATCTTTATTTTCTACAGGTCCTTTAACATATATTTTGTTTTGGGAGGTTAACGTGAAATATTAAGGTGTTCGTGAATTGTGAAAAATGATGTTTGTGTGGAAAGAAAATGGTTCCAGCATCAAAAGAGGTACATATCCTGTGCCTTATTTTGGAGAGGGTAATAGAATTGTAACTTTAGTGCAGGTAGACTATGAGATCTATTTTTGGAATGTTGATTGTGGAGGGGACCATTAACCCTTAATTCAGGAAGTGCTGAGCAGACTGCGGTGTCACCGTAGGAAGTTCCATAAAAGAAAAGAAACAAAAGTGGAAAGCATAGAGGAGCAGTCTGTGGAATGTGAAGAATCCGGTTCATGGTGTGATCTACCTACAATTGTTTGAAAGAATGAATGACTGATATTGAAACCCTGCCGAGCCCACTGGGAGGCCCTGTAAGAACTGAATTGCCTGACTCCCCTGAGAAATGCTTTTAGCATCCTCACAAGTACAAAAGTGCCGAGTTAACGTTTTTTTCGGTTTTCATTTGTGATAAAAGCTAAAAATTGTGGAACACACAGGAATTGTTCCACTCTAATCAAAGGGAGGTTTTGTTAGGTTTAATTGTTGGTACATGCCCAGAATTCTTCTGCCTACTCTCATAGACACCCACTTGCAATTCAACGTTTTTTTTACACAGTAATATTAAAGAGCCACAAAATGTGCATTTCTTCACCAATATAAGGGATGGAAAAAATTAAAAAGGGTTTTTAGGGTTATAATTTTTACATGGGTGTTGTAAAGAGACACACACTTTCTTAACACATGTTGCATCTTTTCGCCCCCAATAATCCCCCATTAATTCTATATGTTATGGGGACACTTGCTTAAAGTTTTAGCTCCTCACAGGAGTAGTTATCCTGGTTGATTGATAGAGATAAATAGATTTCCCCCTCAGTTTGGCCTTGTTACACTCTTCTACCACTAGGTGACCAGGTACTTTGTACTACTAGATATGAGAAGGGCAACCGAAGGTCAGGTTATGGGTATATGGTGTATCCCAGCTAATGGGCAAGGGTTTTCTTGAATCCCATGGCCTGCTGAGAGCACCTATATATTTGGGTGGAGTCAGGTGATCTGTGTTCTGTGCCACCTGTCTGGGTAGACTTGTGTGTCGTATGCCCAGGCTGCTTGGGCCTATCCCATGGGGCATCTGGCTGTAATGCCGCATACACACGATCACTTTATGTGATAAAAAAAACAACGTTTTTAAAAACGTCAATTTAAATGACCGTGTGTGGGGGAAAACGTTGTTTTATGTCTTGTAAAAAACGACAAAAAAAAATTTAAGCATGCTTCAATATTTTGTGTCGTTTTTCAAAACGTCGTTTTTCGTCGTTTCACAAAAAATCACTGTGTGTAGCAAAAAACGATGTTTAAAACAACGTTTTTCAACCCGCGCATGCCCAGAAGCTAGTTATGAAGCGAGTTTCAATGGAAAAGAGTGGTGAACGTAACCTCGCTTTGCTAGAGCATTGTAAAAAAACTATGGTGTGTAGGCAACGTCGTTTTTGAAAATTGAAGTTTCAAAAACGTCGTTTTTCACTTCACAGAAAACGTTGTTTTTTTTTCATCGCATAAAGTGATCGTGTGTACGCGGCATTAGGCTTAGTGAGGGCCTTTCCAGAAGTAAGTGGGCAGTGCAGGGTTGGGATTGTGGCTTTCCAACCAAAAGTGACGGTTCTGACGGCCGGAGAACATGTCGTGGTTGGAGGCAGAAGGGAAGCTGTCGTCACTGAGGCACCAACCACCTTTACCAGGGAACACAGTGAGTAACTGAAGCAAGTACCGGAGCAGCATTCTCACCGAACGGCAAAGTGGAGAATCTGGAAACTTCAGGCGGTGATCAAGTCAGGAACCCAACCAGCGGAGGTTACGCTTGCAGAGCAGCCTTGTGTGCCAAGCCAGGGACGCAGCAGGGAACCGTGGGTGACGCTTGAGGGAGATACCACCGCAACGATTGAAGGAGCTCAAAGGATTCAGAGTCAGTGAATCAGAGGGACCAAGTGTTGAAAAACTACAAGGAGCAGTTGTAGTGAAGCTGAAGGAACTGTTACGTTTGAGTTAGGAACTGTTAAAGACTGTTGCCATAGGAGACAGCATTCCTGCATGTGCAGATGTGGCACCTTGCTGGGGCTTTTCCTTGTATGGCTGTCCTCCTACTGAAGTCTCGGAGTCTGCAAATTATTATTATTATTATACAGGATTTATATAACGCCAACAGTTTGTGCAGCGCTTTACATCAGGGAAGACAGTACAGTCACAATACAAATCAATACAGGAGGGATCAGAGGGCCCTGCTCGTTAGAGCTTACAATCTAGAAATTGAATCTACAATTACTTAGGGTGTCCTGGCTAGGGATGAGCTTCGCGTTCGAAACGAACGTATGTTCGAATCGAACATCGGCCGTTCGATCATTCGACGAATATCGAACATAAACGATCGTTCGCGGCAAATTCGCTTGAAACGAAACGGCCCATAATTCACTGCGGCATTGCGCCCTGATGATTGGCCAAACATGCACTATGACCCTGCATGCTTGGCCAATCACAGAACGCAAAAAAAGGAGAGCCGTAATTGGCCAAAGCCTGGGTGCTTTGGCCAATTATGGCTCAGGGCTTTAGCACACGCCCCACACTATATAAGGCCACCTGCTGGGCGGCCTCGTGTAGTGTGTTCCGGCTTGTTAATGAGAGCAGTCAGAGAGACAGAGAGATTGTCTTTTTAGCTAGCTAGATAGAGCAGGCAGGCAGGCTAGTTAGTTTAGCTTTATTACAGTGTGTAGAGAATATATATACATCCCTAGGAGTTGTACATATATTTATACACTGTATAGCTTAGCTAGATCAGTTCTTCCTAATTTACTGGCAGGCAGGTGATTGTGCTATTTAAAGACGTTATCACAGGTATAGACACCCAGCAGGTACAATAGCAGTGATTTTAATGATGCTTAAATTAAAAAAAAAAAAAAAAATCCTTTTCCTTATTGTACCTGCTGGGTGTCTATAGTTTGCCTGTGAAAACGTCTTTGAGAACCCGGGTCTTGCGCGAGGGAACATGCATCAATGGAAAAAAGTTTTTAAAACTGTAGTTTTTTCAGGAGCAGGACTACCATCAATGAAAAAAAAGTTTTAAAAAAGGTTGTTTCTTCAGGAGTCCTGCTCCTGAAAAAACGACCGTTTTTAAAACTTTTTTCCATTGATACATGTTCCCTGGGGCAAGATCCGGGTTCTCAAAGACGTTTTCCAACAATAACTTGAATATTGGTCTTTAAAATGATCGTTTTTGAATTTGAACGTTCGAGTCCCATAGACTTCAATGGGGTTCTAAACGTGCGAACGATCTGACTGTTCGACGGTTCTGGTGCGAACCGAATGCGGGGGTGTTCGGCTCATCCCTAGTCCTGGCCTTAACCCTGTGGCGTTTTTTTCGAGGTTGGGCTTGACCCCCTAGTTCCAGTGAAGGGAACTCTTAAGGCATCAGCATTCCAAGACATTTTGAACAATTTCATGCTTGCATTTTTTTGGGAACAGTTTAGGGATGGCCTCTTCCTGTTCCAACATGACTGCGAAGAGTTGAAGCTGTTATAGCTGCAAAGGGTGGGTCAACTCAATATTGAACCCTACGGACTAAGACTGAGATGCCATTAAAGTTCATGTGTGTGTGAAGGTAGGTGTCCCAATACTTTTGGCAATATAGTGTATAATTGTATTACCAATGCACCTGCCGTATAATTTGGTCGGTTGAAGCAACGTGTTCTTTTGCCAAAGTTTACAAGGCTGTCTAACACAAATGCTTACAGGCATTTAAATGGAGCTGACAATTTACGCAGATCTTAACATACTGTACATTCACATCACTCCCTGCCCTCAAGGAGCTTACAATCTAAGGTCCCTATCTTGTATACACACACACACACACACTTGGGCCAATTTGGGCAATTAAACTACCAGCATGTCTTTGGAGCAGCTTCCACTAGTGGCTGGGATAGGACGACTCCAACATGTTACTGTCATTTCCAGCAGGTTGTTAAGCCAGTTCCTAATGAAGGGTTATCTTCCTTATCAGTCAGCTAAGAAAAGTCATAAACCAAAGGGAAACCTTTACTTTGAGAGCCTCCTTTTCACACTGGAAGCTCCAAGCATCTACCTCCAGGGTCCCACTGCCACACTGAGCCCCTTGAGATAGCAGGGTTCAAGGTTTACACTACATTGTAGGAGAAGGGGAATCCATGCACCCCATGTAACAACAGTGGTGACCAACAGGAAGACCAACTACCTTGTTTTAAAAAAAGAGCCTGCGATGGTGCCAGGCACTTCTCTACTCTCTATGCCCTCATTTATCTTCCTAGCCCATTACAGAGATGAAATGTCTAGTTGGCTTCAGTCATGTTAGTTGTTATGGTAATGGCTTTAAGTTCACATGACCTTATTAGCAATGTTCGGATTGGTCACATCTTTTATGGGTTTTAGGCTTTGTATGAATAGCTTTAAAGCTTAACTTTAGGCAATTATAAAAGACACAAATGAAAGCAGTAATGTAAGTAATGCTACATCATTAACCACGTCAGCCCCGGACAGCCCCTGACCATTTGGCTGCCAAATGACCGGGCCACTTTTTGCGATTCGGCACTGTGTCACTTTAAATGAAAATTGTGCGGTCGCACGACATACTGAAACAAAATTGATGGCCTTTTTTCCGCACAAATAGAGCTTTCCTTTGGTAGTATTTGATCATCTCTACATTTTTTTTTTGAGCTATAAACAAAAGAAGAGCGACAATTAAAAAAAAAAAAAAAACACAATCGGGTTTATTTACCAAAATTGGAGAGTGCAAAATCAGGCTCACTTTTGCATAGAAACCAATCAGCTTCTAACCTCAGATTGTTCAATTGAGCTTTGGCAATAAAACCTGGAAGCTGATTGGTTTCTATGCAGAAGTGAGCCTGCCTTTGCACTCTCCAACTTTAGTAAATAAACCCCAATATCTTTTACTTTTTGCTATAATAAATATCTTAATTAAAAAAAAAAAAAAAAGTTTTCCTCAGTTTAGGCCGATATGTATTCGTCTACATATTTTTGGTAAAAAAAAAAAATCGCAATAAGTGTGTATTGATTGTGTTGCACAAAAGTTATGGCATTTTTATCATTTTTTTACTAGTAATGGCGGCGATCTGCAATTTTTTTCGTGAATGCGACTTTATGGCGGACACATCGGACACTTTTGACACATTTTTGTGACCATCATTTATACAGCGATCAGTGCTATAAAAATGCACTGATTACTGTGAAAATTACACCGGCAGGGATGGGCTTAACCATTATTGGGAGCTGAAGGGGTTAAGTGTGTCCTAGGGAGTGTTTTTAACTGTGAGGGGGCGTGGCTAGGAGTGACACGTCAGTGATCTCTGCTCGCGATCACAGGGAGCAGAGATCACTGTCCTGTCACTAGGAAGAACAGGTAAATGCTGTGTTTACATCATCTTCCCGTTCTTCCTCCCCCGACCGCAATCGTGGGCCGTCGGTAACATCGAGTTCCCGGGACCCGTGGGCGTACTCGCGAGGCACTCGGTGGGCTTGTGCCTCCGGTGGCACTCGTGCCCGCTGGGTGGCTAATTTATAGGGACATACGGGTATGCCCATTTGCCTAGCCGTGCCATTCTGTCAACGTATATCGTCGTGCAGTGGTTAAAGTGGTTGTAAAGTCTGTTTTTCTCTAAAAATAACAAACATGTTATATGTACCTGCTCTGTGCAATGGTTTTGCACAGAGCAGCCTGGATCCTCTTCCTATCGGGTCCCTGGCTGCCTCTGTTGGCCCCTCCCTCCTGTTGAGTGCCCCCACAGTAAGCAGCTTGCTATGGGGGGCACCTGAGCTGAAAGGCAGAGACACAGAGCCACGGTTCGGCCCCACCCTCTCTCTCCTAATTGGCTAACTGACTTTGATTGACAGCAGCAAGAGCCAATAGAGCCACTACTGTGTCTGAGCTAATCAGGAGGGAGAGTCTCAGTCAAGGCACTTGTGGACATCACTGAATCGAGATAAGGCTCAGGTAAGCGTTAGGGGGGCTGCTGCACACAGAAGGTTTTTTTCATCTTCATGCATAGGTAATTTAGAATTACTTTAGACTGCATGAAGGTAATTTAGAATTACTTTAAATTTAACTTTTATTTGATCATTTCAGATACTTATATACTCAGATACTTATATACTCAGATACTTATATACAATTTACGTGGTGCTTTCACATCAGTCCCTGCCCTCAAGGAGCTTACAATCTAAGAACTCACATCCATACATACTAGGGCCAATTTAGACACCAGCATGTCTTTGGAGTGTGGAAGGAAACCGGAGAACCCGGAGGGAACCCACACAGGCACATAACTTTTAAATGCAAAACAAACCTGAGTACCTGATTTTAACTAGTAACAGCCTCTTGCAGTCCCTGTACAGCAGAACTGAAGTGTAAGGCCGCGTACACACGATCGGTTCAAACCGATGAGAATGGTCCGACGGACCGTTTTCATCAGTTCACCACTAAAGTGGCCTGATGGTCTGATGTGCGTATACACCATCAGTCCAAAATCCGATCGGGTCAGAACGCGGTGACGTAGAACACAACAACGTGCTGAAAAAGCGAAGTTCAATGCTTCCAAGCATGCGTCGACTTGATTCTGAGCATGCGCGGGTTTTTGGACCGATGCTTTTGCATACTAACCATCGGTTTGGACCGATGGTCAGGCGTCCATCGGTCAGATTTTAAAGCAAGTTTTAAAACTTTGGTCTAACGGACGACGGACGGATGGGCCGTACACACGGTCGGTTTGGACCGATGAAACTGGACTTAAGTCCATTCTCATCGGTTTGAACCAATCGTGTGTATGCGGCCTAAGAGGAAGAAACAGCACAAGAAGCCAATCTGTTCATATGCTGACAAGAAGCATGTTGATAGGAAGAGAGAACAGAGTGACAGAGAGGTGAGCTCATAACTTTGCTGATTTTTTTTTCTCCAGTCACAAGCTAGAGGATGGTCCAGGACTACCTGGGCTCAGGAGAAGTGGGCTAAATAATGCTGGCCATAGGAGGACATATAGTGGCAGATAAAAGTGAATAAAAGCTATGGATTGAAGGTGATAATTGTATTATTTTATCTTATATTCGGCTGTAAAAGGGGATCTCAACCCCCCCCCCCTCATTTTCTTTTCATTTACCCCTGCTTACTGGGAGCTGGATGCTGCACATTTCAGATACTCACCCATCCAGTGGATCCAGCGTTGTCCCGCTGAGATCCTCCCATGCCCTGCCACCGCTCATTCCCATGCCACCATGTTATCTCTGACGGCATTGAGAGACCCACCAGCTCCTCCGGGCTAAGAACGAGGCCTGGCGGAACGCTGGTGGCACAGGAGGCGAGGATGGATGACGTCACTGGCATGCAATGCGTTTTCTGAGCATGCGCGCTGCAGGTGACGTGGCAGCCGTGCTCCTTTTTAAAGCTCTTGCATTTTTTGGATAAAATAAACTTTTTTATGAAATTGTAATAAAATACTATTGAATTTTTATCTTTATTATTTATTTTATGCAGCATGTGTGTTGTATATTCACTATTAGAGACATGAACAAAAGTCCCATTATAGCTTTGTACTGTAGTTTCTGAATATATATACTAGCATGGCCACTGACTTGGCTCCACTGCCTATTTTTACCCCCCCCCCCCCCCCCCCCTGGCTGGCCGTGTACACAAGGCTATGAGGTTTATGTCTATTTTGTGTAGCAAACTTTCTTTCCGTAACAAAAGTTTAATGTAAAAAATATTTCTTATAAGCTCCAGAAATCCTTATGACACTAATGTTCATATGTTTTTTTATCTACACCAATGTGTGTTTAGGCTGTGCGGATAAATAGCAAAACAGTTTAATGCAACACACATGCCCCGTGCAACAAAGTAAAAATACAAAGCCGTTCATTAATTCGGCAGTTTTCTCAGACTCTGGTTTTTTAACAGCAGCTGGCTTCAGGACTGAATTTATTTTGTTATATATAAATTCTTATGAAATACTTTCCTTAAAGGTATAGGCACATTTATAGAAGTGGCGTAGATAGTGTGAGCTTTACCAGGAGGCAATTTGAAGGTTCCTTTAAATTCTTTAGGAGCGCCTAGCAACAATATTTACTGTTTTATGACTTGTAACTGGTGACCTAGTAACCTTCATATTACCACAAGTTGTTCCAGTCAAAAGGACCAGCACGCGGGATTTACTGCACCTCATAAAGTGCAAGCAGCCAATTTATTTAAATTTAAATAATATGGATCATTCATGCTAAAACGGAAATGGCTGTAAAAATATGCCAAAACTCTGAGGTCTGCTTTATTGCCTTTTTCTTTAGCTATTTATTACAACTAAAATGTTAAACTGAGGCAGCAATCAATTGCTAGTATGTATAAAACAAAAAAATATTTGACAGATTGAATGTTCTTGGTTAAAAAACAGAATTCCACATTTTGTCCTGTTTTTATTCGTTAGAAATATGCCAAAAAGACCATATTGTAGTACATATGTTATTAACTAAATTAAGATTTAACGACATATAAAACACACATCAGGAATCTATTTGTTAATGTTATCTGCAGATTTGGCACCCAACCTGGTCATTCTTCTTCATGTTCCTTTTCTGCGCTTGCAGAAACGTTCTGAATAAAGCTCAACTGTAGCCATCTAGAAATTATGATAGGATAATGCAGCTTGACCATTCTGAAGGTAATTCTTTAAATTACTCTTTTCTTTGACTGTGCAGGACAAAGTAAAGGGTGACTTGACTTGACTTCTCCTCTTGCCAGGAGTCTATAGACACCTTTCCCTGCTCCAACACTATTCCATTTTTCCTTCTGGACCACCGAAAGAAAACCCAGTGTAAGCTCCAAATCAACTTTTTAGAGCTTACACTGGGCTAATGGTCATGCTTGGTCAATTCCATATCATCCACTTCTTGCCGCAATGAGTTGTGGATTTACACTATGGGCCAGATTCAGGTAGATGGGAGCATCTTTAAGCTGGAGTAACGTTTCTCATTTACGTTACTCTGGCGAAATTTTAGGAGCAAGTGCTGTTATTCATGAAGCACTTGCTCCTAAAGTTGCGGCAGCGTATCGAAAATGAGCCGGCGGAATTCAAATTGGGCGGGTACGGGGCGTGTATTATTTAAACTAAGCGCGATCCCGTGGCGAACGTACTGCGCATGCGTCGACTGTCAATGCATCCCAGTGCGCATGCTCCAAATTCTGTCAGTGAACGTCAATGACGTCAAATCCCCATTCATGGACGTTTTACGCAAGCGACGCAAATTTTTTTTTTTTCGACGCGATGACGACGGCTATACTTAACATAGGATACTCCACTAGGGGGCTGCTTTATCTTTACGCCGCGTATCTCTTACGGAAACTTCGGAAAGTCACTGCGTCACACCCGAATACGATCGTGAATTGCCGATTCCCGCTGATTAACATATTTTTTCGGTGTAAATCAGCGGGAATGCCCCCAGAGCCATTTTTAAATTAAAGTTGCGATGCGATGGCGAAATTCAATTACGCTGCTCGCATCGGAACTCCAACCCGGCGTTTCTTGTTTTCTGGTTACAGAAAACAAAAACGCCGGCTTAAAGTGACAGTTAGGCTGGAGTATCACTGATACTCCAGCCTAACTCTACCTGAATCTGGCCCAATATGGGCAAATGTTTACAGACACGTGACCATCACATCTACTATACAGGGAGTGCAGAATTATTAGGCAAATTAGTATTTTGACCACATCATCCTCTGTATGCATGTTGTCTTACTCCAAGCTGTATAGGCTCGAAAGCCTACTACCAATTAAGCATATTAGGTGATGTGCATCTCTGTAATGAGAAGGGGTGTGGTCTAATGACATCAACACCCTATATCAGGTGTGCATAATTATTAGGCAACTTCCTTTCCTTTCGCAAAATGGGTCAAAAGAAGGACTTGACAGGCTCAGAAAAGTCAAAAATAGTGAGATATCTTGCAGAGGGATGCAGCACTCTTAAAATTGCAAAGCTTCTGAAGCGTGATCATCGAACAATCAAGCGTTTCATTCAAAATAGTCAACAGGGTCGCAAGAAGCGTGTGGAAAAACCAAGGCGCAAAATAACTGCCCATGAACTGAGAAAAGTCAAGCGTGCAGCTGCCAAGATGCCACTTGCCACCAGTTTGGCCATATTTCCGAGCTGCAACATCACTGGAGTGCCCAAAAGCACAAGGTGTGCAATACTCAGAGACATGGCCAAGGTAAGAAAGGCTGAAAGACGACCACCACTGAACAAGACACACAAGCTGAAACGTCAAGACTGGGCCAAGAAATATCTCAAGACTGATTTTTCTAAGGTTTTATGGACTGATGAAATGAGAGTGAGTCTTGATGGGCCAGATGGATGGGCCCGTGGCTGGATTGGTAAAGGGCAGAGAGCTCCAGTCCGACTCAGACGCCAGCAAGGTGGAGGTGGAGTACTGGTTTGGACTGGTATCATCAAAAATGAGCTTGTGGGGCCTTTTCGGGTTGAGGATGGAGTCAATCTCAACTCTCAGTCCTACTGCCAGTTTCTGGAAGACACCTTCTTCAAGCAGTGGTACAGGAAAAAGTCTGCATCCTTCAAGAAAAACATGATTTTCATGCAGGACAATGCTCCATCACACGCGTCCAAGTACTCCACGGCGCGGCTGGCAAGAAAGGGTATAAAAGAAGAAAAACTAATGACATGGCCTCCTTGTTCACCTGATCTGAACCCCATTGAGAACCTGTGGTCCATCATCAAATGTGAGATTTACAAGGAGGGAAAACAGTACACCTCTCTGAACAGTGTCTGGGAGGCTGTGGTTGCTGCTGCACGCAATGTTGATGGTGAACAGATCAAAACACTGACAGAATCCATGGATGGCAGGCTGCATGAGTGTCCTTGCAAAGAAAGGTGGCTATATTGGTCACTGATTTGTTTTTGTTTTGTTTTTGAATGTCAGAAATGTATATTTGTGAATGTTGAGATGTTATATTGGTTTCACTGGTAAAAATTAATAATTGAAATGGGTATATATTTTTTTTTTGTTAAGTTGCCTAATAATTATGCACAGTAATAGTCACCTGCACACACAGATATCCCCCTAAAATAGCTAAAACTAAAAACAAACTAAAAACTACTTCCAAAAATATTCAGCTTTGATATTAATGAGTTTTTTTGGGTTCATTGAGAACATGGTTGTTGTTCAATAATAAAATGAATCCTCAAAAATACAACTTGCCTAATAATTCTGCACTCCCTGTATGGCCAAAAGTATGGACAACCTAACAAATGATTGAGTTCAGGTGTTTCCAGTGAAGGGTACTGTTAAAGAGTACTGTCAAAATGAACTATGGATCTGTGTCCAAGAAAACGGGCAGTCAGAGGGCAAAGTGAATCTGGGTTAGGGTTTAGTGACTCTAAAGGAAGGCTGGATGACTCTCTCTGACACTTTCCCCTTGTCTGGAAGTTGGTAGAAACTTCCAGAACTGGAGGGTAGGAGTAAGAAGGGGCTGCCATGCATATTTATGAGGACCAGAAAATGGGCAGGCAGGGGGCGGACTCACCTCATGACATGAGTCATTCCAGCAGGAGTGGTCGAGTGGAAGATAGAAATAGAGTGCTGAGGATACAGTTGGAGGCCCTCGCAGGGCACCCCCTAGTCTGGGAGGGTGACCTCACGCTTGGAGGGCTGGAAGATCCCCCTACAACACACAGAGGAAACCCTCCCTGGAGACACAGCACTTGAACAGAGCAGCCGACAGCAGTCTGAGCAGTGTAGATAGATATCTATTCGATTTCTCTCATTCAGCCCATTGGCATAACAAAAGCTACACATATGCCTAGCCCTAGTGTGATACTAGCACTAGCAGCACAAAGCAGTGGCCCTAAGGGGTAGGATTTATAAAACCACCCTTGGTTTTATTTAGAATTGCTCTACGCCTGGAGGGGATAAGGGAACTCTCCTTTACATCTTCTGGTTTTGTCCGAAACTCCAACAGTATTAGTCTGAGGTACAGAGGATCTCCCAACAATTTACAGACTTTCCAGTTCCAAAGGATCCTGCCTTCTTCCTCCTCCACTGCTCACAAATATCACTTCGGACATATAAGAAGACAGTTCTTCGTCACTTGAATAATGCAGCCAAAGCTTGTGTTACTGTCTGCTGGAAAGACCCCAATCCTCTTTCCATTACTTTGTGGCTTAATACTGGAATGGTAATGGGCATACTGGAATACGCTTATATATTCCGACAAAAGGAAAGGTCCTCCTGTTTTTTGCTCTATTACACCCACGCAACTCATCACCCTGGTCCCCCCCCCCTTTTCCTTCCTCCCCTTCTTTATTTTCTGTCTCTGTAGTATCCCCCAGGGTGACCCTGTGTCACTTTTTTTTCCTTCTCTCTAAAAATGTGTTCGCCTGTGCAAACTAGAGCATAATGTACCACCTTATCTTTTGAAATGAGAAACTCTTATGGGTACTAGCGATGTTAAACTTCTTTGCATCCAAGCAATCTCACATTATACTTTATTACCCTGTCAGTTTTGATTGTCTTTATATTTAGTTCGACATGGCAACTACCTTTCTTTTGTTGTACTATGTTCTGATAGATACTTTATTCTTTAAAGGAGTTATAAATAAGTCATAATAAGCATTCTTTACCTGCAGACATTCCTCTTTTCACTTCCTCATTGTTCGTTTTTGCTCAGAAGTTGCTCTATTTCTTCTCTGTTCTGTTCACTTCCTGCTTGTCTGATTGTTACTCACCACCGTGAAGGGAGGCTTTACTACGGTGGTCAGTGACGTGCTCGCCCCCTCCTTGGAACTACACATGTGCGGCAGGACGCTCTCTACGTGTTAGAGACTTCAAGGAGGTGTGAATTACTGGGCGTGCCGCAATGCATACTGGGAAATGTAGTTCTTACATTAACGAGCGCCGCAAACCAGGAAGTGAATGAGAGAACAGAAACTAGAATGCCATAGGCGTTAGGAATTTAATAGATATTTACTTATTTTTTAACAGAATCATTACACTATTCTGTCTGTCTACCTTGCAGACATTAATTTTAGGCAACCGTTTCCTGGTTGACGTTGCAGTAGTTACTGCACACTGTACCTGCATTTTATGTTTAATTGATAGAATGCAGAGAGCACCATGTAACCTGCTGTATCCTTCGGAGTTTACTCTGCAGAACATTGTGGAGGACACTCCAGTGTAGGAGAGTTCTGTCACGTAACCTGTCAAAGTCATGAGAAAAGTTTTCTCTCGCTCATGGGACGTTTTTCTCATTCATTAAAGTAAATGGGGCTTGGCTTGCTTCAGAATCCAAAAGCAAGCCAAGCAGAAAGTAATTTGGTAAAGTGGACAACTGTAGTTAATACAATTGCTGCAATTTTACAAGTACTGGAACAGCTGATACCATTTTTAATAGTTACTTTGTACTTTAGTTTACATTTGTCCCCAGGCCCGGTAGCACCTCATGTTTGTACATCATTGTGTTTTGTATGGTTGCTAATATTATTCTGGGTTTCTTGTGTGTATTTGTACATTACCTGCCAGCAGCAACACATCGTTACATTTAATGTCTCTCTGTTTTCAGCAATAGAATCACATGTGTGTATGGAGCTGGAGGAAGAAAACAGCCTTGGCACAAAAATCACATAAATAAATAATTGATGATGAGTAAGATAACAGGCACATCGCAGTTGACAAGCATAACTACTTCTGGATGCAGCTTCTTAACATCCATACAGCTTCTTCCTTAGCATAGTGAGTACAGATGTCCTTACTTGACATAGAATCCTCTGCCAGTTACTTGTTATCCAAGAAATAGACTTCCAAGAAGCGGACTTAGCAGATCCCATCAGTCACAGCATTCAGTATTGATTAAAGCTGAACTCCAGCAAAAGTTAAAATCCTTGCTGCCCTATACTACAAGGGTTAAATAATTGTAATATTAGTTTTAGTAACTTGATCCTCCACACTGCTTCATTAGTCCCCACTGCCTATTTTGCCCCATGCTCTGGCAGTCGGAAGCCCCCTTACATCATCATGACTAATGCAGGACCCATTGGCTGAAGAACAGTCCACTGCCAGAGCATAAGGGAGCACCGTCTTTTGGGAAGCAGAGGATCAGGTAAGTAATACTGAATTTCCCATCTCCTAGACCTGAATGAGCCCCGCCCTGACATGTTTCGTCACAATCAAGTGACTCTTTCAAAGGCTTCAAACCCTTTGAAGAAGTAACGTGATCATGATGAAACACATCAGGACAGAGCCTAGTGATGTCATAACACCCATCAGGAAGTATTGGAATATCGTACTGTAATGGTGATGTGGGTGTCTCTGCTTTAAGGGGACACATACCTGTATCTGCACAATTGCAATTAAAGTGGTGCACTGCCTATTTAGTGCACCTCCTTTGTGAGTGTAATATATTATATGCATTATAATAAAGATTATACTGGTTTTAATGATATTACACTATCGAAGCCCCCCTTTTTTCTCTCTGAGCTGAGGAGCCCTAGAGAAGTTTAAGCAGAAGGAGCTCAAGAGACTTGATAGTTGGTACTTGGCAGCACTAAATCATGGGAGATGAAATTGGAAACAAAACTTTACAACAACAGTCTATGGATGATTGGATTGCAATGCCCGATGCAAGTTGGGTATAAAAAAAGAGAGCTGTATTTTTCACAGGCTGAATACAGAGGGACTTTTTCTCTGCTATCGTTGTTTCTGTGTGCACATCAACCTGGATGGACAATCAAAACACCTGATTGTATTAAGCTGCATTGATTGGTATTAAGACCATATTGACAGGTGTTTCTCGATATCCTGGGTCTGTAATGCAGGGCTTGACAAATTTGCTTGGAATCTAGGAGCCAGCTAAAAAAGTTAGGAGCCAGAAAACGCCTCCCGTCCCTACGAGCTTGCACGCAGAAGCGAACACATACGTGAGTAGCGCCCGCATATGTAAACGGTATTCAAACCACATGTGAGGTTTCACCGCGATCGTTAGAGCGAGAGCAATAATTCTAGCACTAGACCTCCTCTGTAACTCAAAACGTGCAACTTGTTAAACGTCGCCTATGGAGATTTTAAAGGATAAAAGTTTGACGCCATTCCACGAGCGGACGCAATTTTGAAGCGTGACATGTTGGGTATCAATTTACTCGTGGTAACATTATCTTTCACAATATAAAAAAAAATTGGGATCATTTTACTGTTTTATTTTTTAATTCATTTTTTTCCCCCCAAATAAGTGCACTTGTAAGACCGCTGCGCAAATACGGCGTGACACGAAGTATTGCAACGATCGCCATTTTATTCTCTAGGGTGTTGGAATTAAAAATATATATAATGTTTGGGGGTTGTGATTAGAGGGAAGGAGATGGCAGTGAAAATAGTGAAAAATTACATTAGAATTGCTGTTTAACTTGTAATGCCAAACAGCCACCACCAGATGGCGCCAGCTCACAGAAGGAAGAGCTTGTGACATCACAAGGCCGCAAAGCCGCGGCCTCAATTACAAGCCATCGCTGACCCGCCGCGAACACGCGGCGGGGGAGGTGGGGGCGCACGGAGACACAGGATCCTGGCAGATCCAGAAGTGAGCTGACATTGGAACAGAGCCCTGTTGCTGTAATGCCGAGACTGGTAAAAGGACACTACTGCCATTAACCTGTTGCTGCTAGCAGAGACTAAGCACATAAGGACTGGCCATCTAACTAGCAGCATTATTTTCTGCATGCAGACTTTACTGAGACTATGTGCACCACTATAAAGACTGATCCCCAATGCTAGCCAGCTGAAGAACTAGGGCTAAAGCCTGCTCACTCAGATAGCTGCATCACAAGAACTTTGCCTATTATCCATAGTAAGAGGTACCCCATTGCTGCAATTCACATAGAGTGCACTCTAAAGTGGATATGGCCTACTGTGTACAGAGGAATTATGACAGTATTGATTATCATTAGTGTTACTATTTTCTAATGCCATTAGTTATTGCTGAACTTGTGGATTACCAGGTTTATTCTAATTTAACAGCATAGAACTCCATTCTATACTGTTATAGCCTAGTGAACATAGTTTTTTTACTGAACTGTGGTCGACCTAATCGTTTACTTACTCATTTAGTCTAGGTTCACAGCTTTGAAATCGTGCTACTTCAGCGATATTTCAAAGTAGGGTTGTCCCGATACCGATACCAGTATCGGTATCGGGACCGATTCCGAGTATTTGGGGGAGTACTTGTACTCCCCCAAATACCCCCGATACCAAAATAGAATACTTCCCCCCCCCCCGCGCCGCCGCCGCTCTTAGCACGCCGCACCGCGCTCGTCGCATGTCGCCCGCCGCACTTCCCCCGCCGCCAACCGCCGCTAATCCCCGTGTAAACTTGGAAAACCCGCGGCGCCAAGTATAGACACGCGATTGGACGGATCCGTCCAATCGCGAGCAAGGGGGGAGTGTCTATACACGGATACGTGCATAGACACTCCCCCCTTGCTCGCGATTGGATGGATCCGTCCAATCGCGTGTCTATACATGGCGCCGCTGGTATGTGTTGCACGGGGAACCCTGCAGGCTGCAGCAGCGACGGCGGTGGAGGTATGGGGGACATGACATGGCTGCAATATGGGGCACAGGACATGACATGGCTGCATATGTGGGGGGACATGACATGGCTGCAATATGGGGCACAGGACATGACATGGCTGCATTTGTGGGGGGACATGACATGGCTGCAATGTGGGGGGACATGACATGGCTGCATATGTGGGGGGACATGACATGGCTGCAATATGTGGGGGGACATGACATGGCTGCAATATGTGGGTGACATACATGGCTGCAATATGTGGGGGACATGACATGGCTGCAATATGTGGGGGGACATACATGGCTGCAATATGTGGGGGGACATGGCTGCAATATGTGGGGGGACATGGCTGCAATATGTGGGGGGACATGGCTGCATTTGGGGACACGTTTAAAAAAAGTATCGGTATTCGGTATCGGCGACTACTTGAAAAAAACTATCCGTACTTGTACTCGGTCCTAAAAAAGTGGTATCGGGACAACCCTATTTCAAAGCCACACCTCAGTATGATTTGCACTGCTGATTTCATTGCGGCTTGCAACTTAATTTAACAGAAGTCAATGCAAGCCGCAAATTGGTATGCAATGCATACTAGCCCATTATGCTTTTACTTTGCAGGGGAATAAAACCCATCAGAGTTTACTTCCTCTTTAACCTTAATTGTTTGCAAGGTATCTATATTTGTGCTCCCAGTAGCATGGAAGTATCCATTTGCTTAACTTGTGTCAGTGGGGCTGAGGTTGTTCTCAGAGTTGATAAACAAAGAACCCAATCTACCAAACAGCTCCCGCAGGGGTAGTGCTACATGTATGATACAAAATGATTTAACAAACTGAATACCATCCAGGCAGAATTCACATCTACTTAAAATGCTGCTACATATTAAATCCTCAGAAATAGATGTGTATATAGAAAAGAAATGCACATAAACCAGATGAAATGCACTGTGTATGTGGCACGTGTTTAGTCCTTTCATTACAGACATATGGCGAATCTTTGTCTCTGTGGATCATACAACTTTTATTGTTTACAGCAAGTTCCAAGCTAACAGCAGGTGGCCAAAATAATTTGCAGACCTCCAATATTATTATGAAGAGAATTTAGAGAGGCGTTGTTTCAGGATCTAAAAGACGGTGACTACTAGCGCTCCTAGATGCTTGTAGATTTTACATTTACAATCAAGTTTATCATCATATGCCGCGTACACACGATCGGAATTCCGACAAGAAAAGTTTGATGTGAGCTTTTGGTTGGAAATTTCGACCGTGTGTAGGCCCCATCTGACTTCTTCTGTCGGAATTTAAAAAAAAAAAGAAAAGAGAGCTGGTTCTCAAATTTTCTGATGGGAAAAGTTCTTTATGCAATTCCGACACGCATAAAAAACCTACACATGCTCGGAATCAATCCTATACTTAATTTTTCTCGGCTCGTCGTAGTGTTATACGTCACTGCAGTCTTGACGTTCGGAATTTTGTTTGACTGTGTGCATGCAACACAATATTCAGTCGGAAAAAAAAACCACGGTTTTCTTGTTGGAATTTCCAATCATGTGTACGCGGCATAAGAGGATAAGAGATAAAATATACAATTTTTACAAAACTAGATCTAGTTCATATTTACTACTACGTGCAAAAATGTATCATAGCTATTTGGATTTACTCTACAGATATTACAAGTGTTGTCATGCTAGGCTACAGTAATGATTAAAAATGAAATCCAAGATAAAAACATTATAATCAGTTGCACACCGCAAGTGCTAAGATATGATGCCAACCATGTAAAAACATCAACTTTATTGTCATATGCCCCCCCAAAAAAAACGTACCTCCATCAATTATCAGATTTTTATTGAACCCTCTTTCTGTCCTTTAGGGAATTATTGATTCCCTTAATAGGGCTTCTGGCATACATGGGTGACTTATGAACATACTACAGTACATTTGTCTAACCTAGGGTCAGGGTTTATCTTTTAATAGATGTGTTTTTAATGTTAAATGGTTAAAGGTCTTTTTTTTCTTTTGAATATGACAATAAAGTTTGTGTGTTGAATACAATCTTTATTATATCCTAGATATTGTAGTATGCGATTCATTTATTGGGGATTTTGTCTTGTGTTCAGTGTGTCGCTTTTTCTGAGTCAGCACCACTGAGTGATGTATATAGTTACTATAGATAAGTTAGTCTGGTTGAAAAAAAGACACAAGTTCAGTAAGACCCCTTTCACACTGAGGAGTTTTTCAGGCGGTTTAGCGCTAAAAACAGCGCCTAAATACCGTCTGAAAAACTCCTGTGCTGCAGTCTCAATGTAAAAGCCTGTGGGCTTTCACACTGAGGTGATGCGCTGGCGGGACTGCTCCAAAAGTCCTGCCAGCAGCATCTTTGGAGCGGTGAGATAATACCAAAATTCTCCTCAGAATGCCTTTAATATTTTCAGGCTGTAACTTACTTGTAAGTTTTTATTTTCTTTATATATTAACTTTTATATTACCAATTCAACATAAGAAGGACTAGCATATAAATAGGCAAGGTGCTGTTCCTTTATTTAATCACTATTATCACACCACAGTTTCAGACTGGCAGTTACGCCTGCCTTGTTTTTTTTTGTTTTCTTGTACATTTGAGGGGGACAAACACAGGGGGGGAATCTGCCAAAACAGGCTCATTTAATGAACATTAGCACACCTGAGTGCATGCCTTCAAGGTCAGAGCCAAGGTGAGAGTGCCATCAGGTTCCCTGCATGACTCCCATCGGTCTTGTTACCATGGAGATAAAGGCCTGAGGGAGAGCTTGTTGGGCTTTGCCAAAAATTCTGTTTACAGAAAAGCTTTTAAATTTCACATCACATGCACCATATTGGTGGATGGAATTTCCCGCTCTGCTGTGTCTCGTGATCTGAGCCATTAACTTTGTTTGTCAAGAATATAAAAATATAATTAGTTAGTGTAGTTGTATCTCTGTAATAGGTGAAAACAAAAAAAACTTTAACCACTTATGTGCCGTCGTTAGTTTTTGAGTGGAGAAGTGGCGGGATGTTATTTTTGTAGTGCTATTAATAAACAGCACTGCAGTGCACCCATTAATGACTATGAAATGAGTTGTCTTTGGATAGCTTGTATACAGTATACAGAGCCAATATAAGTTGCTCTGTACCATGTGATCGCTGGGATTTCATTGTACAACTCTTTGCCTGTTATCTCAGAAAATTAGCATTTTTGATTTGACAGATTTGGATCCTATTGATTTCAATGAGTTTCAGGTTCAGCATCTGAACTACTTTGAAGTTCATCAAACCAGTTGTGGGATTGCTTTAACCACTTCAGACCCGCGCTATTGACAAAATACGTCAACAGTGCGGACCTAAGGCGCCAACTAGACGTCTTTGGACGTGATTTGAAGTGCATTACCCGCATGTGCACGCGCGGGTAAACACTGTCCCGCCGCATCGCTGAGGATCCGATGCATGTACCTGGCGGCCGCGATGTCCGTCTGGTACATGCGATCGGGGGGAACACGAGCAGATGACAGCAAGGACGTGGAGCTCTGTGTGTAAACACAGAGCTCCACGTGCTGTCAGAGGAGAGGAGACCGATCTGTGTCTCTTGTACATAGGGACACAGCATCGGTCACATTCCCCAGTCACCCCCTCCCCCCACACAGTTAGAACACACCCAGGATACACATTTAACCCCTTCTTCACCCCCTAGTGTTAACCCCTCCCCTGCCAGTCACATTTATACAGTAATTAGTGCATTTTTATAGCACTAATCGCTGTATAAATGTGAATGGTCCCAAATTTGTGTCAAAAGTGTCCGATATGTCCGCCGCAATATCGCAGTCCCAGTAAAAAGCGCAGATCGCTGCCATTACTAGTAAAAAAAATAATAATAAAAAAATCATAATTCTGTTCCCCATTTTGTAGGCGCTATAACTTTTGAGCAAACCAGTCACTTATTGCGATTTTTTTTTTTTTCAAAAATACGTCGAAAAATATGTATCGGCCTTAACTGAGAAAAAAAAATATTAAAAAAAATAAAAATTGGGATATTTATTATAGCAACAAGTAAAAAAAAAATATATTTTTTAAATTGTCGCTCTTTTTTTGTTTATAGCGCAAAAAATAAAAACCGCAGAGGGGATCAAATACCACCAAAATAAAGCTCTGTTTGTGGGGAAAAAAGGACGTCAATTTTGTTTGGGAGCCACGTCGCACGACCGCGCAAATGTCAGTTAAAGCGACGCAGTGCCGGAAGCTGAAATTTCGCCTGGGCACGAAGGGGGTTTATGTGCCCAGTAAACAAGTGGTTAAACCAATTCAAGGCCAGGCCTATTTCTCACATCTGTTGCTTACAAGTTAAAATCTGTATTTTTTTGCTAGAAAATTACTTAGAACCCTCAAACATTATATATACATATTTTTTTTTTCCAGAGACCGTAGACAATAAAATGGCGATCGTTTCAATATTTTATGTCACACCGTCCTACAATCGCAATTTTTTTGGGACACAATTTATTTATTTTTTATTAAAAAAAAAACAGTAAAGTTAGACAATTTTTTTTGTATAATGTAAACAATTATTTTACGCTGGGTAAATAGATACCTAACATGTCACGCTTTAAAATTGCGCACACTCGTTCAATGGTGACAAACTATGGTACTTAAAAATCTCCATAGGCAATGCTTTAGGTTACCTGTTTAGAGTTACAGAGGAGGTCTAGTGCTCAAATTATTGCTCTTGCTCTAACGATCACGCCGATAACTCACGTGTGCGTTTTGAACACTGTTTACATATGTAACGCAAACTTGGAGTGACGGGAGCTTTTAAAAAAAAAGTTCTTATTTATTTTATTTTTTTAACAGAAAAGTTCTTATTTATTTTACTTTTTATTTTTACACTGTCCCTTTAAATGTATTCATTTTTTTTATCACATTTATTCCAATTGCAAGAAATGTAAATATTCCTTGTAATAGAAATAAGTATGACAGGGCCTCTTTATTGTGAGATCTGGTCTCAAAAAGACCTATGATCTCACATTTACACTTAGTGGGCCAGATTCATGAAGAGTTAGGCTGGAGTATCCAGTGATCCGCCAGCCTAACTGTCACTTTAAGCCGGCGTTTTTGTTTTCTATAACCAGAAAACAAGAAACGCCGGGTTGGAGTTCCGATGCGATCGGCGTAATTGAATTTCGCCATCGCATCGTTACTTCAACTTAAAAATGGCGCCGGGGGCGTTCCTGCTGATTAACGCTGAAAAAATATGTGAATCAGCGGGAGTCGGAAATTCACGATCGTTTTCGAGCGCGACGCAGTGACTTTACGACGTTTCCGGAAGCGATACGCGACGTAAAGATAAAGCAGCCCCCTAGTGGAGTATCCTATGTTAAGTATAGCCGTCGTCATCGTGTCGGAAAAAAAAAAAATTGCGTCGTTTGCGTAAAATATTCATGAATGGGGACGTGACGTCATTGACGTTCACTGACAGAACTTGGAGCATGCGCACTGGGATGCATTGACACTCGACGCATGCGCAGTACGTTCGCCGCGGGATCGCGCATAGTTTGAATACTACACGCCCCGTACCCGCCCAATTTGAATTCCGCTGGCTCATTTGCGATGCGCTGCCGCAACTTTAGGAGCAAGTGCTTCATGAATAACAGCACTTGCTCCTAAAATTTCGGCAGAGTAACGTAAATGAGAAGCGTTACTCCAGAGCAAAGATGCTCTCATCTACCTGAATCTGGCTCAAAAGCAGATTTAAAAAAAAAGGTAATTTTGGGCCAGATTCACGTACATCGGTGCATATATAGACCGGCGTAGCGCATCTCCTTTACATTAGACCGGCTAAATTTCCAGCCGCAAGTGCCGTATCCACAGAGTATTTGAGCCCAAATTTGCACCGGCGCAACTTAAATTCCGAGGCGTAAGGCGGTGTAATTCAAAGTGGGAAGGACGTGGGCGTGTTCCATTGAAATGAGCCGTGACCCCATGCAAATAAAGGGCTGGCCAGACTGGGCATGTGCATGACGTTGACTATGGTCAGAGCCTCTCTGCACATGCTCACTACTCGGCCCGGAGCAATCAGTGAGATAGGAACTAGGCCCGGCAGACTGAGGGCCAGATTCTCATACATTTGCCCTGGCGTAGCGTAAGCCATTTACACTACGCCGCCGCAACTTAACAGAGCAAGTGCCGTATTCTCCAAGCACTTGCTCCGTAGTTTGCGGATGCGTAGAGTAAATGGCCCAGCGTAAGGCCGCGTAATTCAAAGGGGGCGGCTTGTATTTAAATTAAGCGCGCCCCCGCGTCGATCGAACTGCGCATGCGCCGGCCGGGCAAAAAGCCCAGTGCGCATGCTCCAGCTCACGTCGGAAAGCGTCGTTGAAACCAACGTCATAACGACGTGATCGTCACTTATGCAATGCCCTATTCGCGAACGACTTAGTAAAACAACGTAACCGACGGAAAAAGCCGACGCTGACCCGACGCCATACTTAACATGGCATCCGACGGCACCCGACGGCATCCGACGGTACTGCGTAAGGTTACTCCACATCTTTGCAGGGGTAACCTTACGCAGATGAAAACGACGTAAGCGACGACGGGGCGGCGTAAAAGCGTTCGGGAATCAGCGTATTAGCCTCATTTGCATAGGCAAATGAGAAAACAACGTAAAGGCCACCTAGTGGCCAGAGTTGTCATTACATCTACGATCCGCAAGTGTAATTGTATTACACTTGTCGGATCTTCACCCGTATCTATGCCAAAGTGATTCTAGGAATCACTCGCATAGATACCCGGGGAAAAAAACGGCGATACGGTATCTGAGATACCCCGTCGTAGTGCCTCTGAGAATCTGGTGAGATATGCCCAGTGCATAAATAGGCCCAGACATACGCCCTTTCATTGCAAAAGTACATCCATTTTTTCCCACCCTGAAGCAAGGTGCTTTTGTTCCGTTGTCTGTTGCTGTTTGTAGGTTTGTGTCGTGTCGGTGTGTTCCATTATTTTGAGGGCCATCACCCAATGTATATACACACATACATATATATATATATATATACACAGTATATATATATATATATTTTTATATATATATATATATATATATATATATATATATATATATATTTAAAAAATGTTTATATTAATAAATAATATAATTATAATAATTTTTAAAATATTAAATATATATTAGATATAAAAAAAAATTATATATTTATTATATTAACTAATTTTAAATATATACTAAAATATATATTTAGCCATTAGGGTGAAAAGAGCCACTGGCAAGGAAATGGAGTGTTGCCAGTACCTTGCCCAGTGGCGGTCAGCAGATCCTCTCCTGTGTAAGAACAGGGGAGTCTGCTCTATGGTGAATAAAGTAGCTGCTGCCTCCCAGTAGGATCCCTATGTGGGGACCTAATATAAATATGGATAGTAGAAAGGGAAATGGCACTGCTAAATTAATACCTTTGTCGGGTATATCCATGGGGTGAGCCCAATGGTAATAGGCCCCCCTTTTGGCTGGAATTAGGGTGCAATTGGAGAGATACCCTGTGTTAATAGGAGGGTAGATGTTGGTTCCTCAGCTTCCACTAATTTCAGTGAAATTGAGTAAAGGTGGATTAATTAGGTCAGGAGCCTGTGCGGGCCAGCAGGCCCAAAGATTGATAAAGTAAAATGATCATATGCTGCTATAAGGATGCCAGTTGTGACAGATGCACTCTAAACCATATAAAACAAAGAAAAAAATGTGTCTCTAGAGTCTAATAGGTAGGAATCCCTACTAGTGTGGTTACTAGTGTAATCAACCACACTAGTAGGGATTCCTACCTACGTGGTGTGAGTATGACCAACTATTCGTCACAAGTTGGTGAAGAGGGCAGTAGTCTGACGGCGTGTCCGTCACAAGGACCACTTTAGAAAAAATCATAATGTTTAGTCTTCAAATCATTAGTAAATTGCAGGTAAACATAGCACAAATGTTACCCATACCTGTTATGTTCAGTAAATGTTAAGTGACTGTCATTAGCTGTGGTGTTCAGCTTAGTCTTCCTGTTGCATAGCAAAATCCGCTAAAAGATGTTAACGGCAAACAAACATGCCCTGCATGAGGAAAAGTGCTAGAAGTTAGTGATTTAATAGGTTGTGGTGTTTTATTAAATTCTGCTGAGTATGTGTTGACTGCAGTCATCCATGGAAAACTCATTTATCAACATTATTACCTAAAGTGTATCTAAAGCCAAAACTTTACTCAGTTTTGGAAAGAATAGAGAAAATATAAAACACTTGTCTAAGCACTTACATTGATTTTAGAACTACATGCATCTAAACAAACCGTTACCTCAGGGAATAGGGTATCAGGTGGACAACAAAGGAAGATGTATGAATTTAGCAGTCACTTATGGATTTAACAGCTGGGCTCTTTTTTGGCAGATTTTGAAGAGAAATCTACTACCCAGGCCAGAGAGAGTGCCCTTCACATGAGTGTGCCCTTCAAAATGAGCAAAATGATCTCTACAGCCTGGTACACACAACCGGTTTTCCCGGCAGGAAAACTGGCAGGAGAGCATTTGGGCGGGAATCCTGCCCATGTGTATGCATCCTAGCAGTTTTCCCGTCAGGAAAACAGCCAGGATTCCCGACGGAACCCTGCTCTCTATTTTCTCATCGGGATTCCCGGCAGAGTGTTTCCTGCCGAGAAAACCGTTCGTCTGTATGCTTACCTGCCTTGTAACGAAACCGTGCATGCTCGATAAGACTTTGACACATGCTCGGTAGTATACAAGGTTAGTGTGGGGTGTAGCAAAATGGTGGCGACAGTATCGAATGTGACGAGCACCGTCTCGTCGTAGTCGATGAGGTCACCGCGTTCTTGCCATTCAAAAGAGCAGCGGTTCTTTTGAATGGCCATCAGTATGCATGGCTTGGCAAGGCAAGCTTTCCAGGAATCCCATCAAGAAAACCATAGTTTTTTTCCTGGAGGGATTCACGACCGTGTTTACAGGGCTTAAGGCCTCTTTCACACTGTGCAGAGACCGCCCTGTCTCTCCTCCGCTATCCCCTATGGGGAATCGGATGACAACGGACCGTTTGTCCGTTTGCATGCGATCCGCTGGACGGAAGAAAAATAGGGTTTTCTTGTGGATACAAAACAAAGATACGCCGGCGCAGATTTGAAAATACGGCGGCGTATCTGGAAATACGCCGTCGTATAATTCTGTGGATCTGGCCCAAAGTGTCTTGATGGGTGGGTCCCAGTCTGGAGAAGTGGGTGTCCCTAGGCAGACTGCATTTCCAAGCACTCCACCCTAGGTAACACCCACATGTAATGCTGAATCTTCAATTGAAATCCAGTGAATAAAAGGGGATGGTCATGCTAGGGAGGAAAGATGATTTTGGATGTCCTCCATCCAAGAAATGAAGTGGATTCTATCTAGACTGCTGCGGACTGTAATGTACACTATGAAAATCTCATAGTGTAAAGTGAAATCAGAGTAAGCTATTTCAGTACAGGAGAGAAGTTCAGCCTTAAATGACTGGAGTTCAGCTTTAAGTAATAAATAGTTTATGTGTAATGTGGTTCTCATATAATCCAGTTTAAGGAGTTGTAAATAAAAAAAAATATTATGCTGAAATGACTGTTTATAGGGTATAGAGAAATAATAGTTAACTGATTCCTTTTAAAAACGATTAAAGTAGATAAAAATCAATCATATAATGTACCTGTAGTTTCTAGTTACATTTTTTGCATGTTGTTTCCTGCCTCTCTGCTGTACAGAACCACAGGGCAGTGATGGTTTGGAAAACAAAACTGATTGGTGCTGAGGGGTTTTAGACACACAGTAATCACACCTCCTTGAAGTTAGTGACCACAGAGAGAAAGCTCCCAGCACTGTGGTTATCAGGAAACAGACAACCAAGAAGTGTGGAGATCAGAGAAGAATTTGAGAGCAAAAACGAACAATGAGGACATAAAAACAGCACTGCATTAGGGTAAAGGAAGATTAAAAAAAAAATTTCCTTTACAAACCCTTAAAGAAATAATCTGATTACTCCAGCCTCACAACCTGCTAAAACATAGAGGTACCACCTTGTCCCAAATCTGAGGAGGAAGGCCTTTAAGGACATTCCTCTAATATAGAATTCTCCTGGAATGTTTGCACGTTCTTAGCAGAAAGTTCCATAAATCTGGCTTTTGTAACAGGAGACACGGAACTCCTTCTAGTCTGTCTGCATCATAAAGGGATTACATTTTCTTTGATCTACCAGAAAATGTAACATCAAAGATGTGAAAGAATAATAATTAGGCATATCCCAATTCCATTACAGCTTGGTGGCAGCAGCGGTAGAAAAAATACTGAACTTTTTCAATTTTTTTAACTTAATTGTTGATGCCCTACATTATAGTAGTTTTGTCTAAGAGAAAGTTACACAGGAGATATGAGTATAAATCAGTTTTTCGTGTCAATCACATACATGTATGACTTCTATCCTGTAGTGCTGTGATGCTTAATTCCTTTTACTAAGCTGATTAGAAGCTATATTTTTAATATCTCTGCAAAATCCTCCTGCTTTTAGTTTTTTGGCAGCAAACAGTTTGAACAAACTCAAAAAGCAAACTTAAAGTAAAACTAGTAGCCACTCTCATGTAGGCTGTGCCAGCTTGCACTATAGTGCGGTGAAAAATTATGCAGAGGGCATGGTTAGCAGCAATTTCAATGCTGATCTAGCAGCATGCATACAAGAGTGGTTTAGATTGGTTGTCTGTCATGTCCTCTATGCTTCCCTCTCTCGTAAAGTGCCAAACAAGGGTCACACGAGAGGTGGGATCTTAGGACTACACTAGTCATTGAGCCGAGTCGCTAACCCTTGCATGGGCTAATACTTCACCTGAGGGCATGCTCAAAAATGCCTGGGGACCAGGTCATGTCAAAGGTCAGACATTAAGGCAGTCTCCTAACTCAGCGATGAACCACATGTGTGCAGTATCCACGACAAGGAGTTCCTCTTTCTTTGTCCCATGTCCAACACACTTAAAATTATGTATAAGTAGCATTCAGAGATATAGGCTGAGCCACTGACCACTCCACCAGTCAGCATTCCTCACTCCTAGTAACAGAATGGGTCGCCCAATGAGCACCTAGTATGGACCTCATACATGCTCTTACTTCATTTTTATTTCCTACCAACTGGCCAGACACAGATCTCTGTAACACTAGTCCACTCCCGGTGCCTGACAAAGACAGGCAGCTAGGGAGGGATTCCACATATTGGCCCCCTCCCTACTGGAAAACTTGTTACTTATTAGGTACCACACCATGGTTGCTGTTTCTCCTCATAGCTAATCATGAACCTTTGCCATAGTGAAGTTATACATACCCCATATTTGCTTAAGGGCCCAAGTTCTTTAATAATATGCCAGGACCTCACATGCACCCCTTTGAAAAACTTCAGATTAGGCTCTGAGCAGTTGAATTAACGTTTACTGTAAACTTGGCAACATGTATAGCATGCAATAGTATTCTGTCCCTAACTAAGCCTAACTGTGGCTGCCCCAGGTTACCTGTACAGGCAAAGTCTCTCAGAGGAAGTTCATGTTTTCCAATGCTCTAATAGAGAAGTCCATGTTCCAGGTTTCTTCCAGCAAATCAGTGTTCTAGAGCAAACCATAAATCCCAGCAATCTCGGAGCCCCCCTAGGAACCAATAAAAGGTGGCAAAAACACTAACCCCTTCCCCCCTGACCTGGGAAGCCAGGTGCTAACTACACATACAGTAGGCTACCTGCCTACATGTAGATTGTCAGTCAGCACCCGACCACACCCAATCCCACTCATGGCTTTCTGGATTTACAGTATCGCCTCTGTTGCTGAAACCCTCCCACTGTGAGCTGCAGTGCCTGAGAGGGGGAGCATATGAGACACAAATTAAGGAGGATTTGCCTCAGTTATAAAGTTTTTTGGGTTTATCAACACCAATTTTTTGGTGTTGGATAAAGTGAGGAAGGATAAGAACCCCTGTCAAGTTTTATTGCTGAAATGTGCAGGGAGAATAAAAGCACCACACCACAAGTATTGGAGTCCAGGTATATTTATTTCATCACAGAAGACCAAAGATACTGTAATAATGGTTATAAGCCATAGGAACGGATCAGGTGATTCCCACTTATATATTATTAAGTTATTATTGCTGTCTGTGTTCTGCTGCAGAGATTCACCACACTATTTCCTCTGGTGATCATTAGCAGTAATAGAGTGATGAGAAATCCAAAAATATAAATTTATACTGTAAGGAAAAATCTTCTAATAGGTATATTTTTTTTGGTAACAGCTGTTCTGTTGAGATATCTGGTCACTTCCTGTTGCATCTACGAGAGAGAATGTGAAGAAAGGTATCTTTAACAGGACTCAGACAGCAAGATATACAATGACAGACAGTGGTGTTAGCCCTCACATCTAAAACGAAACAAATTCTTTTGGCTACATATAACATTTCAACCTCAACCTAACCCAGGGGTGCCCAACCAGTGGCCCGGGGGCCACATGTGGCCCGCGGAGCCCTCTAATGTGGCCTGCGACCTCCTGCTCTGGGATGGAATAAAATAGAATAGAATACTGTTATTAAAGGTCAGTTTATTACTAAAATCACAGTGTATATATGGGCATATCTGTTCTGCAGTGGTTACTGGGCTGCTTTCAAACTGATCCACAGGTGCAGAGAAGTGCACCTGTGGGTTACCTGCAATGAGCCATAGACTTCTATTACCTGCGAGTTTGGTGTGCTGAGAGTAGAGTGGGCTCTATAGAGCCAAATGGGCTGCCATCCACCCGCTCCGCTCCTTGTGGCTCCCAAACGGTTACCAAGTCGCTTAAGTGGCCCTTGCTGTTCAAAAGGTTGGGCACCCTGACCTAACCCATAAATCTAACCTCAACCTGAATCTAACCCATTAGGGTAACAATTTATGTTACCCTAAGCCAGGGGTGCCCAACCAGTGGCCCAGGGTCCACATGTGGCCCGCGGAGCCCTCTAATGTGGCCAGGGACCTCCTGCTCTGGGATGAAATAGATTAGAGTAGAATACTGCTATTAAAGGTAAGTTTATTACTAAAATCACAGTGTATAAATGGGCATATGTGTTCTGCAGTGGTTACCGGGCTGCTTTCAAACTGATGCGCAGGTGCAGAGAAGTGCACCTCTGTGTTACCTGCACTGAGCCATAGACTTCTATTACCTGCAAGTTTGGCGTGCTTTCTGAAAGTGCACCACATCTATATGATATAATAGAAGTCTATGACAAAGTGCAGCTAACCTGCAGGAAAGCCACGGGTGAACCCGCGGTGCGGGTAAACAGTGCATCAGTGTGAAAGCAGCCTTAAGCCCCTTTCACATGGTCAGTCTGACCCAATTGGACCCTCCATTCACCTCTAAGGAGTGGCAGATATAAATGGACTTGTGTCTATTTACAAACGCCCACCTTCAATCCAATCCGCAAAAAAAAAAAGACTAGAGTGGGCTCCATAGAGTAGAACGGGCTGCCGTCCACCGCTCCGCTTATTATGGCCCACGACCTGTTACCAAGTCGCTTAAGTGGCCCCCGCTCTTCAAAAGGTTGGGCACCCCTGCCCTAAGCCCTAACCTAATAACAAACACTTTTTTTCCAACAACCAAAGAGGTGACTCTACACAGGGGCATGGTCGATACAGAAATCAGATTGATTATATTCTCTGCAGCCAAAGATGGAGAAGCACTATGGAGTCAGTCAAAGCAAGACCTGGACTTGACTGTGACCATGAGCTTCTTATGGTAAAATTCAGGCTTATATTGAAGAAAGTGGGAAACACCACAAGAAAATTCAGATATGATCTAAATCGGATACCTTGTGAATACTCAGTTGAAGTGAGCAACAGATTTATGGGATTAGAGGTGATAGACAGTGCCTGAGGAACTATGGAAGGAAGTGTGTAACATCGATGCAACAAGAAATGCAAAAAAGCTAATGAGCCTATACAAATAGCTGAAGATAGAAGGAAGGCAAAAGGTAATGGAGCAAGGGCGTACCTACAGGGGTCACAGGGGTCGCTTCCCTGTACACTCCGATAAGAGTGGCAGCGGGGGGCGCCATCCTGACAATGCCCACGGTTCACAGCCTCACAGTGTACGCTGTCCCTGTATGGAGCTAGCCTATCCACTAGATTGGCAGACTTGCAGAGGGAAGAGCCAGTGATGCTCAGCAGGTGCTACTGAATGTACTGCATGCTGGCAACACCGGCGGGCACCTCGCCTTTTTGGAGTCTTTGAATATGATAGCTGCCTTGAATGACAGCCAGCAAACTAAACAAGCAGCGGGAATCGGCGGCATTAGCAGCTACAAAGGCTTACATTCCGGAGTTGGTGAGAACTTACATTGTATAGTGAAGTTTCCCTTCTTTGTTCAGTGTATGCTGCTGAGCTGACTGCCTATTTCCTGGCTGTTAACTCTTTAAGCCACATACTGAACAGCTTGCTCTGTGCTGTCTGCTTTGCATCTACCTGTGCACATTAGTACTATACTTTGCTTAGCCAATTAACAACTCTGCCTGCTATGTCTACTGATCCTGGGCTGTTAACCCATTTGAGCTCAATTAAAGAGGAGGTACTTGCCTTGTGAATTGATCATCTCACAAAGTTTTACAGTAGCACCCATTATACATCTGTCAATTGGTCAGATTATTCGTCTATCTCTGCATGGGATGTTTAGATATCATCAAGTTAACAATGTATCCTTATGTTTCATTGTTGCTGCACATTAAAGGAAGTGTATATTTTGTTAACTGATTTATCAACCTGATGTATCCTTACTTTGGGCACACACTGCTTTTATGAGACATTAATCCATTCCATCCTTTGGGCTGGGGCACTGAGAGCTTACATACTGAACCCATTTGGGGTTGATCCAGTTTGCTCATGTTCTATGTTCCCACATTGGTCAGGATTAACATGTAAGAGGGCAGTGTAGACAATATTGTTTATTTTAAATTATAGTAGAGGGGTAAATAGTTTTTGCTTTTTTTCAGCTTTGGATGTGTTTTTTTCCAATAATTTATGCTAATAAAATGTTGTAATATTTATCTCAAACTGTGTTTGCCTGCTATATGCCATGTAGGTCTCTTTAATGCAGTCTATGTATGCTGGAGTTCTTTCTCTAGTTTATTTTATTGTTACGGGCCGGCAGCGGGGCAGCATATAGAGGAACCGATGCTCTCCATTTCCCCCCTGCAGCCTCTGAAAGACTTCCCCCCACTCCCGCAGGCATTCAGGGGCTGCAGGAGGAAAATGGAAGTAATCGGTGCCTCTATATGTTGCCCCTCCTATCCAGGTCCTGCTGCCCCTGATCCCCTGTGTGCTAACCAGGACCCCCATCAGCGCTGCCAGGTTCCCCACTCCCCTGTCCAGATGGATGCTGCAGGGGATGTGTAAGGTGGTACTGATCACTGACTCCTTTCATATGTGAAGCATAGCAAACATGCAAGGTCCTACTGCAGGACCGTAATAAAGGGTCCTGTAACAGAAGTAAAAACCCCCGGGATTCGTTGTAAAGGCCCCCGGGCCCAGAGGGAAGGCCCCTAGCCAGGAGTCAAGTGGGCCTTTTATAGTTTCTCTACAAATTCTACAAACTAGGCTTTAGCAGCATGTGATCCAAAGAGCTACCACAAGTACAAGCTGGATTTTGAAAAGGCTGAAGAACTAGAGATGAAATTGCCAACATTCACTGGATCATGGAGAAAGCAAGGGAGTTCCAGAAGAATGTTTACTTCTGCTTGATTGCCCTTTGATTGTGTGGAGCACAACTAGATGTGGCAAATACTCAAAGAAATGGGAATACCAGACCACCTCACCTGTCTTCTGAAAAACCTGTATGCAAGTCAAGAAGCAGCAGTTAGAACAGGGCATGGAACAACTGACTGGTTCAAAGTTGAGAAAGGAGTGCGGCAAGGATGAATATTGTCACTAGGGTTGTCCCTATACCGATACCAGTATCGGTATTGGGATCGATACCAAGCATTTGCGTGAGTACTTGTACTCGCACAAATGCTTCCGATGCTTCACCCGATACCTGAAATGGGTCAGAGGGGGGAGCGGCGGGCAGAGAGGCGGGTGGTACCTGTACTCAGCCTTAAAAAAGTAGTATCAGGACAAACCTAATTGTCACCCTACTTATTTAACTTATATGCAGAATACATCATACGAAATGCCAGGATCGATGAATCACAAGCCGGAATTAAGATTGCTGGAGACATATCATCAACCAGAGGTATGCCAGAAGTATGCAGACAATACCACACTAATGGCAGAATTAGAAGAAAAAAGATTCTCCTAATGAAGATGAAAGAGGAGAGAGCAAAAGCTGGCCTGAAATGAAACATTAAGAAAACTAAGATCATGGTAACCATATCTCCTTGGCAAACAAAAGGAGAAGAAATGAAAACAGTGACAGATTTTATCTTCCTAGGCTCCAAGATCACGTCAGACGGTGACTGTAGCCATGAAATTAAGAGACGCTTGCTTCTTGGGAGGAAAGCAATGGCAAACATAGACAACATTATAAAAAGCAGAGACCCTACCAACAAAGTGCCAAATAGTCAAAGCTATGTTATTCCCAGTAGTAACCTATGGCTGTGAAAGTTGGACCATAAGAAAGGCTGAACGGCAAAGAATTGATGATTTTAAACTATGATATTGAAGAAAGCTCTTGAAAGTCCCTTGGACGGCAAGAAGATCAAACCAGTTAATCTTGAAGGAAATCAACCCTGAATATTCACTGGATGGACAGATCCTAAAGCTAAAACTGTAAGGCCGCGTACACACGAAGAGACATGTCCGATGAAACAGGGAAACTTGGAACCTCTGCCGGGTTAGCCCCCCCATATAAAAAAATTTGACTTTTTTTTATGTAGTTTGTTAGATCTTTGTTAGATCAGGTTAGATCAATCATTGTTTGTGTTAGATCTCACACAGAAGAAGCAATATTAAGAGTTATTTGCTGGGGGGGCTAACCCGTCATCAGCCCCCCCTATCAAATTTTCTGGCCGAAAATCATTCAGGCTGATAGATATTCGTTAGATCCGGTAAGATCAAGTGGTTTTAATGTTAGATCTCACATAATTATAGACTTATTAAGTGATTAATGAGGGGGGGCTGGCCCCCCTTATCAATATTTTGGGCCAAAAATCATTCAGGCTGATAGATATTCGTTAGATCCGGTAAGATCAAGTGGTTTTAACGTTAGATCTCACATAATTAGAGACTTATTAAGTGATTAATGAGGGGGGGCTGGCCCCCCCTTATCAATATTTTGGACCAAAAATCATTCAGGATGATAGATATTCGTTAGATCCGGTAAGATCAAGTGGTTTTAACGTTACATCTCACATAATAAGAGACTTATTAAGTGATTAATGAGGGGGGGCTGGCCCCCCCTTATCAATATTTTGGGCCAAAAATCATTCAGGCTGATAGATATTCGTTAGATCCGGTAAGATCAAGTGGTTTTAACGTTAGATCTCACATAATTAGAGACTTATTAAGTGATTAATGAGGGGGGGCTGGCCCCCCCTTATCAATATTTTGGACCAAAAATCATTCAGGCTGATAGATATTCGTTAGATCCGGTAAGATCAAGTGGTTTTAACGTTAGATCTCACATAATTAGAGACTTATTAAGTGATTAATGAGGGGGGGCTGGCCCCCCCTTATCAATATTTTGGGCCAAAAATCATTCAGGCTGATAGATATTCGTTAGATCCGGTAAGATCAAGTGGTTTTAACGTTAGATCTCACATTGTTTCCGAGATATTCCACATAAAAATATAGATTATAGGTGGTACATAATGAACGGGTTGGCCCCCCCTTATGAAATTTTCTGCCCAAAAATCATTCAGGCTAATAGATATTCGCTAGATCCGGTAAGATCAAGTGGTTTTAACGTTAGATCTCACATCATTTCAGAGATATTCCACATACAAATACAGATATTGGGTGTATACAAGGACTAATGAGGGGGGGCTGGCCCCCCCCCTTATCAATTTTTTGGGCCAAAAATCATTCAGGCTGATAGATATTCATTAGATCCGGTAAGATCAAGTGGTTTTAACGTTAGATCTCACATTGTTTCCGAGATATTCCACATAAAAAAAATGATTTTTAGGTGGTACATATGCATGGACATATGGACGGGTTGGTCCCCCCTTATGAAATTTTCTGGCCGAAAATCATTCAGGCTAATAGATATTCGTTAATCACACATACCTACTGACCTGGCTGGTCTCAGGGTGCTGGCCTGGCTGGTCTCAGGGTGCTGGCCTGGCTGGTCTCAGGGTGCTGGCCTGGCTGGTCTCAGGGTGCTGTACACCCCCCCATGTCCACCTCTGGGTTCATCTCTGTAACCCCCCATGTCCACCTCTGTACCCCCCCATGTCCACCTCTGTACCCCCCCATGTCTACCTCGGTACCCCCCCATGTCCACCTCTGTACCCCCCATGTCCACCCCTGTTCCCCCCCATGTCCACCTTTGTACCCCCCATGTCCACCTTTGTACCCCCCATGTAAACCTCTGCACCCCCCCATGTCCACCTCTGTGTTCACCTCTGTGCCCCCTCCACCTCTGTTCCCCCCCCCATGTCCACCTCTGTACTCCCTCATGTCCGCCTCTACCCCGTCCACCTCTGTGTTCACCCCTGTTCCTCCCCATGTCCACCTCTGTACCCCCTTCCACCTCTGTGTTCACCTCTGTACCCCCCCCATGTCCACCTCTACCCCGTCCACCTCTGTGTCCACCTCTGTACCCCCTCATGTCCACCTCTACCCCGTCCACCTCTGTACCCCCTCTCCCATGTCCACCTCTGCACCCCCCATGTCCACCTCTGTGTTCACCTCTGTATCCCCCCCCATGTCCACCTCTGTACCCCTCATGTCCACCTCTGTTCCCCCTGTCCACCTGTGTTCACCACTGTACCCCCCCGTGTTCACCACTGTACCCCCCCAATGTCCGCCACTGTACCCATGTCCACCACTGTACCCCTCATGTCCACCACTGTACCCCCCTCCACCTCTGTTCCACCTCTGGGCCACCTAGCAACCAATCACCTGCTACATCTCTGGCATTTCCTGTCCTCCGTTTAACGCTGCCTTACCATCTCTCGCTCTCCCTGTTGTACAAGAGAGCGAGAGACTGTGTTTTTTACTCCTTGCTCGCGGCGGCCGGTCTGTATGTCACCCGGGTAGCGGTACAGTCTGCACCCGACGCGGGCACCCCCACACCCTGTCACAGCTCTCCCCCTGCACTGTCAGTTTTTTACACTCCGTGGCCGCTGACAGACACGCCGCGCTGTCACTGATGCATAGAGGGGACTTGGAGGAGGGGGTGTCGCGGCCGCCCGACACCCCCCCAGCATGTGACACCCGAGGTGAATCGCCCCCGCCCCCTAGTTAGTACGGCACTGCAGAAGCTGCCCGAGTCCTGCAAAGGGAACGGCGTTCCTGCAGTAAAATAAGTGCAGGGACGTCGTTCTCACACGTTCCCGCAGGACTCGAGCCCTGGTATGCTCAATGGCACTCATCACTAGTACACGTGAAAATGCTCAGTATCTGCTCCGATATAGATTCTAGAACAGGTATCTGTGCATTCCTACCAAATATCCCTGTAATTATGGATATTCAAATGTTAAAACCACTTGATCTTACCGGATCTAACGAATATCTATTAGCCTGAATGATTTTTTGCCAGAAAATTTGATAAGAGGGGGCCAACCCGTCCATATGTCCATGCATATGTACCACCTAAAATCTATTTTTTTATGTGGAATATCTCGAAAACGATGTGAGATCTAACGTTAAAACCAGCCCCCCTCATTAATCACTTAATAAGTCTGTAATTATGTGAGATCTAACGTTAAAACCACTTGATCTTTCCGGATCTAACGAATATCTATCAGCCTGAATCATTTTTGGCCAAAAATATTGATAAGGGGGGGCCAGCCCCCCCTCATTTGTCCTTGTATACATCCAATATCTGTATTTGTATGTGGAATATCTCGGAAACGATGTGAGATCTAACGTTCAAACCACTTGATCTTACCGGATCTAATGAATATCTATTAGCCTGAATGATTTTCGGCCAGAAAATTTCATAAGGGGGGGCCAACCTGTCCATATGTCCATACATATGTACCACCTAAAAATCTAGTTTTTTATGTGGAATATCTCGGAAACGATGTGAGATCTAACGTTCAAACCACTTGATCTTACCGGATCTAACGAATATCTATTAGCCTGAATGATTTTTGTCCCAAAAAATTGATAAGGGGGGGCCAGCCCCCCCTCAATAATCACTTAATAAGTCTATAATTATGTGAGATCTAACGTTAAAACCACTTGATCTTACCGGATCTAACGAATATCTATCAGCCTGAATGATTTTTGGCCCAAAAAATGTATAAGGGGGGGCCAGCCCCCCCTCATTAATCACTTAATAAGTCTGTAATTATGTGAGATCTAACGTTAAAACCACTTGATCTTACCGGATCTAATGAATATCTATCAGCCTGAATGATTTTCGGCCAGAAAATTTGATAGGGGGGGCTGATGACGGGTTAGCCCCCCCAGCAAATAACTCTTAATATTGCTTCTTCTGTGTGAGATCTAACGCAAACATTGATTGATCTAACCTGATCTAACAAAGATCTAACAAACTACATAAAAAAAAGTCAAAATTTTTTATATGGGGGGGCTAACCCGGCAGAGGTAAACTTGGAAGGGAAAAAAAAAAAGATAGCATCATTAAAACAACGAACATAAACATGCTCGGGAGGCAGTGGAGAACAGAACCGACCATGAGGTCACGACGGACTAAAGGACTGAACAACAACAACAACAACAACAAGCCCTAGCCATAAAGTGGAACTGTAGCCATGCAATTAAACATTGTTGGCAGGAAGGATTATATTGCAGAAGATGCTCTATATGTCTATAAGGTCAAAAGCTATGCACTTAGACGCTTAAACATAAAATGTATAAACAACTTTATTTCAGTTTCTAAAGATGAAAGGTCTGTTAATATGTAAAATAATGTGTCTCCTTCCATTAAATGTAATTTTAAATGCAACTAATATAAGTACAGCTCGCTAGTTTGCTGCCGCACCTTCACTGACCAGTCACAAACTGGGGGACCTCGAGGTGACCAAGTCATACCACTTATGCCGCGTACAGACGATCGGTCAAACCGATGAGAATGGTCTGATGGACAGTTTTCATCGGTCAAAACGATCGTGGGTAGGCGCCATCGGTTATTTAACCGTCGGTTAAAAAAAAGCCAACTTGTTTTAAATTTAACCAATGGATTCCTAACCAATAGAACACGACCATCGGTTAAAAATCCAGGCATGCTCAGAATCAAGTCGACGCATGCTTGGAAGCATTGAACATTTTTTTCAGCACATTGTTGTGTTTTACATCACCGTGTTCTGACATGATCGTTTTTTTTAACCGATGGTGTGTAGGCACGACTGACCATCAGTCAGCTTCATCGGTTAACCGATGAAAACGGTCCATCAGACCGTTCTCATTGGATGGACCGATCGCGTGTACGCGGCACTACAGGAGAGAAAAGTTAGGTCACCAGGCTGGCCGTGCTGTCTGACCGGGCCTTGTAAATCTCAGGACTGGATAGTCAGAAATATAAATAGTTTGGCAGATACGGCAGCTACTATACAGCATTAGTAATTTATCTGTATATTTAGCTCTCTGCCTTGGAGTTCAGCTTTAATAACCTTCAAACATTTGAAAACATTTGAAATAAAACCAGAAACCATTTTATTTTCCTTTTTGTATGATGGAATGCACAGCTAGATTTTAAATAGCCAGATGTTTCCAGGTATGCACACTTTTAGCACATTGCTATATCCAACAAATCATGAAAACCAAAACTCACATTTACTTGTCAAACACATTTTAATGACTTAAGCGGTAGTTGCTTTTCTGATTGTTATTTTGTACATTATATGATATGTTAAAGCCGCTATGAAGCCTAAGAGCACCCAAAATCAATTAAAAGCCATTCCATCAGGATGATCTCCCTCTCTTCCCTCCCTTCAGTCTGTTAACTCAGACTGAAAATATTGAAGGTTATTTGCTGCTCTGAATGAGAGCTGACTGCATTCAAAGACATGAAGGTTCCAATACATTTGCTTTAATGAGCACAGACAAAGGGGGCATAAGCCAGGACAATGGTCGCATAGAAGAGGGGAATTACTGTACTAAAAGCTTTTTTTATGTGCGGCAGTACCAGAAATTCCATATTATCTTATAATGACCTGACTTCAAAGGTTAAAGAAGAACTCTGGGTAAACATTAAAGGCGTATCACAATAAATGTGAAAATAAGCCTTAAAATAAATTCAGAGAGCACAGCCTAGATATCCATGGTTTTATTTTTCATCCATCCATAGTTGGAATACACCAGACCATTCAGCTTTTTAAAACCACCTAGTGGTGCCATTGTGATATGATATGCTCCTGTTGCTGGGCAACACTACATCCTCTCTACAGGAAGCCACTATAACTACCGTTGGGATTTACTTGGCCTTAATATTAATTAGTCTTAAGCAGAGGTGGCTCTAGGCTTTGTGAGGTCTTAGGCAAAACTTGACATGGGGCTCCACTCTCGCCCATGATGGGCAAAATAATTCAAGGAAAAGGGCCTATTCCCCACAACCCTGGTCGGTGGTTGTGGGGGTCTGCGGGCAGGGGGCTTACCGGAAACTGAAAGCACCCCAGATCCTGATCTTTAATAACTAAGGGGCGGGGTGAACCCACCCCCTTGTGACATCATTGACTGAGGGCATGCTGGGTCATTGACTTCACAAGGGTGATGTCACCATTTGATATTCTCTGGTTGTTAGGGATGCTGGCGGCCCCGCTCCTGAGTCAGGGCTCTTAACGCTGCCTGAGCACAGCAGCGTTAAGGTCCCTTGTCCCTCAAAATTGGGGTAATGCATTGGGTAAGTTAGGCGTTCCCGAGGAGCCTAAATTGCCTAATTAAAGAGCCACCTCTGGTCTTAGGCCTTGTACACACAATCGGACTTCCATTGGACAAATACATTTTTTTTTTGTCCGAAGGGCGTTGTCCATAAACTTGTTCTGCATACAGACAGCAGAACATTTTCAGCCAACATACACCAAACTTTGTGTTTTTTCAGCTCTTTACCGCCACCCTTTGGGCAACTTCTGCTATTGTTGTCTGATGTTTAGCATTGGCTCGGAGCATGCGTGTTTGTACTTTGGATTTTAGTCAGATGGATTTGTGCACACGGGATCGGAGAAATCCAACGGAACACATTTGTTATCGGACAATTTGAGAGCATGACCATCCAACATTTGTTGTCGGAAATTCCAACAATAATTGTCACATTTGACACCTTTCAGGGGGGAGGGGGTGCAGATACCTGTCTAAAGACAGGTATTTGCACCCACTGCCGGCCACACATCTCGGGCAAAAGACGGGCATTTCCTGACATCCCGTCCGTCCCCCGTTGTGTGCTGGGAACACTCGGCTCCCATCACACAGCGGGAGCCAATCGGCGGGCACAGCGCGACTCGCGCATGCGCCATAGGGAACCGGGCAGTGAAGCCGGAGCGCTTCACTTGCTGGTTCCCTCACCGTGGATGGAGGGGGGAGCAGCAGAGTGGCGAACGATCACACGTCCTCTGCTGCAGACGGTGCTGGACTCCAGGACAGGTAAGTGTCCTAATATTAAAAGTCAGCAGCTGCAGTATTTGTAGCTGCTGGCATTTAATATATTTTTTTGAGCGGACATCCGCTTTAAGGCCCCGTACACATGGCAGAGAACCTCGACGGGCAGAACACATCGTTCCGCCCGTCGAGGTTCTCTGCCGGCCGTCAGAATCGGCGACCCACCCGTCGGGAAAGGCAACCAGCCATTCATCCCAACGGACCATCGAGCAAAAAGAGAACCTGTTCTCTATTTGCTCGACGGGTTTCCCGACGGGCGGGGCTCGCCGAGAGCGTACACACGGCCGAGGTTCTCGGCAGAATGCTGCTCCCAGCGAGGTTCTCGCTGGTTTCTGCCGAGAACCTCGGCCGTGTGTACGGGGCTTAAGAGTATACCAGTATTCATCCCGTTCAGCATTATTACATAGATACAGATATCTATTAAATACATTTAAAAAAAAGTTCAGTCATCATACATAGTATCTGTAGTATCATTTATTATTGTTGTATGTCATGATTGGCAGTAAAAGAATCAAAATGCAAAAAGTGGAACGCAATGAAAGAAAATAAAAGTTAGAAAACAGATAGGCTTTTTATAGCAAAAGAGACATGCAATGTTTCTTCTGCATTAGAGTACACTTACCTGTATGTTCATAGTCCTCTGTGGAATGTAAACTGAGGGTGCGTACAAAAACGATCGGTCCAACCCGATGAGAAGGAGTCACCTTTAAAAAAAAAAGGATTTTCCCCTTTATTAGACACCAGCCTGGCACAGCAGACATATGAGCTGGTATGCCCATACCTGTAGGAGTTAAAGAGAGTTATGTTCTCTATCTAAACTCAGACGGAATTCCTCTGAAAATTTCTGATGGGGCATACACACAGTTGGAATTTCAGATGGAAGAAGTCAGTCAGAATTTTTTCATCGGAAATTTTGATTGTGTGTACAGGGCATTAAGTTACATATTAAATAACTCCCAACTTTGGACCAATTTCTTTCCTGGAGTTCTGCATCTAAAAGACCACCCACTGGGACGATTGAAGAAGAACCAGCAAGTCAAGAAGAGGCAAGAAGTCTTATATATTTATAATTTACTTTTGACCCAAGTTTTATCCATCAGCCACTTATATTCTTAAATTTTACTGTTTAAAATCCCTTCCATCATTTTCTAAACATTATGTAATCCCAGTGGCATTTTTCTTCCCCCTGTTATTTCTGACACTTTAATGCCATCTCTCCTGTTGTTGACACAGCGTGATTAACGTGCAGCTACAAATTTAATACCCTTGATCCTACAATCACGAAAAGAGTGAAGGAATGGTTTAATGTTACTATGCAGACACAGATTCCCACTTAAATTACAGGTATCTAGAGCCTAGCAAGTTTACTTTATCAAATGCAATATTATCCAGGCTCACAGAAAAAGCACATTTTGAAAGTCAAATTTAAAATCCAAAATTAACATATTTTTTCTTCCAGGTCAGGATGGATGATAATGCAGAATTTTGGAGAAGCGGAACCTGAACTGTGCGATGAAGAAGACGTGTCAGGGTTTATTGCTAACTTCTGACAATGTTTTATCGCTGTGGGCAGGCCCGGATTTACTCCCTGTGCCGCCCCAAGGCCGGGTCCTTCAATTCCGCCCCCCCCCCCCCCCCACACACACACACGGGCCAAGTGATACAGTCGGCTATAGCCGCCGACTGTATCAGGGGAGTGCGCCCGCAAAAACTAACCCCTGATGTCACTGTCCCCAGCCAGTGGAGTGCTTCCTTACATCTTAGGTGTCACTGTCCCCAGCGGAGTGCTTCCTTACATCTCAGGTGTCACTGTCCCCAGTGGAGTGCTTCCTTACATCTCAGGTGTCACTGTTCCCAGCGGAGTGCTTCCTTACATCTCAGGTGTCACTGTCCCCAGCGGAGTGCTTCCTTACATCTCAGGTGTCACTGTCCCCAGCGGAGAGAAGGAAGCAGCAAGACGTGCAGCAAGACGTGCTCTCTCCTCTCTCTGTGCTGATTTCACGACCAGGTGTCTACTGCTGGTTGTGTCGGCCCCCTCTCTCTCCTAGGGCTTGAACCAGGGAGTAGCAGATACTGGCGCACGGATCCCAGCAGTGGGACGTGTGGCTCATACTCCCTGGATAGGCAGGGTTTTTTGGCCACCCCCGTTCCTGCTCCAGCTCCTTCTCTGCTCCAGCCCCCATCCGCTGAAGGTAAGTCTGCCTGCTCTCCCTGGGACTAAAAGCGGCCGTCCTTGTCAGGACAAGCCGCAGTCTTCTCTGTCCCGAGAGACAGGAATCTTCTTTTTTTCCCCAGCCTAGGTTCCCCTGCACTCCCTCACCTCCCTTACCTCCATCATCCCCAAGGGCCCCAAGGGCCCCCTTCCTCTATTCCTCCGCCCGTGTAGTTTTCGCCGTTCTGGTGCTCTGTTGAGGGCACCGCGCCAGGCCGCTCCGAATCGCGGGGCCGCGGTCTAGGAAAGACCGCGGCTTCACTTGCGGCCTAACGGCGCGCCGCTCCCCACGCCTCTGTGGTCCTCTCTCAGCCCCAGGAAACCTCCCCTACCCCAGAGGGCCAGCTACCCGGCCTGTCTCTCACCCCCTCAGCCCCCTGTTCAATTAAAGAATCACCCTGTCAGCCCTCTTCCCACTGCCTGAACAGCCATCCCGCCTGACCAGCAACAGGGTCCCCCTCACAGCCCCAGCCCCCCCCCTGTCTTTCCAAAGCACAGAAGCCTGATCCAGGGGTTACCCGATCGCCTCTTACAGGGGTCAGGAAGGAATTTTTTCCCTGCTGGAGCATATTGGCCGAGCACCGCCGGGGTTTTTTGCCTTCCTCTGGACCAAGCCTGGAAAGAGGAGTTAGCCAATTCCTCTCCCCACTGCCCCGAAATCCCCCCCCCGTGTATTGACGATCATGGCACGTAGGCAATATTCTGCCGAAACCATTTGGAGTTTGAGGCAATGCGCCGCAATACTGCCAGCCATCACCAAAAAGGCCCTAAGAACTGAGCGACTATTGAGAATCGATCATAGATCGACGGTCAGTCATTTCAGCCATTTACCCCAGCTCAAGCACATATCATGTGCTCTGATCAACACAAGATCGGCAGTAAAACACCGACTAGAAATCCGCGACTTCATTCAACAAAAGGATCTAGACTGTCTTTTTATTACAGAGAGCTGGCTCACAGCCGACTGTAACACCATTCTAGGAGAACTGGTGCCAGAAAATTACCGTATCATAACGGAAAACAGAATAGGGCAAAGAGGAGGCGGCCTGGCGGTGATCCTCAAGACTCATCTTACGATCACCAAACCAGTCCGCCAAAACCCTCTTCCATTCATGGAAACCCTTACTCTACAACTTCAAGCAAGTTCAAAGGAGACCGTCCACATTCTGCTCTGCTATAGGCCGCCCGGCCCAAAATCGCAGCTGCTATCATCATGGACGGATTTCTTCTCCACTTATACCCTCAACAGCAAACACCTGTTGCTGCTCGGGGATTTCAATCTCTGGGCCAACTCCTCACAGGACCCCATTGCCGACGCCTGTATTGACCACCTGGAAGGATTAGGATTGCAGCAACTAGTATGTGGGCCCACACATGCTTCAGGTCACACACTTGATCTTATTTTCAGACAAGCTCTGGAAATAAAAATTTGGGAAAATGAAAAATTGCCATGGACAGATCACCATGCAATTACCTTCAATATTTCCACAATCCCCCCCGCAACAAAAACATCAAATCCAGTGACAACACACTGGACTAGATGTCAGAAGAAGCTCCACTCGGAACTCTTCAAAACCACTTTAAGGAAAAAAATAGAAACAACTCCGCCGCATCAAACGGCCGTTGAAACATTGGAAGCCATAAACTCGGCCATGCTACAGTCAGCCGACTTGGTAGCGCCGAAGCGACGAACCCGCATCCGGAAAACCAACCGCAGCTGGTTTAGCAACCAACTGTCGTTACTGAAGCAAGAACGCAGAAGAGCCGAATCTGCCTGGAAAAGATGTTCTTCAGAGCTAAACCTATCCATCTACAAGGCGACTACAAGAAAATACCACAAAGGAATTTTCCAAGCCAAGAAAAATTATTTTTCGGAGGCTATCAACGGCGCCCTAAACCGCCCCCGCGAACTCTTCAAGATGGTCACCCAGACCATGAAGCCAGGATGCACTGAAACCCCCAGCTCGGACACACAAGAATTTTGCAATGAACTATCGGATTACTTCATTAATAAAATCGAGGTGATCCGTGAAAGCATTCAGCAAAACAATTCCCCCCTCAGCCCCCCCTGCAGCCTCTCACACAACACCCATAGTAATTCTTCTATATCAGGTAAGTTCGCCCTGGAACCCATCTCCATCGAGACCACTAAGAATGTCATTTGTACTCTGCGTAATAGCACAGCGCCAAATGACGTTATCCCCACTAAACTGCTGAAGGAATGCGCCGACATTCTGGCTCCTCCCATCACGCAGCTTATCAACCAGTCTTTCTTGGAAGGCATAGTGCCCTCACAGTTGAAAGAGGGTGTAATCCAACCCATCCTGAAGAAACCCTCCCTGGACCCCAAGGATCCACTCCACCGCCGTCCCATAACTAGCCTCAACGTACTCTCAAAGATAATGGAAAAAGTAGTGGTACAACAGCTGCAACAGCATCTAGATACCCACAAGCTACTTGACCCATTGCAATCAGGCTTCCGTCCCGGACACGGGACAGAAACAGCATTACTGAAAGTATGGGACGATGTTCTCAAGGCCGCAGACGAAGGAGAATCTTGTCTTCTAGTTCTGTTGGACCTAAGTGCCGCTTTCGACACTGTAGACCACAATCTGTTACTGACTCGGCTTGCTGAAGTAGCCAGAGTCGCAGAAGGCGATCTATCTTGGTTCTCCTCTTTTCTGGAAAACCGATCGCAAACAGTGAAGTTAGGACCTTTCACGTCTGACAAACGCACAGTAACATGCGGAGTCCCTCAAGGATCGCCTCTGTCACCAGTGCTGTTTAACATATATCTTCGTCCTCTCTTTGAGATTATCAGCAGCCAAAAACTGCTCTACCACTCATATGCAGATGACACACAACTCTATTTCCGCATCTGCAACAGACAGGATCACCACCTCAATCTAGAGACATGTCTCTCTTTGATAGAGGACTGGATGACAAAGAGTTATCTTAAACTCAATGGAGCGAAAACAGAACTTCTCCTGTTTCACGCCAAGCGTATGAATCAACTTTCAACAGCATGGACCCCCCCGCCCATTCTGGGCAAGCTCATCACCCCTAGCGCCAAAGTCAAAAGCCTAGGGGTCATTTTTGACTCCTTTATGACAATGGACGCACAAATAGGGTCAGTAGTCAGCGGATCTCACCATCTGCTGCGCCTACTACGCAGACTCACTCCGTTCATCCCTAAAGAAGATTTAGCGGTCGTGGTGGGAGCAATTGTTAACTCCAGACTGGATTATGCAAATGCCCTTTACCTCGGCCTCCCCAAGTACCAAATCGCTCGTCTGCAAGTCGTTCAGAATACGGCCGCCAGACTGGTGACTGGGAAAAAACCCTGGGAATCCATCTCACCTTCACTGAGAGCACTTCATTGGCTGCCAGTCAAAGACAGAATCGCTTTTAAAGCTCTCTGTCTTACACATAGATGTGTCCATGGGAATGCCCCCCTTTATTTATGCGAAATAATAAAAGCGCATAATCCCAATCGCGTTTTGCGATCCACGAATCAGAACCTGCTCCAGGTTCCGAAAGCCAACTTCAAGTCCAAGGGAGAAAGGAGATTCGCGATCCAAGGTCCCAAACTATGGAACGCTTTACCAACCAGCATTCGGTTGGAGGAGAACCACCTAGCATTTAGGAAAAAGGTCAAGACTTTTCTCTTTTGATATCAAAGGAGACAGGAACAACAAGCGCCCAGAGGCGATTCAGTTCGCATGTGCCGCGCTATACAAGTTTTCATTCATTCATTCATTCAGTGCTTCCTTACATCTCAGGTGTCACTGTCCCCAGCGGAGTGCTTCCTTACATCTCAGGTGTCACTGTCCCCAGCGGAGTGCTTCCTTACATCTCAGGTGTCACTGTCCCCAGCGGAGTGCTTCCTTACATCTCAGGTGTCACTGTCCCCAGCGGAGTGCTTCCTTACATCTCAGGTGTCACTGTCCCCAGCGGAGTGCTTCCTTACATCTCAGGTGTCACTGTCCCCAGCGGAGTGCTTCCTTACATCTCAGGTGTCACTGTCCCCAGCGGAGTGCTTCCTTACATCTCAGGTGTCACTGTACCCAGCGGAGTGCTTCCTTACATCTCAGGTGTCACTGTTCCCAGCGGAGTGCTTCCTTACATCTCAGGTGTCACTGTCCCCAGCGGAGTGCTTCCTTACATCTCAGGTGTCACTGTTCCCAGCGGAGTGCTTCCTTACATCTCAGGTGTCACTGTCCCCAGCGGAGTGCTTCCTTACATCTCAGGTATCCCCCCATTAGAGCCCTTCTATATCCCAAGAGGCAACAGCAGTGTCTCCGCCGCCATTACTGAAGGCTGAGGGGGAACAAATTAGAGGCAACCATTTTCCAGAAGACCACAGACAAATTATGAACAAGAGGAAGTCTGCCGAGTGGCTACAATAGAAATTGAGCGGCGGCACCGCCAGGGGAGGGCTGGCAGCCTTAGGCCTGCGGGGCAAGTCCAGTCAAGAGGCCCATTAACACCTTGTCGATCCCCCACCTACCCATCACAAACACTGACCCACCTATCCGTCACGTACACACTGACCTACCTGACCATTACACACACACTGACCCACCTACCTGACCATTACACACACACTGACCCACCTACCTGACCATTACGCACACACTGACCCACCTACCTGACCATTACGCACACACTGATCCACCTACCTGACCATTACGCACACACTGTCCCACCTACCTGACCATTATTCACACACAGACCCACCTATCTGACCATTACGCACACACTGACCCACCTACCTGACCATTACGCACACACTGACCCACCTATCTGACGGGCACACTGACCCACCTACCTGTCACGTACACGCTGACCTACCTGACCATTACACACACACACACATTGACCCACCTACCTGACGCACACACTGACCCACCTACCTGACGCACACACTGACCCACCAACTGACGCACACACTGACCCACCTACCTGATGCACACACTGACCCACCTACCTGATGCACACACTGACCCACCTACCTGATGCATACACTGATCTACCTGACTCCTATAAATTCCTGCACTACTCACCCCCCCTCCCCCACACACAGCTCGATGTAGATAGGGAGGTTCCATTCTCCTCCTTACCTCTGCATCTTTAACCACATTTTAGACATCCGGGCTCCCAACGATGGGCGGGCAATATTGCTATGGTGTCGCCACCAGCGCCGCCATCCAGCCTCCATTGGTGTCCCCGCCGGCCGGGAGGTCAGCTGACCTCTCGATGCTCCTATCTTTACCATGCCCCGCCCCCCGCTGCACTCAGACACAGTCACAGCGCCGCTCCAGAGGGACAGGCTGGAGCAAAGGAGTCCCGGAGCGGCGCTGTGAAGTTTTACTGGGAGGAGGGAAGGGGGAGCACTCAGTGGCGGGCAGTGATAGTTACACACACTGCCTAATTAGCAAATGCCGCCGCCCGCGGGGGGGCTATGTTAGTGCAGGGGGCGGCCGCGAAAGCTGAAAAGTTGCCGCAAAAGCGGCGCCGCCCTTCACCCACTGCCAACCCAAGGCCTGGCCTCGGTGGCCTTGTGGGAAATCCGGCCCTGGCACCAAAGGGATTAACATGGAAAATTGTACTGGTCTGTTTACTCTGGGAAAAAAAGGACAGATCTTCTTTAAATTCACATGACCGTTTTAATAAAGGTAACATAAAAAGGTGAATTTCCCCAAACTCCATCATTCCAGGGAGAAAACCCACGAAATGGCAATAAATGAAGACCGATTTGTAAGGCTATAAAGGGGCTTATATCTTACTCCTGATACTCCGATATGCCAAGATACCTTGCTTTAGGCCCCAATCACACCCATGAACTTTATTGCTTGAAACCCAAAACTGTTCAACATACAAAATCCCATTTGCCTGTACACATTAGAGCACTTGAAGTTTGTGGCTTGTAGCTGGGAAAAGGTACAGGGCCTTTTTTAAGTTACAATCTTTAAGCTTTTTTGGCCCATCAGACTTTGGGATGAGACTGAATAACATGGGAACAAATAAAAAAATTGCAAGAAAACAATGTACCCATGGGGCTTTTTGAGAGTAACGCAAAGAAAAAGTTAATACCAAATTTACATAAAAAAATACAAAGTTTATTCCAAGTTCAAGCTTAAAATTAGACATAGTAAATAATACATGTGTCATAATAAGAAAAGTAGGACATATGCAAATATAAGTTGATATATATTGATTAAGCATAAATAGCATTGTAGATTTACGCAAATAAGTACACAATGACAAAATAACGAATGCCTCGTTTCCACTGAACGGAACGGTTCGGGTCGGTACAGTTTGGAACAGTTAGAATGGACCGGTCTATTCTTGTGAGCGTTTCCACTGCAAGTCGGACCATCAGGGGCCATTCAGGGTTTAGAAAAAATGCCTAGGGTATCCACCAATCAGTGGAATGTATTGTAGGTCCGCCCTAACCGAACCGTTCCATTTTCTATGGTCCCACATCTGAAGCAGGACCCAGAATGGTCTGGTACGGTTTGGTTTTATGGCACACTTTCAGAATGGAAACACCCAAAATACCGATCCGCTCAGTGGAAACAAGGTATAATTGTGTTTTGTGAGACAATGTTCACTTCTTCAGGAGAATATCACAACAAATATACAGTATCTCACAAAAGGGATTACACCCCAGGGCTCAAGTCCTGCAGGAACGCGTGGGAATGGAGTCCCTGCAATTTTTCCACAGCAGGAACGCAGTTCCCTTTGCAGGACTAGAGCTGCTGAGAGCAGCCAAGCCGCCCGAGCCAATCCTTCACTAAGCGGCGATGCCCAGCTCAAGTCACTGTCAGGGGCAGGTGAACCTTAGTAATCCTTTATGTTACTGGCCGCTTCCTGTATATGGATTCATCGGGTAGTGTGCGGGTATTCCGTCACTTTCTCGATGCCGCAATGTTTCCTGGGAGCTTTTGTCATTGTTCCCAGGAGACATTGCAGAGGTCTGCCGCAAGTTATCGCAGGATTTAGAAAGAACGGTCTGCAATGTCTCCTGGGAACAATGACAAAAGCTCCCAGGAGACATTGCGGCATCGAGGGAGTGACGGAATACCCGCACACTACCCAATGAATCCATATACAGGAAGCGGCCAGTAACATAATAATATGCGCTGGGGGAACACAACAGCTTTCATTTGAATAGCTGTGTGTTCCCTGCCGCGCCTCGTCATGTATAGACACTCCCCCTTGTCCAGAAACTTTGATAGACAGATAACCCGTCCCAGGATTGGACGGGTGATCTGTCTATCAAAGTGCCCGGGCAAGGGGGTGTGTCTATACATGACGAGGTGCGGCAGGGAACACACAGCTATTCAAATGAAAGCTGTTGTGTTCCCCCAGCGCATATTAACTAGATGTCGGCAGCAGCGGGAGGAGGTGGGTGGGTTGACCAGGCTTTGTCTTAGGGGACACAAGGCTGTATTAGGGACATGGCTGCATTAGTGACATGGCTGCATTAGGGATATGGCTTCATCAGGGACATGGCTGCATCAGGGATATGGCTGCATCTAGGGACATGGCTGCATCAGGGACATGGCTGCATCTAGGGACATGGCTGCATCAGGGACATGGCTGCATCAGGGACATGGCTGCATCTAGGGACATGGCTGCATCTAGGGACATGGCTGCATCAGGGACAGGAAAATAAAATGCTGACACGTGCCATTGTAAAAAAAAAAAAAAGTATTGGTAATCGGTATCGGCGAGTACTTGGAATAAAAGTATCGGTACTTGTACTCGGTCTTAAAAAAGTGGTATCGGGACAACCCTAATTTCAAACTAATGTGCCATACAACCCAGAACAAAACAAGGTTGCAGAAAGAATGAACTATACTCTATGTGCGAGTGGAAGAACCATGCTGTTTGATGCAGATATGCCAACTGCATACTGGGGGGAGACAATTATGACCTCATGCTTTCTCCAAAATCGACTACCAGGAAAATAAACGAGAAAACTCTGTGTGAACTGTTAAACGGAAGGGCCCTGAAGTTGAACCATCTAAAAATTGGAAATATCCCAAAAGATCCCAGTTCACCCACAGCACCTACATAAGGTGTGCTACAATTTATTCAAATAAACCTGTGGGCTCAGAATAGCTGAACTTACCAGTTTTTAAAGCACTCTGTAGCGCGCTAAAGTTTTTAAAGGGCAATTATCTTGCCTTCATATCAGAACACCCTTTAAAGTCTATGGCCAGTTCAAAACTTTAGCCATGCACACCATTCCCATTACACAAGTCTAAAAACATTGCAGCCCTGTAATATGAAAGACTTCATTCAGACATGTCACCTCTATCATACAATCAGGATGATACATAATGACATGGGAAAAGTGATTGTTAGATAAATGAGGCTCCTGGGGTATTATTATAACGATTATAATCATTAGATGTCTAGTGGGATTAAACATTCCCTTAAGGGAGGAGATTGCTATTTTCCAACAACAATCAATGTTCTGTATAAATACTAAGTCGCAGGACTCCACAAAGCAGCCAGCAATTTAGAATTTCAAAACATTTTTCATATTAGACAGCACTGCCATGCGTACTTCACTCTGGCAGTAACTTGTCTATGGGGTAAGCAACTGTAAGCTTTTGCTGCAATCTCTTAGGCGGCGTACACACGACCGAGAAACTCGTCGGGCGAAACACATCGTGTTCCCCGTCGAGTTCCTAGTTCGGCAGTTAAAAAACTCGTCGAGACAAATTTTCCCATTGTCCAACGAGGAAATAGAGAACATGCTCTCTTTTTGGCTCGACGAGTTTTTCGACGGGTTTCTCGGCGAAAAGTGTACACACGACCGGTTTTCTCGGCAGAATACGTCTCCCATCGAGTTTCTTGCTGAATTCTGCCGAGAAAACCGGCGCCTTAGAGGCCCATTGAACTTGAAGGGAGTTGGTTTAGCTAAAACATGTACGAGTTTAAAGCAAACCTTGAGGCCGCGTACACACGATTGAATATATCTGCTGAAACTGGTCCGCAGACCAGTTTCAGCGGACAGATTCGATCGTGTGTACGGGCTAGCAGACAGGTTTCCAGCAGACAAAAGTTTTAAAGCATGCTTTAAAACTTGTCTGCTGGAAAGCCGTCTGTCGGATATGTCCGCTGGTTAGTACGCCTAACCAGCGGACCGAAATCTCCCGCATGCGTCGAATGGTTTCGACGAATGCGTGGAAGTATTTTACTTCCTGGTTCGGTGACGTGGCGGCGTCAACGTCACCGCCACGTCACCGTGCTGTCTGTCCGCGGGGATTTTGGTTTGATCGTGTGTACACAGATCAAACCAAAATCTCCCAGGAGACATGTCCGATGAAAACGGTCCGTCAGACAGTTTTCATCGGATATATCTCCTCGTGTGTACGGTGCCTGAGGCGGCGTACAGACGATCGGACATATCCGATGAAAACGGTCCGCGGACCATTTCCATCGGATATGTCCGATCGGGAGTTTGATCCGATGGCGTGTACACACCATCGGATCAAATTCCCCGCCGCCGGACGGCGCGGTGACGCGGCGGTGACGTTGACGCCGCCGCGTCACCGCCACGTCACCGCACCAGGAAGTAAAACACTTCCGCGCATGCGCCGAATCCATTCGGCAGCGGCGCGGCGGCGGTGGGGGCCGACATGTCTGCTGGTAAGTGTACTAACCAGCAGACATGTCGGGCGGACAGATTCCACCGGATAGATTTCAAAGCTTGCTTTGAAATCTGTCGGGTGGAGAAATCTGTCCGCTAGCCCATACACACGAGCGGAGATGTCTGCTGAAACGGTCCATCGGACCGTTTTCAGCGGACATATCCCCTCGTGTGTACGCCGCCTGAAACTTGGTGAATCCAGCTAAATGTATAGCAAATCTAAACTTTTGGGCAAATTTCAATGGTAGCAAATCTTGTCAATTGTGGTCCCTTGTATGGCCAAAGTAAGATGAAAAAAAGGGAGGAGTGGCTAGGGGTTTTAACAGCTTGGTGACATCGTTTATGAGCCCACTCCCTTTTTTATTTTGCAGAACAACAAATATTAGAGCAGATGTGGTTTAATAAAAATTGGTTAGTGGCAGAACAGTTTTGCATCAGCAAAAACAGGCCCCAATTTAGAGAAACAAGGGACACATAGGGGTTTCCCACAATAATGAGAGCGCCAGCCAGCCTTCAGTTGCATATGTGTAAGAATTGGCCAGGGGCAACGCAGCTTGGTATTAAGGAGAACAGGTTTAACCAGTCTATACATAACTTTTAGTTTAAAGGGTCACTAAAGGATTTTTTTTTAATTTTTTTTTTTAGCTAAATAGCTTCCTTTACCTTACTGCAGTCCTGGTTTCATGTCCTCATTGTTCGTTTTTTCCTCTGATCTTGCTGTAATTCTCCTCTGTTTTGTACACTTCCTGGTTGTCTGTTTCCTGATGACCACAGTACTGGGAGCTTCTAGTTTCGTTTTCCAAACCATCACTCTCTGTGGCTCTGTCCAGCACAGATACAGCATAACATGCAAAAACGAAACTAGATGCAAACACCAAATTAAAAAACTACAGGTACATTATATGATTGATTTTTATCTATTTTTAATCGTTTTTAAAAGGAATCAGTTAACGATTATGTCTCTATACCCTGTAAACAGTTATTTCAGCAAAAAAAAAAAAATTACAACTCCTTTAAATTATGGGGATGGAGGTGATTGTGAGTGATGTTGGTTTTAGTAAACAAACTATTTTTGCATTTAGTTTCCGTAGGTGCTAAAATAGGCCCGGATTCACAAAGAGTGGGCGCACATTATGCCGCCGTAACTCAAACGACATACGGTACGCCGACGCAGCACGGAGAGGCAAGCACTGAATTCAGCAAGCTTTTGCTCTGAACTCTGCGCCAGCGTAGCGTAGAATTCAATGGCGTAGGCCGGCGTAAGTGGAAGTAGGTGGAAGTGGGAGTGACCCTATGCAAATGGTGGTCCGAGCATGGTGCAGTGTTTTACGCCCGGCGTATCACGAACTGCGCATGCGCCGTGACATCCCCGTGACGTGAACGCATGAAACAGCACCGTTATGCGCATGCTCACAACTACGCCGGCACAACTGCCTAAGCTACACCGGATCACTACGTACGCCGTGAACGTAACGTACGCCCAATACGCCGGCCTGTGTTCTCTGGAGCAGACCTTTGCATGTCTATTTCTGGGTTGCGCCTCATCTATGGGGAATAACTTTACACCGGACGTACAACTTACGCAAACATCGCATAGCCTGCGTCGGGCACATGTACATTCGTGAATCACAGTATTTCCCTCATTTGCATATTTGAATGCCTAATCAATGGGAGAAGCAACATGCGTCCAAACCATATTTGCGACCACACTACACCGGCGTAAGCAAGATACGTCGACGTAGGCTGGCCAGTTTTTAGACGTATGTTGGTTTGTGGGTACGGCGCACAGATACACCGGCGCACATTTGCACTTTCTGGCGCAAATTTCAAGTTACGTCGGCATAAGTCATGGTCTTTCTGCTTACCAGGAAGATGGTCAGGTAAAACTTAGAATGCTCTCTGCCTAGCAGGAAGCAGGATCTATTGTTTAGGTCTGCTCATTGTACTCAGGTGCAGCTCAACTTGTTCTGACTGTAGTGCATTAAGTCAGCTGTTATTGAGAGCAAGGAGACTTAGACCTTCCATACATGTGACTGTATGGTTAAAGCAGTGTGTCTGCTTCCACAGATAATCCAGTGAGGTCAAGTGAGAGTTGTCCTTATCTATTGTAAATAGTTCCAATTGCCACTCATCCCTTTTCCTTTCCAAGTTCCAAATAAAATACGAAAACCCAAATACCTTGGACCGATCATTGAGTAATGAGCAGGTGAGCGTAAAGGCCAGGACAAGTGGGAGCTCCTAGCAAAAAAGCAGGAACCCCTAGCAATACAGTGGGAAACCCTAAACAACTAAGTGGGAACCCCCTGCACCTTATTGGGGATCCTCAGCAACTAAGTGGCAACCACTGGCAACCAGCTGCAGGTAACCAGAGAGAGACTTATGAAGTCAACACTCAGCAAGCCCTACTGGGACAGTACTACATTGCTTTAAACAAATGCAGCAGCATAATGTGAAAAAAAGCCAGCCCCAAAAGTAGATTGTAAGCAAAAAGTGAATGCCCCTATGAATACACATTACAACACCCCAAAAACACTCATCCATGTCTTTATGGACCTTTCTTTGTGCACTGGTGTACAGTCATGTTGGAACAGGAAGGGACCACCCCCAAACTGTTCCCACAGAGTTGGGAGCATGAAATTGTCAAAAATGTCTTGGTATGCTGACTCCTTAGGAGTTCCTTTTACTGGAACTAAGGGGCCAAGCCCAACCCCTGAAAAACAACCCCACATCATATTCCCCCCTCCACCAAATGATTTGGACCAGTATCATGACCACAACCTGATAGAAACCCCTTTGGGATGAATTAGAGCGGAGACAGCGAGCCAGACCTTTACGCCCAACATCGGTGCCTGACCTCACAAATGCACTTCTGGAAGAATGGCCAAAAACATTCCCATAGACACTCTACTAAACCTTGTGAACAGCCTTCCCAGAAGAGTTGAAGCTGGTATAGGTGCAAAGGGTGGGCCAACTCACTATTGAACCCTACGGACTAAGACTGGCATGCCATGTGTGTGTAAAAGCAGGTGTCACAATACTTTTGACAATGTAGTGTAGGAACAAAACCTTGGAGGTATCGTCTTAAAAGACTCTGGGTTATCTTATGAATTAAAATGAACCTACAGATTCACTTCAGTTTTAAATGAAAATGGCTAAATAACAAAAAAAAGCTAGATAAAATAAGGTGAGTTTGCAAACTCTGATAAATAAACTTTATACAGTACAATTTTTCATATCATACATTACTTTCTTCAGTCAAGTGAGGAAAAAGTGTTATTTCGATCCAAACAGATGCCGTAATAACGCTGATTCTTTGCTTAGCATTGTTTGATCAAATCTTTGTGATAGCTTAATGACTGTTATAAATTGGAAGGAGAAGTACACTCTCAGGCTGCGTACACACGATCAAATTTATCTGCTGAAACTGGTCCGACGGACCGTTTCAGCAGACATCTCCGATCGTGTGTACGGGCTAGTGGACATGTTTTCCCAGCGGACAAATTTCAAAGCATGCTTTGAAATTTGTCCGCCGGAGACATGTCTGTCGGATATATGTCCGCTGGTTAGTACACTGACCAGCGGACAGAAATCTCTGCGCATGCGTCGAATGGATTCGACGCATGTGTGGAAGTATTTTACTTCCTGGAGTGGTGACGTGGCGGCGCCAACGTCACCACGTCCTCAGCCCGAGGGGATTTTCGTCCGATGGTGTGTACATGCCATCGGACCAAAATCCGATGAGACATGTCCGCTGCAAATGGTCCGTCGGACATGTTTGAGCGGACATGTTTCATCGTGTGGCCTCATGGATCAATCTCAGCTCTATACAGCTGATAAAGTGGCCAGCCAGTTTATAGAATCGGTCAGTCTACGGTTTATATGTAAGACATGTCAAGAATCAGCTGAAGATCCCATGTCTACCAGTATACAGTAGAAAAAAAGGGGGGGAAACCAATAACTATGAAAAGGTATTGATGGTCGGACTTTGAGGCCAAGAAAGTCATTGTTTAAAAATCCAAAATTTTAATATCATCAGGTAAAAAATAAGACATAAATTACAATACAGTTACAAAAAGAAAAAGAGGGTACAAGTATATGGATTAACCACTGTGCACAAAGAGGTCCTTAAAGTCGCCGAGGCACGTTTCGCCGTGAGGCTTCTTCAGGGCAGTTTGGTAAGGACTTTGTAGCAATAATATATAACAAAGCACATGTAGTTTTCTGCAGAGATACAGGGTTATAGATTACTAATATTATTCATTGTAAACAGAACAGATACAGGAGAGAAAAATCAAACACTGTGTCATATAATTACATGGCCGACGGTCATACATCGAGTGCATCCAAGATCGATTCCACTAGTAGGTTATAAGCACGTGGATAAGGACGTATTTAAAAGGTCCTCCAATGAATATATAAAAAATTCGGGAGATCTAGATCAATAAAACGATATATATTAATATACCAAGGATCATTTATCAGAAAGAGAGAGGAATAGAAAAGAACAGGGTGAAAGAAGAGAAAGCCAGTGTTGTACAAAGAAGATATATAGGGGTCAATTCACAAATCTTTATTTTCAGATTGCGAGTGTTATTTTAACGATTTTGCACGTTATTGAAGCTAGTTCAATTCACTAAACGATTTAACGCTTTGAAAAATCATCAAATAACGTTTCCCTACACAGAAACGATATTTTAAGGTGTGGATCCGTATTAAAGAGTCAAATCGTTATTTTAAAGATTCAAAACATTATTTTAAAGATTCAAATCGTTAAATATGTACAGAAGTGCAATTCACAAAGATTTTTTTGACAGTTATCAATCGTTAAGCAATCGTTAAATTAACACCTCCCTCAGGGTGGCGTTATGACATTTCCCAGGCGATATTTTGTTGTTAGAGGAAGCTTTTGGCGATTTTTGTAGTGTAGTGTAGTGTTGGGCAAACTAGAACCGTGCTCTATTTGAACTTAAAATTATCCAGAGGCGAAGAACACGTTAGAATGTTGTTCAGATTTATAAACGTGTATTCCGTTCACATACTATTTTGGATGACTTTTCTGAAACCCAGGTGATAGCTAAATTCCGATTATCATCTCCCATGATTTATTCTCTGTATGATGAAATACACATGGCTTTAGAAAAGCACACACTAGAAATTTTGCACATCACATGCTCAATCTCCATGTGTCTTGCTTGTGTCTCTCTCTCTCTCTCTCTCTCTCTCTCTGTATCTGCTCTTTTCCACATGCAGCTGTTCTCCTCCCCTTCTGCTCCCAGAATGCATCTCTCCAGCATTATTTAACGATCTGAAGAGTTATTTTAACGTCCCAAATGTTAATAATAACGTCTGAGTAGTTAGCATAACGTTTGGATAAAGAGTCAGTTGAAAACCATAACGACTATGTTAAATAACGATTATAGCTTTCGTGAATACCATGTTTGCTAGCGTTAAATAAGGAGTGCTAATTTAACAACTGAAGAAAACCAATAACATTTCTCTTTGTGAATTGACCCCTATATATCTTCTTTGTACAACACTGGCTTTCTCTTCTTTCACCCTGTTCTTTTCTTTTCCTCTCTCTTTCTGATAAATGATCCTTGGTATATTAATATATATTGTTTTATTGATCTAGATCTCCCGAATTTTTAATATATTCATTGGAGGACCTTTTAACCACTTACCTACTGTGCACCTACACCCCCTTCCTGCCCAGACAAAATATAAGCTTCCGGCACTGCGTCGCTTTAACTGACAATTGCGCGGTCGTGCGACGTGGCTCCCAAACAAAATTGGCGTCCTTTTTTTCCCACAAATAGAGCTTTCTTTTGGTGGTATTTGATCACCTCTGCGGTTTTTATTTTTTGCGCTATAAACAAAAATAGAGCGTCAATTTTTAAAAAAATGCAATATTTTTTCCTTTTTGCTATAATAAATAACCCAAAAAATATATAAAAAAAATATTTTTTCCCTCAGTTTAGGCCGATACGTATTCTTCTACATATTTTTGGTAAAAAAAAAAATGCAATAAGCGTTTATCGATTGGTTTGCGCAAAATTTATAGCGTTTACAAAATAGGGGATAGTTTATGGCATTTTTTTTTTTTTTTTTTTACTATTAATGGCGGCGATCTGCGATTTTTTTATTGGGACTGCGACGTTATGGCGGACATTTCGGACACTTTTCTGAAATTTTTGGGACCATTTACATTTATACAGTGAAAAATCCTATAAATATGCATTGATTACTGTATAAATGTGACTGGCAGTGAAGGGGTTAACCACTAGGGGGCGGGGAAAGGGTTAAATGTGTGCCCTATGAGTGTTCTAACTGTAGGGGGAGGGGGGGGGGGTGACTGGGGGAGGTGACCGATTGTGTCCCTATGTACAAGGGACACAATCGATCTCCACTCTCCCTGACAGGGACGTGCAGCTCTGTGTTTACACACAGAGCTGCACGTCCCAGCTCAGTTACTGAGCAATTGCGTGTGCCCGGCGGCGATCGTTGCCGCCGGGCACTCGCACGGGATCCCCGCAGAGCGGCGGGTGCGCGCGCGCCCGCGGCTTTAAAGGGACATCACGTCATATGACGTGATGTCAGAACAATGGAGTCGTCTGCCCGCCGTCATTTGACGGTGGGCAGATGACAAGTGGTTAAATACGTCCTTATCCACGTGCTTATAACCTACTAGTGGAATCGATCTTGGATGCACTCGATGTATAACCGTCGGCCATGTAATTATATGACACAGTGTTTGATTTTTCTCTCCTGTATCTGTTCTGTTTACAATGAATAATATTAGTAATCTATAACCCTGTATCTCTGCAGAAAACTACATGTGCTTTGTTATATATTATCGCTACAAATTCCTTACCAAACTGCCCTGAAGAAGCCTCACGGCGAAACGTGCGCCGGCGACTTTAAGGACCTCTTTGTGCACAGTGGTTAATCCATATACTTGTACCCTCTTTTTCTTTTTGTAACTGTATTGTAATTTATGTCTTATTTTTTACCTGATGATATTAAAATTTTGAATTTTTAAACAATTACTTTCTTGTCCTCAAAGTCCGACCATCAATACCTTTTCATAGTTATTGGTTTCCCCCCCTTTTTTTCTACTACAAACACGGATGTGGCCCATGTGAGTGCATTCCCTGTGTATCTTCATATCCTGGTCCCCCCACTCTCTCCCTCTCCCTCCCTTCCTCCCCCCCCCCTCCCCCATCACCAATTCTTTATATTTTTTTACCAGTATACAGTAAAACCTTGGTTTGCGAACATAATTCGTTCCAGAAACATGCTTGTAATCCAAAGCACTTGTATATCAAAGCATTTTTTTACAGGGTATAAAAGAGAAGAGAGGCGCCTCTAAGTCTAGCAATAAGTTTCTAAATGTTGTACCTTCATGAAATGTAACCATATTGCCACACTTAGGCCACGTACACACGGAGGGACATATCCGATGGAAACGGTCCTCGGACCGTTTTCATCGGATATGTCCGCTGGGCTATTTTGGTCCGATGGCGTGTAGACACCATCGGATCAAAATCCCCGCCGGCAGACAGAGCGGTGACGTGGCGGTGACGTTGACGCCGCCACGTCACCGCACCAGGAAGTAAACAACTTCCACGCATGCGTCGCATCTATACGACGCTTGTGCGGGAGGATATGTCCGCTGGTGAGTGTACTGACCAGCGGACATATCCGACGGACATGTGTCCGGCGGAAAAGTTTCAAAGCATGCTTTGGAAATTTTCCGCTGGAGAAATCCGTCCAAATCCGTCCGCTTGCCCCTACAGAGGAGAGGATTTTTCGGCTGAAATGGTCCATCGGACCATTTCCAGCGGATAAATTCCATTGTGTGTACGCGGCCTTAGAGGCTCCTCTCTTCTTTTTATACTCAGTTGTGACATGACGCTACTCTTATATCAAGACATCGCTTGTATATTAAGGCAAAATTTATTAAAAAATGTTGCTTGTCTTGCAAAACGCTCTATAACCAAGTTACTCTCAAACCAAGGTTTTACTGTATTACATAAATTCTGTACATAAAAAGATGTCATATGCTATGCTAGCTTCAAGGAACTGTCCTCCAATTATTCTTAATTATAACATCTCTTCAAATCCTATTTCATTTTTGGGTGAAAATGGGTCATTCTATTTCCAGACATTATGTTGTTCTATATATTTCCACAAATGCTTATTATTGTAGTTTTTGTATGTGACCATTATGCCGCGTACACACGATCACTTTTCGGCATGAAAAAAAAACGTTGTTTTTCAGCATGTAGAAAAAACGTTTTTCCAACTTCATCATTAAAAACGATGTTGCCCACACACCATCATTTAAAAAAAATGATGAGCAAAGCGCGGTGACGTAAAACACGTACAACAGCACTCTAAAGGGGAAGTTCCATTCAAGCTCCCGTCTCATAACTTGCTTCTGAGCATGCGCAGGTTTTTTTTTGACAGTAAAAGTTTTTTATTTTATTGACATACCAACAAATAACAGAAAACAATGACAGTCGGAAGGAAACATATACATTCAGTCACATAATGCAGATATAGAATGGTCACAGGAATCAAAGGAAGTGTGATGTAAAGGCCATAAAGTCATATGGACGAGTGAGCAGAACCCCAACCAGCAGGACCCTAAGACCGGGGGGGGCAGCTAGCCCGAGGCATCAACCCAGCTGGACCATATCTTGTCGAACTTGGCCGGACAGTTCCTGCTCTCGTATGTGATCCTATAGAGCGGTAGAACCTTATTAATCGCCGCTCGCCACGAGGCACTCGTAGGGAGCTCTTGGCCCCTCCAGCGGAGGAGTATCTCCCTTCTGGCGTAGAATAGAGCAAATGTGATGCACAGCTTGACATATCTGTCTCCCTCAATTTCACCCAGATAACTAAGCAGGAATATGCGAGGATCCATAACCAAGTCCACTCCGCACAAAGTAGACAGAGTGTCAGCCACCTCCTTCCAAAACGTGCTTAGTTTTGGACAGGTCCATACCATGTGAAAGAACGTCCCAGTGTCAAGCAGACACCGGGTACAGAGCGGGCTCCTAGAGGGATAAATCCCTGCCAACCTCTGCGGTGTGTAATATGCTCTATGCAAGAATTTCAGCTGGATAAAACGGTCTCGGAGGCTATCATAGATGAGATGTAGGAGGAGACACACTCCTCCCACACCTCCTCGTCAAGGTCAGGGATGTCCGCGTTCCACTTACTCAAGGCCCCGGTCGTGTCCACGTCATGAACCACTGTGAGTCGGAGGTAAAGTGAAGAGAGAGGGCTCCCCATCACACTTGAAATCAGCAGGCGCTCGACGGAGTCGGGCTCGAGGGTCACCGGGCTTGGGAATTGCGAGGCAAGGGCATGTCTGAGCTGCCAGTATCTAAATTGGAAGGAGAGGGGAAGGTGGTAAGTCCGTCTCAACTCCTGGAACGTCACAATCCCACCGTTCGGCATCACATGCTGGAGGGTAAGGATGCCTTTTATTGCCCACAACGCCGGATCCGGGATCTTGGAGAGGTGGGGAAGAAGGGGATTGGTCCATAAGGGAGTGTGGGGGGAAACCGATCCGGGCTTAACCATCTTGGCCCTGGAGGAGCGCCACACTGATAGGACAGTCTTCATGGGTACAGTGACTGTCGGGTGGGCTTTGGGGCCCCTAAAGGCCAGATTGGAAAGCGCCGCGTATGAGCCCAATACCGCCGCCTCCAACGCGACGGCCGTGTTTTGTCGGGGTTGGGAGAACCACCATCGCACCGTGACCAGTACCGCCGCCCAGTAATATATCAAAAAGTTCGGAAGCGCCAGTCCCCCGCTCGACAATGGAAGATAGAGAATCCGCCGCGCCACCCGGGTCGGACGCCCAGCCCAGACAAAGGTTGTGATTACACCATCCAGTTGTCTAAAAAACGACCGGGGGATAGGGACCGGGGTTTGTCTAAAACAATATAGGAGCTTGGGTAGGTAAATCATTTTAATCAGGTTCCCACGCCCGACCGGTGTAAGGGGGAGGTTTCGCCATGTCGCTCATTTCTTAGTCAGCTGCTCCAACATCGGGAGGACATTCTTAGTGAGGTAGCTCCCCCGCTCCAAACCCACCCGGACCCCCAGATAGGTAAACTCCCCCACCCAGCGAAGAGGCGTATGCGAGTCCACCCGGGGCACCGATGGGTGGAGCGGGAAGAGTATCGATTTGTCCCAATTGAATCGAATCCCCGAGAACTGACTGAAATTATCAAAGTGGGCAAGGGCCCTATGCAGGGAGGCGGAGGCATCCGCCAAATACAATAAGGAGTCGTCTGCATATAAGGACAGTTTTTCCTCCAGGGAACCCACCCGGACTCCCCTAACCTCGGCGTCTCCCCGCACGTGGGCAGCCAGGGGTTCGAGCGCAAGGGCAAACAGCCCCGGGGACAACGCGCAACCCTGCCTAGTCCCCCTCCCCAGGGAGAAGGAGTCCGACAGGGTGCCGTTAGTGCGAACGCGGGCCCGGGGGTGGTCATAAAGCATGCATGCGCAGGTTTAAAACGCCGTTTTTAACGTTGTTTTAGCCCACACACGATTATTATTATTTTATTTTTTTTCAGAAGATGAAAAACGATGTGAAGCCCACACACGATCATTTTAAATGACGTTTTTAAAAAGGACATTTTTTTTTCATGCCGAAAAGTGATCGTGTGTACGCGGCATTACTCTCTCTTGATTTTACTCTTATATGCAAATTATAATAATAATACAGTATGTTTCATATTATTTGCAGGTTAGTAGGGAGGTTGAATATGTTTCCCTGCTGCTGCCTATAGGCACAGAACAATTGTGCCTAATGCAATCCAAAAATTTCTCAACGCTCATACAAGCTAGCCAGCAAAAAAAATAAAAAAAAATAATTCTACTGCGTTTTAACAATTTGCATTAAAAATAGAGATTTTTGTTGCATACCTTTACAAATATAGGTGGAAGCCACACTGCCTTATCAAGTCAGAACTCCCATCATTGGACATATGGTATCTCACAAAAGTGAGTACACTCCTCCATGGGCGTCCGCTGAACTTTTTTCAGGGGGGGGCATCATTTTAAAGTCATCAATGCTCGGTCCCTTTTTGTCAATGTCATGAAGAAGAGGGAATTAGTCATTATCGCATAAAGCGTAGTCATGCTAAGGTCGGAGAAACTGATGCAAAAGCTTAACACATGAGTTACCAGTGCAAGACATTTACCCCCCCCCCGCCTAGGGTTGCCACCTGTACGGGATTCCCCCGGGCAGTACGGGTCTTCACTCATGTGTCCGGTTTTCAGACTCTCTGAAACCCGGACAGACCATTAGACAGGGGGAGCTTCATTAGCATATGTGTCTATGGGGAGACAGCAGCAGGGAAGAGGTGAGCTGAGAGTTTGTGTTTGAGTCTCCTGGGGGGAGAAGCTGACACAAGTTTATGTGAAGGGTTTTAGGTGACAGGAGGATCGGGAGTGTCTGACAATATCTTCCAAGCCTCACACCTCTCTGTACAAACATCCCACTTCTCAGTCCAGATAATGTGCAGTAATTTATGACCATTCATTAACCCTGTGTGTGTGGAGAGTGTCCACTTCTGTACAGAGCTTGGATAACACAGTTTACATGAATGGTCATACATTATCTTCACATCATCTGTACATACAGAGGGCTGGGAGTTTTCTGTAAATATCAGTGGATGAGTACAATAGCTTTTGTTTTTATTTACATCACTATTCCCCCCCCCCAGACCACTTCATACATCCAGCTAGCATCATCCCATCCGCACTCCTCTCCTATCCATACTACTTCCACCATCCTCTCCCCACTCCTCTCCTATCCATACTACTCCCACCATCCTCTCCGCACTCCTCTCCTATCCATACTACTCCCACCATCCTCTCCTATCCATACTACTCCTACCATCCTCTCCGCACTCCTCTCTTATCCATACTACTCCCACCATCCTCTCCCCACTCCTCTCCTATCCATACTACTCCCACCATCCTTTCCCCACTCCTCTCCTATCCATACTACTCCCACCATCCTCTCCTATCCATACTACTCCTACCATCCTCTCCGCACTCCTCTCCTATCCATACTACTCCCACCATCCTCTCCTATCCATACTACTCCTACCATCCTCTCCGCACTCCTCTCCTATCCATACTACTCCCACCATCCTCTCCTATCCATACTACTCCCACCATCCTCTCCGCACTCCTCTCCTATCCATACTACTCCCACCATCCTCTCCCCACTCCTCTCTTATCCATACTACTCCTACCATCCTCTCTGCATTCCTCTCCTATCCATACTACTCCCACCATCCTCTCCCCACTCCTCTCCTATCCATACTACTCCCACCATCCTCTCTTATCCATACTACTCCCACCATCCCCTCCGCACTAATCTCCTATGCATGCTACCCACAACCTCCCCTCTGCACTCCTCTCTTATACATACTACCCCCTTGCATTGTACAGAGGTAATGAATTTAATGTACTACTGAGAAAAAAAAAATTGCCGTGCGCTGCTGTGTTCGGGTTTGGCTTGAAGAAAAGGTGGCAACCCTACCCCCGCCGCATATTACAAAAATCAGTCATCACAGTTAATAATCTTCAGACTGCATCATTCCGTATGGCATCATGCAGTCGGAAGATTTTTTTAATATACAGCATGGCGGCGGGGGGGTAAATGTCCTGCACTGGTCATAGTAACTTGAATTAATGTCCTGCACTGACATTAATACATGAGTTACTATGACCACTGACCAGTACACCCTCTTGGCATTTTAAGGGTATATATACAAATAAAAATGTAAAGGTTTTTTTTGCCAAACCCCTTAAAGCGCTAGTTTGACTCTCTCTGGTGGCTTTCCAGCCAAGAAACAAGTATTTTCAGAAGGGAAGTAAAAACAGGCTGGCTTTGCAGACAGTACAGTATTTCTACACAAAATTGGCACATTTTGTACGTATTAATGTATGCGCTGACATTTTTTTAATGGCTCCCCAGTGCACTAAAGGAACACACCTGCTGCATGGTAACACACTTTGATTTTTACTATATGTCACACACACACTTGTAAAATAGCTCACTAATCGAATAATAACAATCACAATTTCATATAGTAAAAATCAAAGTGTGTTACCATGCAGCAGGTGTGTTCCTTTAGTGCACTGGAGAGCCATTAAAAAAATGTCAGCGCATACATTAATAAAAATAAACAAAGTGTGCCAATTTTCTGTAGCATTACTGTACTGTGTGCAAAGCCAGCCTGTTTTTACTTCCCTTCTGAAAATTTGCAATTAGCGCTTTAAGGGGCAAAAAAAACCTTTACAGACTGACTGTCTGTATGTTTGACTTGCCTTAACAGCGCGCGGGCTCCTCTGGGTACAGCTCTCTACACTCCTCCTCCCATCAGCCACCGTATCACCGTGCGTGCGTGTAATGTTGATCCCCTTGAGTGACGTCACGCCGCCAGGACGAGCACCAGGCTGGGTTAGGGGGAGTGGCTGAACTGAGCAATGATCGACCATTGGCTGGCCGGAAAACAAGGGGCGGGGAGCGGAGCAAAAAAAAAAACAAATGCAGGAACACACATGCCGTGGACGTTAGGGGGAGTGGCTGAGCGATGATCGACCATTGGCTGGCCGGAAAACAAGGGGCGGGCGGGAGCGGAGCAAAAAAAAACAAATACAGGAACACACATGCCGTGGACGTTGGGGGGAGTGGCTGAGCGATGATCGACCATTGGCTGGCCGGAAAACAAGGGGCGGGCGGGAGCGGAGCAAAAAACAAAAACAAATGCAAGAACACACATGCCGCAGACTTTAGAGAGACGGACAGAGGTTACAATCGGCGGCGCAGGTTCGAGAGGCTGCGGTGCGGCGGCCACAGCTATCTAAATGTGTGTCACATCTTACTACTGATTCTAGGGGGGGGCGAACGCCCTCCCTTGCCCTATGGAGCGGACGCCCATGCACTCCTCACATTTTTGTAAATGTTTTATTATATCTTTTCATGTGACAACATTGAAGAAATTACACTTTGCTAAAGTAGTGAGTGTACAGCTTGTATAACAGTGTAAATTTGCTGTCCCCTCAAAATAACTCAACACACAGCCATTAATGTCTAAACCGCTGGCAACAAAAGTGAGTACACCCCTAAGTGAAAATGTCGGAATTGGCCCAAATTAGCCATTTTCCCTCCCCAGTGTCATGTGACTCTTTAGTGTTACAAGGTCTCAAGTGTGAATGGGGAGCGGGTATTGCTCTCACTTTCTCATACTGGTCACTGGAAGTTCAACATGGCACCTCATGGCAAAAAACTCTCTGGGGATCTGAAAAAAATAATTGTTGCTGCAAATATAGGTGGCCTAGGCTATAAGAAGATTGCCAAGACCCTGAAACTGAGCTGCAGCATAATTGCCAAGACTATACAGCGGTTTAACAGAACAGGCCTTGCCATGGTCGACCAAAGAAGTTGAGTTCACATGCTCAGCGTCATATCCAGAGGTTGTCTTTGGGAAATAGACGTATAAGTGCTGCCAGCATTGCTGTAGAGGTTGAAGGGTTGGGGGCTCAGCCTGTCAGTGCTCGGACCATACGCCGCACAATGCATCAAATTCGTCTACATGGGTGTTACCCCAGAAGGTAGACTCTTCTAAAGATGATGCACAAGAAAGCCCACAAACAGTTTGCTGAAGACAAGAATACGGACATAGATTACTGGAACCATGTCCTGTGGTCTGATGAGTGCAAGATAAACTTATTTGGTTCAGATGTTGTCAAGTGTGTGTGGCGGCAACCAGGTGAGCACTACAAAGACAATTGTGTCTTGCCTGCAGTCAAGAATGGTGGTGGAAGTGTCATGATCTGGGGCTGCATGAGTGCTGCCGACACTGGGGAGCTACAGTTTATTGAGGGAACCATGAATGCCAACATGTACTGTAACATGCTGAAGCAGATTATGAACCTGTCCTTCCGAGACTGGGCCACATGGCAGTAATCTAACATGATAACGACCCCAAACACACCACCAAGACAAACACTGCTTTGCTAAAGAAGCTGAGGGTAAAGGTGATGGACTGGCCAATCATGTCTCCAGACCTAAACCCTATTGAGCATCTGTGGGGCACCCTCCAACGGAAGGTGGAGGAGCGCAAGATCTCTAACATCCACCAGCTCCATGGAGGAGTGGAAGAGGACTCCAGTGGCAACCTGTGAAGCTCTGGTGAACTCCATGTCCAAGAGGGTTAAGGCAGCGCTGAAAAATAATGGTGGTCACACAAAATACTAATTTTTGTTGCCAGCGGTTTAGACATTAATGGCTGTGTGTTGAGTTCTTTTGAGGGGACAGTAAATTGACACTGTTATACAAGCTGTACACTCAATACTTTACATTGTAGCAAAGTGTAATTTCTTCAGTGTTGTCACATGAAAAGGTATGATAAAATATTTACAAAAATGCGAGGGGTGTACTCCGGGCCGCCATCAGGGGGGTACAGGCATTACACCCGCCCCCTTTTTTGTCTAACCCCCCACCTTTAACTCGCTGGAGAGAGACTTGACTTTGTTTTGTTTGTCAGCACCAACCCCCCCCCCCCACAACCCCGTCCCGCTTATCATCTTGCGGCAAGAGAGAAGTTGCTCTATTTGTTCTCTGTTCACTTCCTGCTTGTCTGATTGTTACTCACCACCGTGAAGGTAGGCTTTACTGCAGTGGTCAGTGACGTGCTCGCCCCCTCCTGGGAACTACATCTGTGTGGCAGGATGCTCTGTATGTGTTAGAGACTTCAAGGAGGTGTGAATTACTGGGCTGTTCACATCTGCACCATGTGACATGCGATTTGACAGGTCAAATCGCATGTCAAATCGGAGCCTATTATGGGCAATAGGAGCGCCCCAATTGGTGCAAAACAGACTTTGAGTAGTTTCTGCACTTTTGGCAACTTTGGGGCGATTTCAATAGACATCTGTGCGGCTTTGAAATCAGGCGAGTTCGGATGAACACAATTTCAAAGCTGTGTTCAGTGTGAACAAGGGCTCAATGTGGCCAACTCATTTTAAAAGAGGCAATCGGCTTCCTTAAAACTCACGGCAAGGTTAGCAGCAAACAGGCGTCCAGTGAAAAGGATTCCACGTCAGCTGTGTGAGGCAGCCGCTTGTAATCAGAAATGGATCCACATGCTGAGTTAATCATAAGTAAACGTCTCGTTAGTTTTTAAAGCTTTTGTGCTGTGGTCACAGCGTGAGAAGCACAAACCAGCTTCTGCTAGTTCTGCGCAACACATGGCACGAGCTTTATATACTCTGGAAGCCTGACAGGTGAATGTCCTGGTGACCGCATGCTGGGCCATGGCAGGTCAAAGCAATCATTAAGACAATTCCTCACTAAAGCAAAATTTCTACAGCCATTATAACTTCCACAAACACATGATGACTGTATATATCTGAAAAAAAAATGCTTAAAGAGAGGAAAAGGAAAGAAAAGAAAATAAGAGAAAAGAGAAGGGAAAATGGGAAAATAAAACAACTTTAGAAGATGAAAACAGAACTTTCGATCTAGTGTCTCTAAAGTGCACAACTGCATCCTAGCCATGGGGATGATCTTCTCTAACCTTTCTAGTAATTACAAGTGGTTTAGTTATGCCTTATCATTATCAGGAATCCTGTTTGGGTTTCTATGCATGATTATAGTAAGAATAAACAGTGAAGAAGTGATGGGTCTCAGCCTTGGAGATAGGCTACCTTGTTAAAACAGAGCTGGAGTATTCTGTGCTCTAGTACCCAGCCCATGATCAGCTTGTAGGCAGGTGTAGTCTGTATTCCCCACTGTAGGTTGCGCTCGACCGAAGCGGCAATGCAGAATGAGAAGGAAGTTGTCAGTTCCTTTATGACTAAGGACAGCTGTCCAATTAGACGCTGGTGCCCACGCAAATTTGGTGGCAATCTTGGGTCAGGCAGAGTCTATTTACAGCTCCAGCTCCCGGGTTTGGTGTGCTTTCTGCAAGTGGCTTGTGTAGAGACGGGTCCCCTGTCTAGCAGAGACAGTGTTTAGCGATAGGAAAAGGTTCCGGAGTAGGGACAGTGCAGAGGCTACATCTACCTTTTGGGTGCAGACCGGCCAGGTCACATTTTGCTTCTCGTTGCAGACGCTGTCAGCATCTTCAAGGATGGGTGTGCCTACCCGCTGGGCCTGACCTAGAGTTGTGTTGGACTACAAAATTTCACTATTGCCTAAATTAAACTCTGTGGCCCGGATTCACAAAGCACTTACGCCAACGTATCTCGAGATACGCGGCGTAAGTGTAAATATGCGCCGTCGTATCTGTGCGCCGTGCCCACAGAACTAAGATACGCCTAAAAACTGGGGAGATAATACTCTTGCACTATCTGAAATGGACACCGGGGGGCACTGCTGCAAACACCAGGGTAGTCTGCCTGACACAGAAAATATGCAGATATGAGTAGGTGATGGTGAAGCGCTGTGAATCCTAATAAGGGTATAAAACCAAAGGGTAAATACCAAGGGAAATATGCTAAGTGACTGTATAGTAAACAGAAAAGTGAATAAGCAACAAATAAATAGTGAAATGTAGCAAACACACAAAACTGAATTCATCCAACCGACGTAACTTGCCTACGCGGGCGTATAGTGGGCGCATAGTTACGCTGGACACATTTGGCACTGCCATTGATTTTTGATGCAAATATGCAAATGAGGGAGATACGCCGATTCACGAACGTACTTGCGCCCGGCGTATGTTTTAAGCGATTTGCATAAGGTTTACGTCCGGCGTAAAGTTATTCCCCATATCGGAGGCGCAACTCATGCAAAGGTATGGACCAGGGAACGAACGCCGTTGAATTTTACGTTGTTTACGTAGTACGTGAATAGGGCTGGGCGTAGGTTATGTTCACGTCGTGATTGTGAGCATGTGCACTGAGATACGCCCAAGGTACGACGCATGCGCAGTTCATTTGAAGTACTTGTCTGAAGCTCAGCCCATCATTTGCATGGGGTCACGCTTCATTAAAATGTATCACGTCCACTTACGCTGCCGCTACACCGGCGCAATGTTGGGAGCATTTGGTTTGTGAATTCCATGCTTCCCTCTCTGCGCTGCGCCGGCGTAGCGTAAAGAAGATACGCTACGTCGGCATAAAGATGCGCCGATGTATGTAAATCCGGCATTGTGTGTTCACGACCCACCACAACATGCTGCACCTTGCTTAAAAGCTGAAACTTCAGAGTGCTTGAAATGTCGAAATGGTCATGCCAATAGACCATGGATACTTCAGGTGCAAAATACAATTGAGCACCAAAGAATTGGGCCAAAAATATGATCAGGTCAATAAAATGTAATTAAATTTGGTCAAAATAGATGAGTAAAATATGTTTTTGTGTCTTGAAGCAACTGCATGCTATCTAACCTATTGTTGTAGTTGGTGCGAAATAATCAATGTCAAATCAAAGACTTGTTTACCAATTGCTAATAAAAACCTGATCAATGGTCTGTCACTTTTCCACACTTTCCAATACTTAAAAAAGTTTTACTGGAAAGGGGCATTTAGTTATGGTACTGTTGCTTAATAATCAGAAGGGGAAATGGTATGGAACTGTCATGATAAGAGAAACAGGAATCTTACCAATACTGACAGCGCCAGGAGAAGTCTGTTTCAGCGCATGCGCGGGGGCGCGCGGGTGCGCGCGCGCGATGTACGCGGCGCGAGCGTGCACGCGGCGCGCGCGGCGGGAGCGCGCGCGCGCGCTGACGTCATTTCGGCGCCAAGAACCGCTATTTAAACCATCTGATCCCACTGTATCTTGCTGACCAGTCTGCAGCAATTCCTGACTGAATCTGAACCTGTTACCTGTCTGCCTGATTACCGAATACCTGACCCGCCTTCCGTTGACCCTTCTCTGCCTGCAGCCTGCCTCTGACCCCGGCCTGATCCGACTACCGACTCTGCTTGAACCCGTCTTGCTGTCTGCTTACCTGATTCACCGACCCGGTCTGAACCTGATTTAACCATCGTACCTGTCTCCGTCTCCTGATTGGTGCCTGATCCAGTGTCTGACAATCCCTTGGCTCCTATTCACAAGTGCTACAACACCGTTCCTGTGTTTGCTGGATTTCTGCTAGGACCTCGTCAACACCTGTTCACTTCCTCTTCCGGTCCATCTCCAGCTTCCCACCAGGCACTTGTGTCCCTCCAGACTTTGTATCCCCTGTCTGCTCTACCAGGGGTTCCTGAGTCAGAGGATTACGAGAGGCCGTTCCCTGCACATTGGGCTCCATAACCAGGTACGTGACAGTACTGGTCAGCCATGTCCGAGCCCACGCAGGGGGCGTCTCCCATGGAGGACTTATGCCGCCATTTAGATGGCCTCACCGCGGCCGTACGGACTTTACAAGAAGGATATACCCGCCTGGAAGGACGTGTCCAAACTCTGTCCACAACAGCACCTGCAGCATCTGGAACCGCAGCTGCCCCTTCTGTAGTAATGCTACCACCGGAACCTAGAGTCCCCATCCCGGAGAGATTTTCTGGAGATCGCAGTAAATATAGAGCTTTCCGCAACGCCTGTGAACTTTTTTTTGCCTTACAACCCAGGACCTTTTCACTTGAGGCCACAAAAGTAGGTTTCGTTATCTCGTTATTGTCTGGCGAACCTCAGACCTGGGCGCATCGTCTTCTAGAACGCAAGGAGGAAAGTCTTAACCTACTCAGCACTTTCTTCCAAGCCATGGACCTTATCTATGAGGATTCCCAACTAGCAGCTACCGCTGAAGCAGCATTATGTGCCTTACAGCAGGGACGCAGAGCAGTGGAGGAATATGTAGCTGAATTCAGGCAGTGGAGTTCCGATACCAACTGGAATGATGCTGCCCTGCGTCACCAATTTCGTATGGGACTTTCAGAATCTTTAAAAGACGAATTAGCCCGAGTGGGCATTCCCGCAACACTTGAAGCCCTCATCCTCCTCTCCGTTCAGATCGACAGACGGTTGAGGGAACGCCGTGCTGAACGCACATCCGGCCCCACACGTCCCATATGGATGATGCCACGAGTACCTGGCCCACCACATCTGCCTCCTTCAGGTCCCAGACCAAACCCCATCGATCATCCGGAACCAATGCAAATAGGCCTACTTCGGCCATCCCTGACCCCGGAGGAGCGTCAAAGGCGTCGATCCAATAACCTTTGCATGTACTGTGGAGGATCCGGGCACTATGTAAACACCTGCCCCGTCAAGTTCCGTAAGTGTTCAGTCCCCTCACCGGTTCTCTTCTCTGTCTTACGTAATGATAATACTCACCTGGCTGTTTCAATCTCCCTACAGCTTCCAGGAAGGAACCTCCAAGTCCCCGCAATTATTGACTCTGGTGCTTGCAGCGGTTTTATGGACGCCTCCTTTGCCTTCCGATATGGAGTTCCCATACGACCACGACACCAGAAACTTACCGTCCATTTAGCCGACGGATCGGCTATCAAATCCGGCCCAGTTACCCAAGAGACAATTCCCCTATACACGCTCATCTCTAAGGACCACCGGGAACTACTCTGTCTGGACATTATTGAATCCCCAATGTTTCCGGTCATTCTGGGTATGCCTTGGCTGAAAGCCCATAATCCTCAGATTGACTGGGAATCTGGGACAATCCACTTTTCCTCATCTTACTGTCGACAACACTGCCTTCAGAAGCCGGCCAGTTCCCCTCCTTCTTTGATGTGTCTAGAATCCGAAGAGGAGAACCGTCAATTAATTCCAGAAACCTATCATAGTTTCTTAGATGTATTCAGCAAAAGAGGAGCAGAGACGTTGCCTCCACACCGGTCCTACGACTGCCCTATTGAACTTTTACCTGGAGCAGAAATTCCGTTTGGAAGAATATTTCCTTTGACTGGGCTAGAGTTGGTCACTCTCAAATCTTATATTGATGAGAATCTCGAGAAGGGGTTCATCCGCCCTTCCACATCCCCTGCGGGGGCCGGTATATTCTTCGTGGAAAAGAAGGATCACTCTCTACGCCCCTGCGTAGACTACAGGGACTTAAATAAAATCACGATTAAGAACAGGTATCCTCTCCCTCTTGTTCCTGAACTATTTCAGAGACTCGGAGCAGCCACAATCTTTACTAAACTTGACCTCCGTGGGGCTTACAACCTCGTCCGCATAAGGGATGGCGATGAGTGGAAAACCGCATTTCGTACTCGTTTTGGGCATTTCGAATATCTGGTGATGCCCTTCGGCCTTTGCAATGCCCCAGCCACGTTCCAACATTTTGTAAATGACATTTTCAGAGACTATCTTGATTTATTCGTTATTGTTTACCTAGATGACATCCTGATCTTCTCTTCCTCCCTGTCAGATCATCAAAGTCATGTCAAAAAGGTCCTAGCTCGGCTCCGTCAACACAGTCTGTATGCTAAAGCGGAGAAATGTGAGTTTGAAAGAGAGAGCATTCAGTTCCTAGGTCTCATCATTTCAATCGACGGTGTCAAGATGGACCCTCAGAAGGTCACCGCCATTACAGATTGGCCCGCTCCCACCGATAAGAAATCAGTCCAGCGTTTCGTGGGATTTGCAAATTTTTATCGAAAATGTATCAAAAATTTCTCTTCCATAATTGCTCCCATCACAGGTCTGACCAAACAGGGTATCCGGTTCCAGTGGTCCCCAGAGGCTCAAGCGGCTTTTTCTACCCTGAAAAACCTTTTCATTTCAGCATCCATCCTAAAACATCCTGATCCAGTTCTACCTTTTATCCTGGAAGTGGACGCCTCCGAGGTGGCGGTCGGAGCAGTGCTTTCCCAGAGACAAGGACCCAAATCCCTTCTGCATCCAGTTGCGTTCTTCTCCCGCAAACTCTCCGAAGCTGAAAGAAACTATGACGTTGGGGACAGGGAACTTTTAGCAATCAAGGCAGCCCTTGAGGAATGGCGTTATCTCCTGGAGGGTGCAGCTCACCCCATCTTGATCTATACAGATCACAAGAACTTGGAATATTTAAAGGTTGCTAAGAGACTGAGGCCACGGCAGGCCAGGTGGGCATTGTTCTTTACTCGGTTTTCCTTCCATATAACCTACAGACCCGGATCAAAAAACACTAAACCCGACGCGCTATCCCGGATGTTCCATGGGCCTGAAGCTCCTTCCTCCCCGGACACCATCCTCGCCCCTGGCAATTTTCTCATGTTACAGGGAGATCTTCTGTCTCAAATTAAGCAGGCCTCTTCATCAATTCCCTCATCTCCAGACCTTACTCTGCAGTTAAGAGACGGCATGCTATGGAACAAAAACAAGATCTTTGTGCCTCAACAACTACGATTGACAATTCTCAAGTCCTGCCATGACCACGAACTAGCCGGACATTTCGGAATTGTCAGATACACAAGTACTTACCGAGGCCGAGATGCTGAGGACGGCTCACCTTTACGACCAAGCGCACCTGCCCCCTGGAATTTGAGACAGGAGGCAGAGGCACAAGGAGGTACCGGTACCGGGGAGGTAGGTAGATGGGATGTAGGCACTGGAGGTCGGAGGCTGAGATGTGTAGCAGGTGCTGGAGGGTCAGCAAGGCAGGTGGAAGTGGTAAGTCCCAGGAAACAGTTCAAAAAGTTAGCAGACAAAATGGAAGCAGATCCGGGTACAGGCAAAAGTCCGGGTTCCGGGTAGCGCTAAGACAAGTCCAGGTATGTAAGCCGAAGTTCAGGGGCAGGAGACAGAAGCAAATCCAGGTCACGGTCCGAGGTCAAGGGGGTTCCAGAAAGCAGCAGAGTTCACAAACAGGCCGAGGTCAGGTTTCCAGGTGAGAGCTGAGTCGGGAGGTAAATCCAGGTCAAAGGGCACAAGTCAAAGTGTCAAAACTTTACTCAAAGCTGACGATAAACCAGCAACCTGTGCAAAGACAGGGGCTGGTTTAAATAGGCCTGTCAGGTCTGTGATTGGTCCCGGGAGGAGGCGCGCACATCCGCGTGCTCGTGCACGCGCCGCGCCGCTGCGCCACGCACGCGCGCGCGCCCCAGATGCGCGGGCACGCGCCGTGACGCGATTCTGACGTGCCTGTGCACGGATTGAGCGCTGTGAGCGCTGGGACCCTGACAGTGCCCCCCCCCAAGGGGCGGACTCCGGACGCCCAAGCTGGACATCAACTCTGGGTGTTCCTGATGGAAAGTTCGGATTAGACGTGGAGCATGCAGATTTCTTGCGGGTTCCCATGAGTTATCTTCCGGGGGATAGCCCTTCCATTTAATCAAATACTGAAGCTGTCTACCTCTTTTCCTACAACTGATGATGGACTCAACTTCAAATTCTTCCTCGCCCTCGACCTCTACTGGTGGAGGCGGAGGACTTTCTCTTCCTTGGAAAGGATCAGGGGTAACAGGTTTCAGGAGAGAGGCATGGAATACTGGATGGATCCTGTAGGAATCCGGCAACGAGAGTTCAAAGGCCACCGCGTTGATCTTGCGCTTGATCCTGAAAGGGCCAATGAATCTTGGACCCAACTTCCGAGAGGGAACCGGTAATTTTAAATTAGTAGCAGATAGCCAAACCTCTTCTCCGACTTCAAAAGTAGGACAATCTTTCCTTCCTTTGTCGTAAAATTTTTTGTAGTCCTCCTGGGCCCGTTGCATCACTCTTTGTAATTGTAGAAAGTTTAATTGGATAGCTGTTAAATGCTCTTGGGCCGCCGGAACAGGTGTTTCTGGGAGGGCATCAGGAAGAAAGGGCGGGTGAAAGCCATAGTTGGCCCAAAAGGGGGTTTGATTCGTGGTGGCATGGACGGAATTATTATATGCGAATTCAGCGGAAGGTAAGAGGGATGACCAGTCATCTTGAGAGGCAGAACAGAAACATCGGAGGTACTGCTCCAGCGTTTGGTTAGTCCTTTCCGTTTGGCCGTTACTCTGGGGGTGGTAAGCAGAGGAAAGGCAGGTCTTGACTTCCAAAGATTTACAAAGTTCCCTCCAAAATTTTGAGGTGAATTGAGAACCCCTATCTGAAACGATGCTCCTGGGCACCCCATGAAGTCTGACGATTTCCCTGAAGAAGACTTTGGCTGTCTCTAGGGCAGAGGGAGTACCGATCATGGGCACAAAATGTGCCATCTTGGAGAGACGATCTACTACGACTAGGATTGTGGTGAAGCCTTCAGAAGGTGGTAAGTCGACAATAAAATCCATAGAGATTTCAGACCAAGGCCGTTCTGGAACTGGTAGAGGCTTGAGTAACCCCCAGGTCTTGGTTTTAGGACCCTTATTACGTTGGCAAGTGGTACAGGAGGCAACGTAGGCTTTACAATCTTGTCTGTAGTTTGGCCACCAAAAGTATCGTAGAACCATCTCTGTGGTTTTTCGTGCTCCAAAATGACCTGCTAGTTTACGGTCGTGAAAGGTGCTCAAGACCAGTTGTCTGGATTCTGATGGAACGAAAATTTTCCCTCGGGACAAAAAGATATCGTGATGTTTTACCAATGAAGACACCTCTGGATCAGAACATTGTCTGGATGAAGCCTTAATTGAATTTAACAGGTCGATTTGAGAGACTAGTAGAAAATTCCGAGGTGACAGAATGGTGCTTGGTTCAGTTGTGGATGGAGTTTCAGGGAACATTCTAGAAAGAGCGTCTGCTTTTCCATTCTTCGAACCAGGCCTGTAAGTGAGATGAAAATTAAACCGAGAAAAAAAAAGAGCCCAACGGGCTTGCCTGGGCCTTAAACGTTTTGCTGTCCGTAGATATTCAAGGTTTTTATGGTCGGTAAAGATCATTATGGGATGAGCCGATCCTTCTAGCAGATACCTCCACTCCTCTAGGGCAAATTTGATAGCAAGCAGTTCCCTGTCACCTACATCATAATTCTTTTCGGGTGGAGTTAGTCTCCGAGAGGCATAGGCCACAGGGTGTAGTAGGGACTTTGGCCCTTGTCTCTGAGATAGCACAGCTCCTGTAGCAGTCTCAGAGGCATCTACTTCCAAGGTAAAAGGTAACATTGGATCGGGGTGTTGCAGAACAGGAGCGGAAGAAAAAACTGATTTTAGTTTCCTGAATGCTTCTTGGGCCTCCGGTGTCCAGCAAAAAGAATGACCTTGGCGGGTAAGCTGGGTAATGGGGCTCACGATGGAGGAGAACCCCACAATGAACCGTCGATAGAAATTGGCGAAGCCGATGAACCGCTGCACCCCTTTCTTGTCCACCGGGGCTGGCCATTCCTGAATAGCCTTAACCTTTTGAGGGTCCATGGCGACGCCACTGGTGGATATAATGAATCCCAAGAATTGCACGGAAGATTTCTCGAATTCACATTTTTCAGCTTTTAAGTAGAGTCTATGTTTTCTGAGTATGGTAAGCACTCTCTTTACATGGCATCTATGCAGGTCTAAGGAAGGTGAAAAAATAAGAATGTCGTCCAGATACACGACCAGGAAGTCGTCCAGGTGTTCACGAAAAATGTCGTTAACTAAGTGCTGAAAAGTGGCTGGGGCATTGCAAAGTCCAAAAGGCATAACAAGGTACTCAAAGTGCCCGAATCTTGACCTGAAGGCGGTTTTCCACTCGTCTCCCGCCCTAATTCTGACGAGATTGTAAGCACCCCGTAAGTCCAATTTAGAAAATACATGAGCTGATCGGAACCGCTGGAATAATTCTGATATGAGGGGAAGCGGGTATCTGTTTTTGATTGTAATTTTATTGAGCTCCCGATAGTCAATGCAGGGCCTAAGAGTTCCATCTTTTTTCTCAACAAAAAAGATTCCCGCTCCAGCCGGGGAAGACGAGGGACGAATGAATTTCTTCTGCAGATTTTCGTCAATATAGGCCTTGAGGGCCTTTAATTCTGTCTCGGACAGCGGAAAAATGCGGCCAAAGGGGATCTCGGCGCCGGGTAAGAGGTCAATGGGGCAATCATACGGTCGGTGGGGCGGAAGGCAGTCGGCTTGCTGCTTGTCGAACACATCCGTGAATTCCAGGTAGACGGAAGGAACATTCCGGAGAGTTTCAGGCGAGGTTGTCATGGCAGAGCAGGAAACAACTGGAGATGGAAGGCAATTCTGTGAACAATATGAGGATGTAAAGTTGACCTCTTTCTTTAGCCAGTGTATGACCGGTTGGTGTGCTTGTAGCCAGGGAAGACCCAGGATGATGGGAAACAGTGGGGAAGGAATGAGGTCCAGACGTAGAAATTCCTGGTGGCCGGAGTCGGTGGTGGCACGAATAGGTGCGGTTTCTTGCGTGATAAGTCCAGATCGGGGTAGAGAACCGTCAGCTAAATGAATTTGGAAAGGATGGTTTTTGTTGCGAAGGGGTACATGAAGCTTTTGAGCCAATGTAGCGTCCAAGAAACAGCTACATGCCCCGGAATCAACTATGGCCGGTAGACGAGTTGCTCCTTCCGGTAACTGCAAGGAAATGAAAAGAACAACGTGAGCCTGAGAAAGGTTTGCAATATTGTAGCTGAGAGTAGGTTGTAGTTTGGACTTACGAGGCCTTGTTGGACAGGAGTGAAGGAAATGACCGGCTTCTCCGCAGTACAGACATAAGTTGTTTTGACGTCTTCGTAGTCTCTCCTCGGAGGTAAGCGGGGCTCGGACCAATCCAACTTGCATAGGTTCAGGATCCGGGGGGTTTATGTTTTGAGGAGCTGCAGGTGGCTGTGGGGCCAGAGTGGGCCTTGGATGGGTCCAGGTAGAGCGTGGAACTTGATATCGTTCAGAACGACGTTCTCTCAGGCGTCGATCCAGCTGTGTGGCAGTTTTAATCAGGTCTTCAAGAGTGGCCGGGACTTCTGTCCGAGCCAGCTCGTCCTTAAGAGACTCCGACAAGCCTTGGCGAAACTGGTATTTTAGCGCAGCCTCATTCCAGCCTGTGTCGGCTGACCATTTTCGGAACTCGGCTGTATAGTCCTCGATAGGCCTTCTACCTTGGGTAAGGTTGTGGAGAATAGTTTCAGCGGTGGCCGTACGCTGTGGGTCATCATATAACTTCGCCATGTGTTCAAAAAAGGTATCTATGGTGTTTAGGATTGGGCTCTGTTGCTCCATCAGAGTGTGAGCCCAAGCTTGAGGTTCTTCAGAGAGAAGAGAAATGACAAAACCCACTTTCACAGTCTCTGAACAAAAGGTTCTGGGCTGAAGAGATAAATATAAGGAGCAAGCATTTTTAAACGCCCGGTATTTCCGGCGTTCACCTGAAAAACGTTCCGGGATAGGCACACGTGGTTCCAGGTGGGTGACCATTACGGCCGAGCTAGAGGCGACTTGAGGTGCTGCAGCCCCAGAAGATGGTGGTGATGAGGGTCCAGGAATCACGGCCAGCTGTTGGAGACGGCCATCTATTTGGAGGTAGCCATCTTGCAGCTTTTGAACTGCGTCAGTAAGTGCGGACACTTGCATGCAAAGTGTGTCAAATGGTGAGCGCGCCCTGTCGGCCTCAGACATCTGGCTGGTTTATACTGTCAGATACACAAGTACTTACCGAGGCCGAGATGCTGAGGACGGCTCACCTTTACGACCAAGCGCACCTGCCCCCTGGAATTTGAGACAGGAGGCAGAGGCACAAGGAGGTACCGGTACCGGGGAGGTAGGTAGATGGGATGTAGGCACTGGAGGTCGGAGGCTGAGATGTGTAGCAGGTGCTGGAGGGTCAGCAAGGCAGGTGGAAGTGGTAAGTCCCAGGAAACAGTTCAAAAAGTTAGCAGACAAAATGGAAGCAGATCCGGGTACAGGCAAAAGTCCGGGTTCCGGGTAGCGCTAAGACAAGTCCAGGTATGTAAGCCGAAGTTCAGGGGCAGGAGACAGAAGCAAATCCAGGTCACGGTCCGAGGTCAAGGGGGTTCCAGAAAGCAGCAGAGTTCACAAACAGGCCGAGGTCAGGTTTCCAGGTGAGAGCTGAGTCGGGAGGTAAATCCAGGTCAAAGGGCACAAGTCAAAGTGTCAAAACTTTACTCAAAGCTGACGATAAACCAGCAACCTGTGCAAAGACAGGGGCTGGTTTAAATAGGCCTGTCAGGTCTGTGATTGGTCCCGGGAGGAGGCGTGCACATCCGCGTGCTCGTGCACGCGCCGCGCCGCTGCGCCACGCACGCGCGCGCGCCCCAGATGCGCGGGCACGCGCCGTGACGCGATTCTGACGTGCCTGTGCACGGATTGAGCGCTGTGAGCGCTGGGACCCTGACAGGAATCCACAAGACAGCCGAACTCATCCAGCGTACCTTCTGGTGGCCTCAATTATTACAAGATTGCAAAAGCTATGTGGAATCCTGTGCCACCTGTATCCAACACAAGGGTAGCAGAACCAAAGCGTGGGGGTTACTTAAACCACTGCCTGTTCCAGAGAAACCTTGGAGAATGATTTCAATTGATTTCATTGTTGAGTTACCTCCATCTGAAAACTATACTACCATCTTTGTAGTGGTGGACAGACTTTCAAAAATGGCGCACTTCCTACCGATGGTAGGAACACCTTCGGCTGCCGAAACAGCAAAAATTTTTATTAAAGAAGTAGTAAGGCTCCATGGTATACCTGCTAATATTGTATCTGACCGTGGGGTGCAATTCACCTCGAGGTTCTGGAAAGCGTTATGTGGGGCGCTGAAGATTGAACTTTCCTTTTCATCTGCGTACCACCCACAGACCAACGGCCAGACCGAGCGCACCAACCAGACGCTCGAGCAATATCTGCGATGTTTCTCCAGTTTTTCACAAGATGATTGGGCTTCTCTGTTGCCCCTTGCAGAGTTTGCCTACAATAACTCAATCCATTCAGCCACCCAACAGTCCCCATTCTTTGCCAACTACGGCTTTCATCCTCTGTTCTTATCCAACCATATTCCGGAATGCTCAGTACCAGCTGTTCAGGAAACCTTGGATTTTTTTTCCACCAATAACAAGATACTCCAGGAAACAATGGCAAGAACCCAGGAGTATAATAAGGAGGTCTTTGACAGAAAGAGGAGAGGACAACTTAATCTGGTACCAGGGGACCAAGTTTATTTATCCACTTTGAACTTAAAACTAGCTTGCCCAACCAAGAAACTTGGTCCTAAGTTTGTTGGTCCCTTCCAGGTACTCAGAAGGATTAATGAAGTGGCTTACGAATTGAAATTACCTGCTTCTTTTAGGATTCATCCAGTCTTTCATGTGGCACTGCTCAAACCCACAGTCCCGGATCCTTTTCCCAACCGGAATGTTGGTCCGCCCACACCAGTACTTATCGACGGCGAGGAGGAGTTCGAGGTGGGATCCATCCTGGATTGTCGGAAGAGACGTAACCAGGTTCAATACCTGGTGAAATGGAGAGGCTACGGTCCAGAAGAAAACTCCTGGGAACCAGAGACCAACATTAATGCCCAGAGACTGGTCCGGGCCTATAAAAGGGCACACCCAAGTAGGTTGGCCCAGTTGGGCATCCGGAGGCTGCCCGTAGGGGGGGGGGCAATGTCATGATAAGAGAAACAGGAATCTTACCAATACTGACAGCGCCAGGAGAAGTCTGTTTCAGCGCATGCGCGGGGGCGCGCGGGGGCGCGCGCGCGATGTACGCGGCGCGAGCGTGCACGCGGCGCGCGCGGCGGGAGCGCGCGCGCGCGCTGACGTCATTTCGGCGCCAAGAACCGCTATTTAAACCATCTGATCCCACTGTATCTTGCTGACCAGTCTGCAGCAATTCCTGACTGAATCTGAACCTGTTACCTGTCTGCCTGATTACCGAATACCTGACCCGGCTTCCGTTGACCCTTCTCTGCCTGCAGCCTGCCTCTGACCCCGGCCTGATCCGACTACCGACTCTGCTTGAACCCGTCTTGCTGTCTGCTTACCTGATTCACCGACCCAGTCTGAACCTGATTTAACCATCGTACCTGTCTCCGTCTCCTGATTGGTGCCTGATCCAGTGTCTGACAATCCCTTGGCTCCTATTCACAAGTGCTACAACACCGTTCCTGTGTTTGCTGGATTTCTGCTAGGACCTCGTCAACACCTGTTCACTTCCTCTTCCGGTCCATCTCCAGCTTCCCACCAGGCACTTGTGTCCCTCCAGACTTTGTATCCCCTGTCTGCTCTACCAGGGGTTCCTGAGTCAGAGGATTACGAGAGGCCGTTCCCTGCACATTGGGCTCCATAACCAGGTACGTGACAGGAACCTTCTAATTATTTTTATTTAGCTCTAAACATATAATTGAGAACATTCACTTGATTATTAGAACAGTAGGTGTAGCACTCTCTAACATTGCTCCCAGTTGCTCGGGCACAGCCGGCGTTCTTCAAGCAACAGTGGGCCTGAAAACTTCAGTTACAGCCATGTTAAAGGAAAGAGGCCTGCTTATCAGCTCTGCAGGCGCCAGCCCATCTGAAAGCTTGGGGGTGGAGCTACGCCCTGGAGGAAATCCAGTGTACCCTGCTAGCAGAGAGGAGCAAGATGGCAGAGTGTGCTTGTGTGTTCCCAGCGCTGACCTGCTTGCCTGATCTGCTGCAGCAGACACTGATGGACACCAGTGTCCAGTTGGAGCATCATGGGGGATTCCCCCTTGGGAGGATCGAGTGTCCTGAATGCCAGACACCAACCACGGTGGTCAGTGCCTGGATCCGGTGTGAGACCTGCGATGAGCAGCTTACTCAGCTAGCATCCAGCCAGCAGGGGCCATAGTATTTGGGAAGAAAAATGGAGGTCTGCAATGGCATGCAGCCCGGTCAGGGACCTTGTAACTGTAAGTACTGCCCAGCAGGAACCAGAAAATGTCCCTGAAATGCCAGCTACGCCTATGTGCTCTGCTGACCCCACCTGGAAGGAGCCAGTGCAGGGGAGGGAGATGTGCCCTCAGGTGAGCCAGGAGGGGAATGCAGAAACAGGGCCATAGATTGGGGTTCCCCCAGACTGCAGGCAAAATTCAGGTCCCTGGAAGATGAGATAGCGGATTGGTCATCAAACATAGCTCAGAGGAGGAATGGTAGATGGGAGGCTCCTTGGTCCAAAAAGAGATCCAGTCCGAGGTATTTGATGTGCCAGATCCTGCTGTGGAAACCGGGGGAGCTGCAGGAACCCCCATAAGTGCAAGAAAACTGTTCTACAACAGACCTTCCACCACCCAGACCAGAGTAGCTGAATTCAAGCAGTGGGTCAAGAGGTCCTCCAATGCTTGTGTCTTGCCAGGAAAAGGGAAGCCAAGAGAACTGCCCAGGTTTTCTAGGTTCCAGTGGGAGTTTCAGTACAGGAGTGGGGTCTGGACTACCCCTATGTCCCTTCCGACATCACAGACATCATTGAGGACTCCCAGAGTGAGTGGGAGGGTGACCTGGTGGCTCAGCCGCAAATCCTTTGTACCATGATCGTATGACTTTCATATGTTGATGTTAACATTTTTAATGTTTATACGATAAAACTTTGATCATTTTGATTATGAGTTAAGTAGAATAATTTCTGCACTTTAAAACTCCCACTTCCATATTTTTCTGTATAATGACCTTACTACGGGGAGGTGGTGCATTTCAATAAGAGTCCCTATACTTGGATGAAAATTTACTGTTTCCAACAAAGTATTAGTTTAATGGTGTGCACACTCAGGCCGCGTACACACGGAGGGACATGTCCGCTGAAACGGTCCGACGGACCGTTTTCAGCGGACATGTCTCCTCCGGATTTTGGTCCGATTGCGTGTACACACCATCGGATCAAAATCCCCGCTGGCAGACAGCGCGGTGATGTGGTAGTGACGTTGACGCCGCCACATCACCGCACCAGGAAGTAAAAAACGTCCACGCATGCGTCGCATCTTTCCGACGCTTGTGCGGGCAGATATGTCCGCTGGTTAGTGTACTAACCAGCGGACATATCTGACGGACATGTCTCCGGCGGACAAATTTTAAAGCATGTTTTAAAATTTGTCCGCCGGTCAGACATGTCCGCTAGCCCATACACACGATCGGATTTGTCTGCTGAACTGGTCCGTCGGACCAGTTTGAGCGGACAAATTCAATCGTGTGTACGTGGCCTTATACAAACATATTATTAATTTTTTTATTTTTTTTACTTCCCATCACCTGAAAGATTTCAGTTTGTTGTACAGTTGTACAGTTTATAGGTCAGAGTAAAGGTGGAAAATATTCTGAAAATATTTATCTTTGTCTCATTTTTTTACATCACTAAAACCTGACATTTTAACAGACTTTTTATATCCACTGTAGGTAATGGTAGGTAAAGCCTGTGGCCCAGATTCACATACAATTAGATTCGCGTAGAGTATCAGAAATACACTACGCCGCCGTATTTTACCTGGCTCTACGTGGAATCCCGGTAGATTTTGTCCAGTAAACTACGGCGGCGTAGTGTATTTCTCCCGGCGCAAGCCATCTACGCGAGTAGGGGGCGTGAAGCATTTAAAATAGGCGCGTTCCCGCGGAGATCAAACTGCGCATGCTCCGTTCAGAAATTTCCCGCCGTGCATTGCGCGAAATCACGCCGTTACGTCATTAGTTGTTTGAGTAGCGTCGTTTACGGACATTCCTATTCCCAAACGAGTTACGCGGGAACGACGGCCATACTTAACATGGGCTACGCACCGTTAGACCAGCAAATAGCTGGTCTAACAGTACGTAGCAAAAAAATGACGTAAGCGATTGCGAAGACCACTCGTATCTTCGTGGATCGCCGTAAAAAGTCATTTGCATATCCCAACGCTGAAAACGACGCAGACTCCTCCCAGCGGCCGCAAAAATATCGCAGCGTAGATCCGAAGGCTTACGAAGACGTAAGCCTCTCGGATCGAAGCCCGAAGCCGCCGTATCATGGTTTGAGGATTCAAACTAGTGATACGGCGCGCGAAATTTGAAATTACTCCTGTCTAACACCAGTTAGACAGGCGTAATTGCTCTGTGAATCTGGGCCTGTGTGTTTTTCTGGGTCGGGTGAGTGATTCAAGTAGGCTGGATGACTCAGCTTCTCTGGTAACTTCTCCCTGCCAATGCGCGTCCTCCCCCGCCCTCTTCCTGTGTAAACACAGGAAGGGGGAAGTCATGTAATCTCTCCTCTCTGCTGTATTTTCAACCGCCGCTGAGGAGAGAAGACATCACAAGTGAGTCTGCACCAACAGCACACTGACACCACACACATAGGCACATTAACCCCCCCGATCACCCAAGCCCCCCACCCCCCTGTCACAATTTCACTGAATGGAGTGATCATATATTTACTGATCACTGCATTTAGTGTCAGTGTGACAGTTAGTGTGACAGGCAGTTAGTGTTAGGTCCAGGGTAGCCCCCGCACCCCCCCTAATAAAGTTTTAACCCCTTGATCACCGCCCTAGTTAACCCTTTCACCCCCTATTGCCAGTGTCACTAAGCGATCATTTTTCTGATCGCAGTATTAGTGTCACTGTTACTGCTAGGTAGCTAGTTTTTTTTTTTTTTTTTTTTTTATGGCATTTTTATTTTTTTTACTAAAGACATGTGGCTGAATACATTTTGGCCTAAATGTTTGACTAAAATTTTGTTTATTCGATTTTTCCTATAACAAAAAGTAAAAAATATTGTTTTTTTTTCAAAAATGTCGCTCTATTTTTGTATATAGCGCAAAAAATAAAAATTGCAGAGGTGATCAAATACCATCAAAAGAAAGCTCTATTTGTGGGAAGAAAAGAACGTAAATTCTGTTTGGGAGCCACGTCGCACGACCGCGCAATTTTCTGTTGAAGCGACGCAGTGCCGAATTATAAAAACGCCTCTGGGCATTTAGCAGCATATTGGTCCGGGTCTTAAGTGGTTAAAAACCCTGTATACATGGAGGGTAGTGGTGAAAACCATTATTTTTTTTATATAAATTCATAGTCCATATAGCTAGTGACATGGCAAGAGTGGGTTGACAAAAAGCATTCTCCTACACTCACAGTGGTTAACCCTGGGGTACACAGTGTAAAGATTGCTTCTTAGCACCAATGGTCTTGCTGCCCCTCAGGACAATGGGTATCCTTATAAACTGAAAGATGACAATAAAAAGAGAAAGGTGCACCGACCTAGCCCATTTCCTCAATAAAAGGTATTCGAAGAGTAAAAACAAACCTTTAGGTCAAGTGTAGTCTATCGGTACTGCAAGAAAACCAGGAGGCGTCCATGGTAGCTGATGGCCGACGTGTTTCAATTGTGAACCCTCTTCATCAGAGCCAGGGTAGGGGATTCACTACCCTGGCTCTTATATACAGTAGAACGATGGTAAGTAGTCACCATAATCTTCTAGCAGTATGGTTCTAGATTTATGGACCATGGGTAAACTATAAGTTGACAGTACACTAATCTATCAACAAAATGCACAAACTGTGCAATGTCAACAAAAGTGGAGTCAGCAGGATTGCATTGGCAGGCAGGATGATTGCCTATAACCTTATAATATACACCTTTTAATAACCATCAGCGGATGTGTGGATGGATATGTACAACCCTTGTGAACCCTGGACATGATCCATGGACTATTAGCTTTACTTTCTGTTCTGGTGGTGGGGGGACAGAAAGTTAGATGAAATATTCCTGAAAGAGATAGCAATAAAAACCTGACAGTTACTCTAACTCCTCTCCAATCGAAATCTGAAATTGTTCATCATCTGACAACTAAAATTGAATTACTTAAAGCGGAAGTAAAACCATCCATAAAACAGTTTAATTTCCGGCACATGCCTGAATGTAACACTCCCATTGGTTGTGCTCTCAACCAAACCATCCAATGGCTGGTGTCATAACAGATCACATGTGCAGCACCATGACAGTTGTAGATTAAATAGAGGCAAAGATGGCAACTTCCTTGGCTGAAAACGATAGAGGGGTTTACTTACACTTTAAATGTATGAAAAATCTGACTGTTCATGTAGGCACATATACCATGTGCCATATAGTTATGGAGGGTGCCCACTGCCCACAGACATTTGAAGTTGAAGCAAAAGTGTAAGAACGCCTAGTAGACGTGAAGTCATTATGGCAAGTGCCAGACATATGGAGAGCAGGGGGAGTAAACATGGCTGTGACTGCACACTTCAGCTGAGTTTTACTTATGTTTCTGTTTTCAGAGGAAGCATAAATAAGCCTTTAATCAGCTATCTGCAAATTTCTTCTGTTCTTCCTGACAAGTAATAACTTAGGATTTCCTGATATCTCATGAGTCTTTCTGCAGTATATAATAAAATATTAAAGGGCATTTTCACCCAAATATATACAATACGATGCACTGTTTTGGTCTCTGGTATATACCCTCCCCGTGCTTTATTGTTGTCTGTGACCCTCGTGGATGGACATGACTAAAATTAAAGCAGTATTAAACTCAAAAGAATTGTTTTATTATATTGCAGCTTATTAATTCTGAGATGTGATGGCAGAATTTGTTTTCTTTTTAGACTTTCTTTCTTTTATTTTTGACTGCCAGTAAGTCTGCTGTTTTTCCACAGAACAACCTATGCTGCTGATGCAGCAATTATAGGGTTGGGACAAACCATTTACCACAGACTGGGGTGCTTATAATGATCAGCTTTTATTCATTTATGTAAACGGTTGATCCCTAAAAGAACAAAACTTTTGTTGTAGCTGCTTAAAAAGTGTTAGATGGAGATTGACTTGAATTTGTTTAGTGTATCTAAATCTGCTAGTCCAGTGGTCCCAAACCTTCCCAGCACCAGGAACTGGCCTTATGGAAGACGACCCCTCCACGCACGGGGAGTTGGGTCTAGTGTTTTGGGGGTGATTTGGGGATTTTTAAATCTTTATTTCTATTTGTTTGGCTGATCACATGAACCCTATTTTAATAATTATATTGAACTGAGCTCATGTAATCAGCCAAACATTATTTTCAATAATAATAATATTAATAGATTGAGCTCATGTGGTCAGCCAAACAGGTACAAATAAAGAAAGGGAGGGGGTGGTATTGGTGGGAGAAGGGGAGCAGGCGCCCCCTGGTAGTTGGATGATGTCAGTGCACTATACCGACACAAGAAGTCAGGTCCCTTGCATGTTCAGCCGATAGCCGGCCCCCACCACCGACAAGAGGCAGAGTCCAGGCGGCAATGTGAGTGGCGACCAATTTAGATCAAGCCTCGCTCGCTGTCCACCCCCTGACACGCAGCCGGGCCCCCAACAGGCCACGGACTGACACGGATCCGCAGCCCGGGGTTGGGGACCTCTGTGCTAGTCCACCTAACTCTCCACTCCCCCTAGATTAACAGTTCTGCTGTTTGTCCCTGTGCTCCATAATCTAGAACAAGGATCTCCAAACTACGGCCCTAGAATGTAGGCACTCTAATACAGGAGGTGTGATAATGGCCAGACTACCAGGTGGAAAAATCCTACAAAAACGAATCCAGCCACCATAACCAATGATTGGTAAGCTGCAATATATTACATTTTTGGTTTTGGGTTTAACATTGCTTAAGTCCCCAAGACAGAGAGAGTACACAAAATATAAGGTCTATAGCCACTGTATCACACTCTTTGTGGTGTATTCTTCACAAGATTTTTTGCTAATGTGGGTGACAACAGTAGCTCAGATAAAAAACCAAGCTGGTGTAATTATATACAATAATAAGTGCAATTTTATAAATCAATCTGAGTATTTTTTTAATCAGGTAAATATGAAATATTGCAAATAAATGTGAAAGTTGAGAACTTCATACAGTATGATGAAAATCTTTCTAATGCCTCTCTACAGGTATAACTGTCGTGCTAAAAAAAAAAAAAAAGATATTGATCGCAGACACACCCCTTTCCATCTTTCCAATCACTTGGGAGTTCCAGGAATGGGTCAGTCTAGAGAGGTTGCAAAAAGCACGTCAGTTGTGCTTTCTTATTAAAAAACGTATTAAGGTTGAAGACCATGCTGGACTAATTTCATGAGGCACTGGTCGTGGGTGCGTGATAATGTGGATGAGTAGGATGAATTCTCATCCAGTGGTTTGTGCCTAATTGAAGGAAAGTGGTGGCAAGACATCTTGGGCCTTGGCATGCTGCCTTTAGGTACAACCTCATGGTTGTTTTCGCATGTAGACTTCGAAGTAGACACTGTCTACTAAATGCAAGTTGGAAGGTGATTTCAAGGCGTTTATTGAAAATAGCAGCAAGTACATCAAGCCAGTATGCTGCCCCTGCAACCACAGCTGGCATTCTGACAGTAATCTCTCAGATATTTTGCTATTAACCTGTTTCCTCAGCAATTAGCATGCAGCAACAGCCCTGAGGAAGGGGAAGTCCCTGTTCCCCTGAAATGCGCTGGCTTGTTTCACTTGTTGCTATTTTTATTAAACACCTTCAAATTCACCTTCCAACTTGCATTTATTGGACACCAGGCATTCCTTTCTACCAACCTTTCCAAGTTATTAAAAAGCTCAACATGCTTTATAGACTCAGGGCCAGATTCTCAAAAGAGATACGATGATGTATCGCAGGAAACACCGTCGTATCTCTGTTTTTTTCCCCGGGTATCTATGCGTCTGTTTCATAGAATCATTTACGCATAGATACAGCGATGATCCGACAGGTGTAAAACACTTACACCGTCGGATCGTAGGTGTAATTACTTCGCTGGCCGCTAGGTGGCCTTTACGTTGATTTCTCATTTGCCTATGCAAATGAGCCTAATACGCCGATTCCCGAACGTTTTTACGCTGCCTCGTCGTCGTTTAAAGTGTTTCCGTAAGCGCAAACCTACCCCTGCTATATGAGGGGTAGGTTTACGAAGTTCCGTCGTATGCCACTTTAAGTATGGCGTCGGGTCAGCGTCGTCTTTTTCCGTCGGTTACGTCGTTTTACTAAGTCGTTCGCGAATAGGGCATTGCGTAAGTGACGATCACGTAGTTTTCACGTCGGTTTCAACAACGTTTTCCGACGTGAGCTGGAGCATGCGCACTGGGCTTTTTTCCCGGCCGGCGCATGCGCAGTTCGATCGACACGGGGGCGCGCTTAATTTAAATACAAGCCGCCCCCTTTGAATTACGCGGGAATACGCCGGGCCATTTACACTACGCCGCCGCAAACTACGGAGCAAGTGCTTGGAGAATACGGCACTTGCTCCAGTAAGTTGCGGCGGCCTAGTGTAAATGGCTTACGCTACGCCGCCGCAGATTCTATGTGAATCTGGCCCTGAGTGTCTTGGATGTAACATACATATATTATTTTAACAAAAACAAACAAAACCCATATTTAAACTTGCTAGAGCTTGGTGAGTTGAACTACTTTATGAATTCTTATATCTCTTGGGTACTCTATTGGTAAGATCTCCTCAATGAGTTCCTAGCTCCGCACATCTTCTGCTGTCATTCTGAGTGGTCCCCACTCTCCCTGTTGAAATTGTTATTTTGTATTACAGAATGCAAAAGGAGGTTTCGGAACACACAAAAGTGGGTGTGAACACATAAAACTTCAAGGTGCACAGGACGAGAGTTGGGAATTATAATAGGGGAATCTCAATGTTAGAATATCCAAGACATAAAGGAAGTCGGTTATAGCTGATCAGAAGAGTGGAACGCCATACCGAAGAGTTGAAATTCCCTTATGCTTAGGGTGATGGATTGGATGGCGCTGGAACCTAAGGAAGATATTACTTGAGATTGGGTCGTACATTGAGGGACATTGAGGGACTCCCAAGAACATCTCAGTATGTAAACGATATAAGTTGGGTCGGAGTATTGAAGCACCACATCGAAGAGTTGAAATCCAGAGAAGAGATTTTATTCCAAATCTGTAATACACTCGAAAGCCCCCATCATCAGGGCTTAAAGGGGCAGCTATTAAGAAATCTGTTTGTAGATATAATTGGATCTAGTATTCTCCTTCAGCCGCTAGTGTGTGTTGCCTATCTACAATTACATTTTTCAGTAGCTGTCCATTTAAATCTGGTTAAAGGGGAAAGAGTGTGACCCCAAAATGAGCTGGATATTAAAGCCTCGTACACACGGCCAGGTTTCCCGTCAGGAAAACTGCCAGGAGACCTTTTGGCCGGGAAAACCGTCCCTGAGTATGCTTCCTCGCAATTTTTCCGATAGGAAAACTGCTGGGAGTCCCGGCGGTAAATCAGAGCAGGGTTTTTCAACTCCAGTCCTCAAGGCACACCGACAGGTCAAGTTTTCAGGATTTCCCTCAGATGAAATGGCTGTGGTGATTACTAAGGCAGTGAAACTGATCAAATCACCTGTGCAAAATAATGGAAAGCCTGAAAACATAACCTTTGGTGTGCCTTGAGGACTGGAGTTGAAAAACACTGAAATAGAGAACCTGCTCTCTATTTTCCAGGATTTCCCATTGGTTTTAAAGCTGGCAGTTTTCCTATGGGGAAACACTGTAAATGAGCATAGACACGGCCGGAATTCCCAGCCAGAGCTCTCCCCGCAGTTTTCCCGACGGGAATCCCGGCTGTGTGTACACTGGGAAACTTACCGAGCAGGTTCTCAGTCTTCCCGTCTGGATTCCCGGCAGACTTTATCCCGCCGGGAATCCCTGTCGTGTGTACAGGGTTTAAGTGTATTACAAATTTGGAATAAAATCTTCCCTCTGGGTTTCAACTCTTTGGTCTGGTGCTCCAATCTTCTGCTCCAACTATATTCTTTACATCCTGAGATTTCTGTGGAATTCCCTCAGTGTATGAAAACAGTCCACATATGATATTTTTGGGGGGAAAATTATTTTTATTGTTTTCAATAACATTATACTTTTAAATTATATAATCTCAGGTACCAAGTAATATCTACCTTAGGTTTCAGTGCCATCAAATCCATCACCCCAAGCATAAAGAAAGTCAGGGGCTTATGCAGCCTATCAGGCTATACACATAACTAAATCATCATTTTGGGTGGACTATTTATGGCACATTTAAGGCAAAATCATTGTAGTTTTCAGTTTAATACAGAAATTAAGCATGCATATGATAAATTAGCATATACGGTATACAGCTATCCCATTTTGATTCCTAAATAAAATATAAATACAATCAAGAATGCTAAATATTTCAACACATTTTGGTAAGATAATTTACATTGAGCTGCTATCATAAGCATATGCTAAAATGTTGATTCCATGTAAAGGTTGGACACCAGTCTTAAATCAGTAAGCGTGAAATCAATTGTTTATATGGTCGCATGATGAATGGTTGATAGCAGGGTTTGGCTGGGGATACAATGCTGCATTTTTTTCCCTTTGTTTCCTGGCAGTTTGATGGATGCTCCTCACATGCCACAGTCGAGACACTTTAGTACTTCAATCAGGATGAGCCCAGCAGCGTTATGGAGAAACCACCAAGTCCCAAAGGTATTCTCAGCTACTGTAAATCCATTACAACGCTGCTGTGCTCCTGTGGGATGGAAGAAGCCTCATTTATCAGATTAGTTACAAGAGAGAGACCCAAAGGAGCCTCTGTGACTGGACAGATACTAGGCAAAATGGCTGGTCTTGGGCAACAGCTTCCGGGAACTGGAAATGTATAAGAAGACCTAGGCTCTACCACAGATTCCTGAAATGGTTCTCATTTTTATGGACACTTCAGAGTTGTATACAAATGAAAGGCAGTGGTTATCAAGGTTACTGTACGATGTGTATTTATTTTACTTGTTTAATTGTGCTGACACTTTTTCTGTAGCCCTTTAGGCCCCATTTACACTTGGTGTTGCTTCACGCGTTTCTGTGTGTCACGCATAGGTCAGCCCTATACGTGTTTGTTGTCCAAAAGAACCTTATGCTCTTTTTTGGGCGATAAGCTTACTGTGATTTTTAAAGTCCCATTTTGTCACGTTTGCAGTGCGATTCTGTTGCGTGACATTGGCAATCAAGCCACGTTTGGGGTGCCATTTAAACTGAGTGGAACCCAAATGTGCGTTGCGTGTTTTACACCGATTGCAAAATCGCCAACTGTGAATGAAGCCTGAGACGGCGTACACACGACCGAGGTTCTCGCTAGAAACCAGCGAGAACCTCGCTGGGAGCTGCATTCCAGCGAGAACCTCGGCCGTGTGTACGCTCCTGGCTTGCCCCGCCCGTCGGGAATCCCGTCGAGCGAATAGAGAGCAGGCTCTCTATTTGCTCGACGGCCCGCCTGGATGAATGGCTGGTTGCCATTCCCGACGGGCGAGTTGCCAATTTCGACGGCCGGCCGAGAGCCTCGACGGGCGGAACGATGTGTTCCGCCCGTCGAGGTTCTCGTACATGTGTACGCCGCCTTACAGGCAACATTTAGCAATAGATACGGCTGGTATCACGAAGAATCACACTATTGAATGCATCTTCTGCAGTCTTAAGCTGGGTACACAGAGGCGATTAAGTTTGCATGTGCTGCGCTATATACGTTTTCATTCATTCATTCATTCACACATGATCAGATAATTGGACGAATTTTCGCCAATTTTTTTGTATGCTGCTCATATTGAAAGTGAAGAGGTTATTCACCATATGAAAATTCTCGTACAGCAGAATTCAACGTCAGAAGTGATGTAATGTGTTGAATTGTTTTTTTATGTGTTCTTTCATTTCTGAGCAAGTGTAGCGTTGCTCTTACGATTTTTTTCCGCCCGAAAACTGTACTAATAAAATGACAATATCGGACAGTGTGTTCACATTTTAGAGACTGCACATCCAGTTGTTGTCCGAAAATTTGTAATCAGCTGTCGAAAGCACCATGCTAACGATCAGAAAATCGGCAGATCGTTCATCGGACAAAATGTTACTTCTGATTTTCTCAGCGGGCCTTCACTGTTAACGCTGTAGAGACATTCTATGGGTTAAAGCTGACCAGTATGTCTTTGGATTGCAGAGGGAACCACACAGAGGCAGCAGCAAGAACATGCAGTAAATATATTGTGCGAGGATCCCAAGGTAGCGCTTCCACGGACTCAGCCATTCAGCAATTTTCCTTTTTGGGGCTTTCCTTGCCTAATATATATATATATATATATATATATATATATATATATATATATATATATATATATATATATATATATATATATATATATATATATATATATATATATATATATGTTATATATTTATTAGGGATGCATGGATACCAGTTTTTTCAGAGCAAGTTTAAAACCGATACTTTTCTCGCCGATATCATTTACCAATACCTATTTTTTTTGCGGTGCGTTTTGATTCCATACAAATTGAATGGGTTCAAATTGCACTGCGGTGCGATTCCTGTCTGAATCACATGTGGTATCTCGCACCACTACTGTGTGAACCCAGGCTGAAGTTACTATGACAAGTCTGAGTTCACACAGGAGCGATGCGGCAAAAGGAGCGAAAGGACAGGAAACGCTCCGAATTCCTGTTCAAATCACATGCAAATCTTTGCAGTGCGATTTGAGCCCATCCCTTTTGCATGCGCTCAAACTCCACTGCACCACACACACAGCATAAAAAAGTTATTGGTTTTAGGTATCAGAGCATTTGCACAAATACTCAGGCAAATGCTTAGTATCAGCGCAACACTAATATACACTATATTGTCAAAAGTATTGTGACACCTGCTTTTACACGCACATGATTTTTAATGGCATCCCAGTATTGAGTTGGCCCACCCTTTGCAGCTATAACAGCTTCAAATCTTCTGGGAAGGCTGTCCACAAAGTTTAGGAATGTGTCTATGAAGTTTCTTCCAGAAGTGCATTTGCGAGGTCAGGCACTGATGTTGGACATGAAGGCCTGGCTTGCAGTCTCCACTGGGTTGACTCTGTGCAGGCCAGTCAAGTTCCTCCACCCCATATTCGATCATCCATGTCTTTGAATAAAGGTGATGGATTGGCCAAGCATGTCTCCAGACCTAAACCCTATTGAGCATCTATGGGGCATCCTCAAACAGAAGGTGGAGGAGCACAAGATCTCTAACATCCGCCAGCTCTGTGATGTCATCATGGAAGAGGACTCCAGTTGCAACCTGTGAGGATCTGGGGAGCTCTATGCCGTAGAGGGTTAAGGCAATGATGGAAAATAAGGGTGGTCACACAAAATATTGACACTTTGGGACCAATTTGGACATTTTCACTTATGGGTGTACTCACTTTTGTTCCCAGCTGTTTAGACATTGATGGCTGTGTGTTGATAAGGCCTCTTTCACACGGGGCGGATCAGTAATGATCCGCCCTGTGAACCTCCGCTTGCTCAGCGGGGATCGCTCAGTTGATCCCCGCTGAGTCGGCGGATGACAGGGCGGTCCCCGGACACTGTGCAGGAACCGCCCTGACTTTTCTCTGCTCTCCCCTATGGGGGGATCGGATGAACATGGACCGTCTGTCCGTGTTCACTCGATCTGATCTGCCAGATGGATGGAAAAGTAGGTTTTTCCTCCGTCACACTTTGGCGGATGGGAGCGGGTCGGATGTCAGCGGGCATGTCACCGCTGACATCCGTGGCTCCATAGAAGTGCACAGAGCACCCGTTCAGGTCCGCCTAAAAAACTGGTAGGTGGATATGAACGGTCCGCCCGTGTGAAAAAGCCCTTATTTTGAGGGGACAGCAAATTTACCTTGTTATACAAGCTGTACATTCACTACCTCTGCAGCAATGCTCTGGATATGATGCTGAGCATGGGCACTCAACTTCTTTGGTCGACCATGGTGAGGCCTGTTCTTGCTTCAATTCAGTTTCAGGGTCCTGGCAATCTTCTTATAGCCTATGCCATCTTTATGTAGAGCAACAATTTCTTTTTAGACTCTCACAGAGTTCTTGGCCATAAGGTGCCATGTTGAACTTCCAGTGACCAGTATAAGAGAGTGAGAGCAATAACACCAAAATTTAACACACCTGCTCCCTATTCATACATGAGACCTTGTAACACTAGCGAGTCACATGACACCAGGAAGGGAAAATGGCTAATTGACCCAATTTGGACATTTTTACTTAGGGGTATACTCACTTTTTTGCCAGCGGTTTAGACATTAATGGCTGTGTTTGGATTTATTTTGAGGGGACGGCAAATTTACACTGTTATACAAGCTGTACACTCACTACTTTACATTAGCAAAGTGTAATTTCTTCATTGTTGTCACATGAAAAGATAGAATAAAACATTTACAAAAAATGTGAGGGTGTGCTCACTTTTGTGAGATACTGTATGTAACTGGCTTCCAATCTGTTCTTTGTACAACAGTATGCTGATGGGATTGCCTATGTTGAAGGTCATTAGTATCTAAGGTTAAATAGAAAGCTAATATTGCTGGTAAAACTGTGCAAGCGGGAAATCACAGAGCATTGTGCCACAACCTAAGCTACTCTTCTAAACTCTACAGGGAAAATGCTAGGAATAACTGAAAATTGGATATTTGAATAATTAAAATTTATTTTATGGGAAGCTAAAAAAAAAAAAAACTTGAAAAGGCAAACCTCATGTGACCCTGTTTGTTAATGACCCTTCACTACAAAGAAACTCCCCAGCCCGAAACATGGACCTGCTTACCCAAGAACCTGACATCAACAAACATTGCTCACCTCCTTGCAGGTTGCATACTTGTTTTTTTTTTTCAGTTCCGATCACCTTTCTTGTCTGAATGTCTCACCTCAGAGGTATATATGCATAAGCTGCAGAGGTCACATCATGGCTCCCCAGTGCACTGCAGTCCTAACTCTAGAATTTTGAGAGTTTGAGAGTCGGAGCACATATATAATAATGGATATATATAATAATGGATAGTATAAGGCAGGGCTGTCTTAATGAGAGGGCACACCTGGGCACTGCCCAGGAGCCCCAGCTGCATAGGGGCCCCTGCACTTTCCCCAAACTAACTGGTCCTCGAGCTCACACTGTCCAGAAATTGGGGGCCCCATGATGACACTGAGAGTAATGGATACACAGAGGAGGCAGGCTGGCAGCATTGCATTGGGCTGTGCAGAACGATACCTACTATTTTACAGCTAGCAGGGAGGGGCAGGCAGGAGTGCCAGTGATGCTCTGACCCCGCCTCATGCACCTTGAATGCTCGGGATTTGAAGGCTGTGGGGTAGGAGCTGGAGCCCACCTGCGGAAGTAGCAGCTCTGTTTACACCGAAAGGCTTGGAATGCCAAGAGGGATGCTCCCACCTCTGCCTGCATGATTAGTATATGCGAGTGCAGTGCTGGATGTGGGCACAGAGACAAAAGTTTATATGCACTGTATCTCCACTGGAAAAGGGGGGTACAACATGGATGGAATAATGGTTCTGGGGATGTCAAGGGTGTATGGGGGGGAAACAATGCTGAGGGGGGATCTGAGGTGCATATGGGTAGCAATGCTTGGGGTAGCTTGGGAGGCTATAGTGGTATCAGCGATGTAGAGAGGCCACAGTGTCGGGGGTATCAGGGATGTAGTGGGATCACAATACAAGGGGTATCTCTTGGTATATGGTTACTGGTGCTGGGGGGATATCTGGGATGTAGCAGGGTCAGAGTGCTGGGAGGATATCTAGGGTGTAGAGGGGCCTTAGTGCTGGGATCAATCTAGCAGATATATTATATGCACAGGACGGCTTTGTTACTTTATGTATGTAGTATTTTCCCCACTGTTTCTTTGCTGTACAGAATGATTGTTCATGTAGTTGATGTCTGTTTACCTGCACTGTCTCCATTGTAGGGGGCCCAGTGAATTACTTTGCCCAGGGGCCCATGGTTCTTTCCTCTGGCTCTCACATCACTTCAGGACACAGTAGTGGCATAAAGCTGGCCATACTCTAGAAGAATTTTATTTGAAAACTTTCATTTCAGGACCTTTTATAAGATTTTCAAATAGTTTTAGTGATTTTTAGTTTAGGAAAGTACATTTAGTTCAAAATCGTATGTTAAAAGCCCACACAATTTTATTTTACTAATACTTTAATCGTTTATTAACAGATTTTGCCCATGGGCAACACAGAATCCAGATACATTATTAACATTGGGATAGTGAAGATTCAAGCAAACAAAATTTTAAAGTATTTTCAAACAACATTCTTCAAGTTGTCGAGTTGGGAATTTTTCACTTGAAAATCTAAGGCCACGTACACACGATCAGACCGGTCTGATGAAACTGGTCCGACGGACCCTTTTCATCGGACCAGGCTGAAGTGGTCTGATGGTCTGATGTGTGTACACACCATTGGACCAAAAATCCGATCAGACCAGAACGCGGTGACGTAGAACACAACGACGTGATGAAAAAACGAAGTTCAATGCTTCCAAGCATGCGTCAACTTGATTCTGAGCATGCGCAGGTTTTTGGTCCGATGCTTTTGTGTACTATCCATCGAACCTGTCCAACGGACAGGTTCCATCAGACAGATTTTGAAGAAGGTTTTAAAACTTTGGTCTGACGGACACCGGTCCGATGGGCCGTACACACCATCGAACTGGTCCGATGAAACTGGTCTGCAGACCAATTTCATCGGACCGGTCTGATCGTGTGTACGTGGCCTAAGGCAAACTTAAAGCAGAACTAAACTCCCCTATTATTTTCTTCCAAGGAAGCTGCCATCCTAGCTTCTGTTTGATCTGCAACTGCCATTGTGTTGTACGTGGGATCAGTTATGTCTCCAGCCATTTGATGGTTTCACAGTTTAGTTGAGAACACAAGCAAATGTGACATTTACATTCCCCATTTATTTTATTGGTTGAACTGGATGGACTAGTATCTTTTTTCAACCTGACAAACTATGGGCCAGATTCTCATATATTTTCGGCGGCGTAGCGTAAGCCATTTACACTACGCCGCCGCTGCGTACTAGAGAAAGTGCTTTATTCTCAAAGCACTTGCTCCGTAGTTTTCGCTGGCGTCTCGTAAATCGCCAAGCGTAAACCCGCGCAATTCAAATGGGGCGGCTTGTATTTAAATTAAGCACGCCCCCGCGTCGAACGAACTGCGCATGCGCCGGCCGGGGAAAAAGCTCAGTGCGCATGCTCCAGCTCACGTCGGGAAGCGTTGTTGAAACCGACGTCAAAACTACGTGAGCGTCATTTACGCAAGTCCCTATTTACTAACGAGTTAGTAAAACGACGTAAGCGACGGAAAAAGCCGACGCTGACCCGACGCCATACTTAACATGGCGTCCGACGGCACCCGACGGCATCCGACGGAACTTCGTAAGGTTACTCCACATAGAAGCTGGGGTAACCTTACGAGTCCGTAAACGACGTACGCGACGACGGGGCGGCGTAAAAGCGTTCGGGAATCGCCGTACTAGCCTCATTTGCATATGCAAATGAAAAAACAACGTGAAGGCCACCTAGTGGCCGGAGTTGTCATTACACCTACGATCCGAAAGTGTAATGCTTTTACACTTGTCGGATGTAGAAGCGTATCTTTGCAAAAGTGATGCTAAGCATCACTCGCATAGATACGAGGACAAAAAAAAGGCGATACGACGGGGTATCTGAGATACTCCGTCGTAACGCCTCTGAAAATCTGGCCCTATGTAACTATGTAAGCACTAATTTAATCCATCTGTGGATTTACAGTAGAACTACAGTGCCTTCATAAAGTGTTCATACACCTTGAAATTTCCACATTTTGTCATGTTACAACCAAAAATGTAAATGTATTTTATTGGGGTTTTATGTGATAGACCAAAGCAAAGTTGCACATAATTGTGAAATGGAAGGAAAATAATATAACCATGAAAATATAGTTTCCATGGTTCCTGGAAAACTATTATGCCGCGTACACATGATCATTTTTTGTGATGAAAAAAAAACGACGTTTTCTGTGAAGTAAAAAACAACGTTTTTGAAATTTCACTTTTCAAAGACGATGTTGCATACACACCATCGTTTTTTTCACAAAAAGCGAGGTTACGTTCACCACTCTTTTCCATTGAAGCTCGCTTCATAACTAGCTTCTGGGCATGCGCGGGTTGAAAAACGTCGTTTTAAACAACGTTTTTGCTACACACGGTGACTTTTTGTGAAACAAAAAACGACGTGTTGAAAAACGACACAAAAAATTCAAGCATGTTGGAATTTTTTTTTGGTTATCTTTTTGAAGACAAAAAAACGACGTTTTGCCCACACACAATCAATTTAAATGACGTTTTAAAAAACAACGTTTTTTTTCATTGCAAAAAACGACCGTGTGTACGCGGCATTAGTCATGCACTCCACAAATCTGGCCTTTATAGAAGAGTGGGAAGAAGAAAATCATTGTTGAAAGAAAAGCCATAAGAAGTCCTGATTGCAGTTTGCGAGAAGCCATGTGGGGACACGGCAAACATGTGGAAGAAGGTGCTCTGGTCAGATGAGACCAAAAATATATTTTTTTGGCCTAAAAGCAAAACGCTATGTGTCGCAGAAAACGAACACTACACATCACCCTGAACACACCATTTTCACCGTGAAACATGGTGGTGGCAGCATCATGTTGTGGGGATGCTTTTCTTCAGAGTTGATGGGAAGATGGATGGAGCTAAATACAGGGCAATCTTAGAAGAAAACCTGTTCGAGTCTGCAAAAGAATGGAATGGTTTAGATCAAAGCATATTCACGTGTAATTCCGTGTACACACGGTCGGAAATTTAGACTGTGTGTCCCCATCTGACTTTTTCTGTCGGAATTTCCGACAGCAAAAATTTGAGAGCTGGTTCTCAAATTTTCCGATGGAAAAGTTCTTGCCGGAAATTTCGATCGTCTGTATGCAATTCCGACATGCAAAAAAACATGCATGCTCGGAATTAATTTGACGCAAGCTCGGAATCATTGAAGTTAATTTTTCTCGGCTCGTTGTAGTGTTGTACGTCACCACGTTTTTAACGGTTGGAATTTTGTGTGACCATGTGTATGCAACACAAGACTGAGCCAAAATTCTGTCTGAAAAAAATCCACGGTTTTCTTATCGGAATTTCCGATTGTGTGTATGCAGCACTAGAATAACCCAGTCAAAGTCCAAACATAAATCCAATAGAGAATCTGTGGCAAGAAAATTGCTGTTCACAGACGCTCTTCATCCTATCTGACAAAGCTTGGGCTATTTTTGAAAAAAAGATTGGGCAAAAATGTTACTCTCTAGATGTGCAAAGCTGGTAGAGACAATCCCCAAAAAACTTGCAGCTGTAATTGCCGCAAAATTTTGAAAACCATTTATGATTTTCTTTCCACTTCACAATTATGTGCCAGTTTATATTGGCAGTGACGGCTGGTGGTCTTTTCTTTTGGGAGGGTAGCAAACAGCCACTCCGCCTGTCAGGGAATTGACCGTGGAAGAACTGGCAGACCTCTCCTGCACGGACCTACGAGCACAATGCCCGCGAATACGAGCGCAAAGTGCATGCGCGCGCATATGGGCAACAACACAACAAATACATTGTTCTTTACTGTGCACGCGCGCGCACCATTACGCACGAAATGCGGGCAGGACTCCTGGCGTCAGTGCCTATTTAAACCTTGTTGCAGCAGTCACCAAACTGCTGCATGATCGTCAGTCTTTGACCTTATCCTGAATCCTTGTTCCTGTATTCCTGTTGACTACCCGGCTTACCTGACCAGATCTCTCTGTGCATGACCCCTGGCTTGTCTCTCGGATTATCCTTGTCCTGTTCCTGTCTGCTGGATCCTGTGTATGACCTCGGCTTGCCTTCTGACCTGTTCCAGTCACTCCCTGCTTTCTGTGCATGACTACCGGCTCAGCTCCTGACTCCGCCCCTGGGTTTCCTGCCTCTTCTGGTACTTCCGTGGTACTCCTGCCGGACTACGTATCCTGGTGCACATCTGATCCCCAACATCGCTCCAGCAAGTCGCAGCCGGCAACTCCTGCACCCCTGGGCATAGCGTCCCCTGTCTCACCTCCAGGTGGCGTTCTGCACTCGAGTCGCAAGGGAAGCCCTCTCTGCACTTCGGCCTCTGGTAAGGTACGTGACACCGCCCCCTGGAGGACAGTCGGGGCATCAAAGCCCTACACTTAACCCATCTAGCAAGCAGCCAGCATGCCCAGCAGCTTTCTTTCTCCTTCTGTGGTGTGGATCACAGTGGCTTCTGCCATGCATTCCCCTTCTCCTTCTCCTAGGCATCCAATAATTTTGCCTGACCTTTCAGCTAATCGGGAAACGGGTATCAGACATGTGCTGCATGATTGGCGAAGAGGCAAATTAGTGTTAGAAAAGCGAATATTAATTTTCTATTCTAGCACTCTTGGGTGGGCTCCAAGTGCAATGCTCTGCACAACGAGTCAGTCAACCCTAATTTGAAATTTATTAGAGCCTATGGCTTAATCACTTCAGTACCAGGCTTTTATACCCACCTCCACACTGGGCCTATTCTGGTACTTCTCTCCTACATGTACAAATCTTCATACTTTTGGTGGAAAATTACTCAGAACCCCCAAACATTATATATGTTTTTTTTAGCAGACACCCTAAGGAATAAAATGGCAGTCATTGCAACTTTTTATCTTGCACGGTATTCGCTCAATCATTTTTCAAACGCCTTTTTTTGGGGGAAAAAATGGTTTCATGAATTAAAAAATAACAAAACAGTTAAGTGAGCCCAATTTTTTTATAAAATATGAAAGATGATGTTATGCCGAGTAAATAGATACCTAACATGTCATGCTTTAAAATTGCCCACACTCATGGAATGGCGCTAAACTTCGTTACTATCTCCATAGGCGTTACCAGTTTAGAGTTACAGAGAAGGTCTTGTGCTAGAATTGTTGCACACGCTCTAATGCATGTGGCGATACCTCACATGTGTGGTTTGAACGACGTTTACTTACGTGTGTGTTCGCTTCTGAGCGCGAGCTACCGGGGACAGTGGCATTTTTATTCTATTTATTTATTTTTTATTTTACTTATTTATTTATTTTTTTACACTTTTTTTTCTTGATCGCTTTTATCCCTTGTAATAGGAATAGTGTGTGACAGGTCCTCTTTAAGGAGAGATGCGGGGTCAATAAGACACCACATCTCTCCTCCAGGCTGGAAAGCATAGGATCGTGAAAAAAAATCACAGATCTAATGCTTACTAGCCGCAATTGCGGCTTTGTTTACTTACGGGTACCCGGGCGTGATGTCATAACTTCGCACCCAGGCCTTCGACGATCATCTGGTCACCAGTCATCTCTATGCTTCCTATCCGGCGCAAGGCGATCCTTTCTCCGGGTCCCCGATGGCACAGGGAAGCCCGGAGAAGCACTGAATGGCGGCGGGAGGGTGGGATGTCCCCTCTTGCCACCTATAAGAATCAAGAGATCAAAAAAAATAAATGATCAAGTGGCGGAAACGCCGCTATGATCATTCTTATGGTGCACAGGATAGCCGCTGGAACACAATGATATCTGAATGATGCCTCTAGCTGCAGGCATTATTCAGATATCACCGCACAAAGTCCAGGACGTCATATGATGTTCACCCAGGATAGGAGATCCCCTTCGTGGACATCATATGACGGTGTGCGGTATTGAAGTGGTAAAAAAAAAAAAACGTCCCGTCTCTGTATTTCATGCGCTATTAATCATATAGGGGGTGGCGTGGATAGAGAGGGGAGTGCCCGAATGACCTTAATGGACGGGCCACCCCTGTGTGGTGATCTATCACATAAAATCAAAATAAAATACATTTACATTTTTTGTTGTAACATGACAAAATTTGAGAATTATAACCTCTGATTTTTTTTTGTTGTCATCTGTGTCCTATTGCGAAGATTTACCTTAATTTCCTGTCCCATTGCCAAACAGGAAGTGAGAGGAAATCCCTGCAAATATAATCCCAATATTTTGGCGGCTCTGCGCCTGCACAGTAAAGGGGGGTCCTTATCTGCCGGGCAGCGGCGTTGCTAGCCAGGTGCGGGGGGTGGGCGGCACCCTGGTGACACACACCAGAGGGGTGACACCTGTGGGTAGAGGCATCACACCAACACCGCCCACCCGCTGCCATGTGTGCCTCGCGGCTCGCGTCGTGGCTGTGTCCCTCTGCGGAGCGTGAAGGAAGCTGCCGCGGCCCCCTCCTCTGTTTACATCCACAGGAAGAGGAGGAGCCCGCGCTCGAGGGACACACCGCTGTGTGTATCTTCCTCTTTCTTCTGAGGACTGTAAGGTAGGGGGGGTGTCTGCACTAGGGGGGGTTTGGCGAGGTGGGTGTCTGCACTAGGGGGGGTTTGCAGAGGGTGGTGTCTGCACTAGGGGGAGTTTGCCACCGAGGGGGTGGTCTGTAACCGAGGGGGTGTCTGCACTAGGAGGGGTTTGCCACTAGGAGGGGTGTCTGCACTAGGGGGGTTTATGCACTAGGGGGGGTGTCTGCAGTAGGGGGGGTTATGCACTATGAGGGGTGTCTGCACTAGGGGGGTTATGCACTATGAGGGGTGTCTGTAGTAGGAGGGGTGTCTGCACTAGGGGGGGTTTATGCACTGGGGGGGTGTCTGCACTAGGAGGTGTCTGCACTAGGGGGGTTTATGCACTAGGAGGGGTGTCTGCACTAGGGGGGGTTTATGCACTAGGGGGGTGTCTGCACTAGGGGGGTTTGCCACTAGGAGGGGTGTCTGCACTAGGGGGGTTTATGCACTAGGAGGGGTGTCTGCACTAGGGGGGGTTATGCACTAGGGGGGTGTCTGCACCAGGGGGTGTCTACACTAGGGGGGTTTATGCACTAGGAGGGGTGTCTGCACTAGAGGGGGTTTATGCACTAGGGGGGGGTGTCTGCACTAGGGGAGGGTTGCCACTAGGAGGGGTGTCTGCACTAGGGGGGTTTATGCACTAGGAGGGGTGTCTGCACTAGGGGGGTGTCTGCACTAGGGGTGTTTGCCGAGGGGGGTGTTTGCCGAGGGGGGTGTCTGCACTAGGGGGGTGTCTGCACTAGGGAGGGTGTCTGCACTAGGGGGGGTTTGCCACCGAGGGGGTTGTCTGCACTAGGGGGTGTCTGTAACCGAGGGGGGTGTCTGTAACCGAGGGGGGTATGCACAGAGGTGGGGGTGTCTGTACTGAGGGGGAGGTTTATACTGGGTGAGGGGGTCTATATTGATGGAGGAGTGTCTGTACTTAGTGGGGGGACCTATACTGCGGGAGGGTAGTCTGTAGTTAGTGGAGGGGGGTCTGTACTAAGGAGGGACTATAGTTGGTGGGGGGGTGACACCATTTTTTTCCACACCGGGTGACACCAACACTAATGACGCCACTGCCACCGGGGGACGTTTTTTGACAGAACACCGTCCGGGACGTCAGAATTTTTTTACCCCCTGTTGCTGCGGTGCCGCCCCTGCAACCACTGCCGCCCAAGGCCTGGCCTTGGTGGCCTTGTCAGGAATCCGGCTCTGCCCCTACCATTAATGAGATGTTGTGGGACATTGGCTAACATCTTCCACTTGGGCTCACAGGGGTCTAACTGTACCCACACTGATGGTCTTCTGTCTCCTGCAGCTTGAAGAAGAGAATGATAGCAATAATCTTCAATCAATACACATATTTAGATATTTTGTGTTTGCAGCAACCATCTTTTTCTTTGGCAGCGAGCCATTGATGTGATTTATTGTGTTAGTGACCCCTAATATCACAGCGAGAAATGCATTTGTGTTGATGATGTATGGAAAGAGAGACAAATGGCTGAATTTGGCATTCTGATATGAGATTTTATATATTCTGAGCACATTTACATGATCTATGTGTAATAGAGAAAAGATGCTTTCCCACAAACCTTACAATCATGAATAATAACTTCCTCTTTATTTGCCATTTGAATGCTTAACCAGTTGAAGATTTCATAAGGAGGATACGTTACGGTTTCTGTGGGTATTTTTGCAGGAGAATTTCTGGCAAATAAAATCACCGGCTATTGATCTAATGTTAAGGCAACATCGAGTTTCCCTGAAAAACTGATCTTTTTTTTTTTATAACATCATGATTACATTTTTTGCCTTCTTTACTGCATTAAATGTGTCTGAGTTTTCTGTAAAAACTATAAATGAAGCTGTCAAGCTGCTGTGCAACAACTGTGGCTGGTGGCCATGTTACCTTGTGGCTCGGCCGTCAGCTGGTGGTGATAGAGCCTATGCTTAACCATCTTTAATTCCGCCCATGCAAAGGCTCCTTCACATGTGTGGCTGGGGAAACAGTAAATCCAGGTGGATGAGCTGTGGTTTTAACGCCCTGACCACCTGCCTGAACACTAACATATAGCAACTCACAGCTGTATGTTACAGTACAGTTAACCCAATTTAGCATAATGTGAAATATGAAGTTACGCTGAGTAAATAGATACCTAACACGTCACTATTCAAAATTGCACGCGCTCGTGGAATGGCGCCAAATCTTGGTACTTAAAAAAAACCATAGGCAAAGTTTTAATTTGTTTTACTGGTTACATATGTAGCGCCCATGTACTTCCAAGTACGGCTGCTAGTAAATTTAAGGGATAATCAGAATGTATGTTGATTCTGATTCTAATTGAGATTTGGTTCAGTTTGGGTCTTTGTTTCAGCTTGACTGTGCTGTGGGCTCATTCTGTCGCGCCTGGGGTGTTGTTTCATCCCAGGACGGTAGGTGGCGGCAGTGTAGTCAAGGTTTTGGGTGCTTCTCCCAGCAGGCAATCAGGAGGTTTGGACCTCGCTGGGCATGCTGGGAGAAGGGACGTATGACGCAGATGCCATTAGCTCTGAGTTCTTCTTCGAGTGTGGCATCCACCTTTAGGGTGACCACATCACCGCGCCCCGAGCGTTATGGCCTTCCTGGCCGGGGTGTGTGTGCTATGCAGTGTTCCTGGTTTCTGGGCCATGTGGGCCCGGAGCATCCAAACAGGACGGGAACCCAGTGATCGACTGGGTTCTCACTTTTGAAGATCCCAAGCAAGTGTGGCTGTTCTGTGGGGAGTCCAGTTGAGGAGCGCCAATGAGAGGCTGGCGGTCCAACAGTATTGAGACGAACCATCAGGGATCGAGGTACTGGTGGACACTGAGGGATTGACTCCTCTCTCAGTCGGTACAACGTTAAGAAGAAGGTTCAGGAGAAAAACTTCACTAAGGAGGGGATCCTCTGTATCTACGATCAGAAAAGGCCTGTAGCAGAGGCGCTTTCCTAAAGTTCACCCTGGGAGAGTCTGTGAGAGAGACCTCTTCTAAATTTTCAAGTGATACGCTGGCTACCAGGTCGGTGTGAGAGGCCTGTCCAGGTATGCTATACCCACTCAGACTGGAGTGGCGAAAGAAATCTAAGTGTTGTCGGAAGCAGGACTGTTTCCATATTCAAGGCCTGAATGTGCTGTTCTCCTTCCAACCTTCATCTATCCTTTCCATCACCTGTTAACTGTTTTTACCCGGCTGGGTAATAAAGAGCACATTTAAAGAGACTTCCTATTTGCGGACATTCCTTTATTGCAGCTACATGCATCGTTCGCCCTAGACGTTTCACCAGAGCCACAAGGTAACATGCCATACCATCATTTCTCAGAAGCCCCTTCGGGGGTACCGCTACACGTGGGGGCTCGTCCGGGATTGGCTGTTATCTCAATTTATCAAGATTCAGATTCGTGAAAAAGGAATTGGCGTGCGTAAAAATGTGCTTGGTGAGGAAGGAGTTAATGTCGCCATTAAAGCCAGGCGCGCGGCGGTGAAGCCATGTGCAAAGAAAAGTTTTCAAGTGCCCCTGTGATGCAGGCTGAGTTTGGCGCCAAAGGACAGTGTGTTTGCCCACCCATGAGAGAAGGTCGAGTGAACATGTCGGAGCCATCTACGTCTTTTGCAAAGGACAGTAGGTGGCCGCAGTGTAGTCAAGGTTTTGGGTGCTTCTCCCAGCAGCCATGTCAGATATATACAGCTGTATATATATGTAAATATGTGTGTTGTGTGTGTTTTTCTATTTTGTTTGCAGGTTGTTGACCTTCTATCAAACGCTGTCGGAGAATGGGGCAGATTAAATAGTATTTGTGATGTCATAATGCTCTACATTAAATATTGTACAGAGTAATGTTTTATCTTCTTAATGTTTTATATCTTTTCTATCTCTTTCTACTGTTATACAGATTCAGGTCAGGCATTCAGGCTTGAATGCCCTGTAGGGACACTGGGGACAGTGTCTATTCAAATAGGGGGAGTGTGTAGCGCCCATGTACTTTCAAGTACAGGTGCTAGTAAATTTAAGGGATAATCAGAATGTAAGTTGATTCTAAATCTAATTGATATTCGTTCAGTTTGGGTCTCTGTTTCAGCTTGACTGTGCTGTGGGCTCATTCTGTCGCACCTGGGGTGTTGTTTCACCCCAGGACAGTAGGTGGGGCAGTGTAGGCAAGGTTTTGGGTGAATCTCCCAGCAGCCAATCAGGAGGTTTCTACCTCGCTGGGCATGCCGGGAGAGGGTACTCATGATGCAGACGCCATAAGCTCTGGGTTCTTCTTCGAGTGTGGCATCTACCTTTAGGGTGACCACATCACCGCGCCCCGAGCGTTATGGCCTTCCTGGCCGGGGCGTGTGTGCTGCACGGTGTTCCTGGTTTCTGGGCCATGTGGGCCCAGAGCATCCAAACAGGACAGGAACCCAGTGATCGACTGGGTTCTCACTTTTAAAGATCCCAAGCAAGTGTGGCTGTTCGGTGGGGAGCCCAATTGAGGAGCGCCAATGAGAGGCTGTCGGTCCAACAGTATTGAGACGAACCATCGGGGATCGAGGTACTGGACACTGAGGGATTGACTTCTTTCTCAGTCGGTACCTGAGGCGAAGTTAAGAAGAAGGTTCAGGCAAAAAACTTCACTAAGGAGGAGATCCTCTGTATCTACAATCAGAAAAGGCCTGTGGCAGAGGCTCTTTCCTGAAGTTCACCCAGGGAGAGTCTGTGAGAGAGACCACTTCTAAATTTCCAAATGATACTCTGGCTACCAGGTCGGTGTGAGAGGTTTGTCCAGGTACACTATACCCACTCAGACTGGAGTGGCGAAAGAAATCTAAGTGTTGTCGGAAGCAGGACTGTTACCATATTCAAGGCCTGAAACTGCTGTTCTCCTTCCAACCTTTATCTATCCTTTCCATCACCCGTTAACTGTTTTTACCCGGCTGGGTAATAAAGAGCACATTTAAAGAGACTTCCTATTTGCGGACATTCCTTTATTGCAGCTACATGCATCGTTCACCCTAGACGTTTCACCAGAGCCACGAGGTAACATGCCATCCCATCATTTCCCAGCAGCCCCTTTGGAGATACCACTACACATGTTTTGAGTTACAGAGGAGATCTGGGGCTAGAATTATTGCTCTCGCTCTAATTTTGGCGGCGACATCTCACATGTGTGGTTTGAACACCTTTTTCATATGTGGGTGGGACTTACGTATGCGTTCGATTCTGCATGCGAGTAGGGGACAGGGGTACTTGAAAAAAAAAATATTGTTAATTTTACTTACATTTAAAAAAAAAAAAAAAAAATATATATATATATATATATATATATATATTGATCACTTTTATTCCTATTACAAGGAATGTAAACATCCCTTGTAATAGGAATATGGCATGATCGGACCTATTTATAGTGACATATGGGGTCAATAAGATGGGTAAATGGAGTGGGTGTGCATGTATACATTTTTGGAGAACAGTGATGTCAAAAAATAATTAAGTAGAAAAACGAAGAGGAGCAGGCAAGGGACAATTTTAAATGCTTAACCACACCCCCTGTCATCACAGAACCCTTCACAAACCACACCCACTGCTTGACAGCACCCTTCACAAACCACACCCCCTGTCATCACAGCACTCTTCACAAACCACACCCGCTGTCATCACAGCACCCTTCACAAACCACACCCGCTGTCATCACAGAACCCTTCACAAACCACACCCACTGCCTGACAGCACCCTTCACAAACCACACCTCCTGTCATCACAGCATTCTTCACAAACCACACCCCCTGTCATCTAAGCACCCTTCACAAACCACACCCACTGCTTGACAGCAGACCAACAAAGAAGGATTTGTTTGTTTTGGAGTTTCACTTTAAGCGTATATACTGTAAGTCAGGAAATGTTTCTAACAACGTAAGACTGTCTACAGCTGATATTGGTTTATGTAAATCTGAATCTTAACAACATCACACATTTTCCAAGAAAAGCTTTCCTTTCAAGAATCCCAGCTAACCATTTGAAGTCTAGCTCTGTATTGCTCTGTTGTTGTTGCTTTTAGAGAACGTATGGATTGTTCACATATTGTGTCTCCTCAGGCATGATTTCAAGGAATGCTTGCATGAACTACGCATCTTCCTATAATGTTTACCGGGATAATGTGACTGTCACAAGGGAAGAGGTCAGACCCTTCCCTGCATGAAAGGGAAAATGCTTTATGATATCAATGAACTGACGGTAAACAGGAGAAGGAAAATCAATGCTTCTGTCAGACGGCGTTGGGCCTCAGCAGTCGTTTAAAGGGAATTAGAGATTTTTTTTTTTATATCTGTGCAAAAAAGAGAAGCTTAAAGGGACCCTATTACTAAAAATCACATTTCACATTATTATGTAGATTACAAATCAGCCATTTAATTATTTTTTTGGATTTACCTGTCGTGAATCTCGTGATACAAATAAAAAAACGTAAGCTATCTTATGTGGCCCAAAGACTAGGATAAAGCTGGACATACACTGATCGAAATTCGGAAAGGTCCAGCTGGGACTGACCACATTTTAATCAGTGTGTGTGTGGGAAATCTGCTCAACAGAATTCAATTGTTTAACACTTTTACTGCCAGGGCTGCTTTCTGTTTTTTACACACGAGGGGACTATATATGGCGGTGATCCGAAAAATTTATGTGCGTTATAATTGATCAAAATTAGTCGATTAATCGATTTAAAAAAATCTATTGATCGAACACGAAAATGTTAATCAGTAACAGCCCTAGTTTTATTGTCTTATCAACACAAAAGAAACAAAAATATGAGCAGGTGTGGGTCAGTGGGCACACTGGTGTAACAAGCTCAGATTGTACAGTTATCAACAATGTATTCTAAATATTATACATGAGTACTAGGAGAACAATTCAATGCCATGTGGTTCAGTATATAGTTCTTATAACGTGCCATGCATGGTTTCAAATGGCCCAGACCCCTCATTGGGAGCATACTGTGGGCCGTTGGAACCTACTCAGACACTGTTTACATTAACATATAATTTCGTCCTCAGTACATTTAAATGGAAGCATGTGGAAACTAGTATCCGATGTTTCCAGGAAAATTATGTTGAGGTATTTTTCTAACAGTTGGGATAGCATTAAGTATCATCTGCGTTCACAGGTAGAGAACTAGAATATTGGTTATGCCAAAATAAAATTGCGTACAACCAAGGTGAAAGAAGAAGATAGTGCCGGTTCACACAGGGGCAACACGACTTCCAGCGCGACTTGGAGCAATTCACAACGCGACTTCAAGTTGCTTCCAGGACAGGCGACTTTGCCAGTGGCCAATCAAACAATAATCAGCTCTGTGGGAGGGAGGGGTTTGTCTAAGAAAACGATTTTCTCTTTCTGCTTCAGTTAAGACAGTGATCCGACTTTTGGAGGCAACTTCCATTGAAATCTATGGGTACAAGTTGCCTACAAGTTGCCTTGAAGTACCGTATTTTTCGGACCATAAGGCGCACTTAAAATCCTTTCATTTTCTCAAAAATCAACAGTGCGCCTTATAATGCAGTGCGCCTAATGTATGGTTGTGCTTTCTGTCCTAGAACCGATGTGGTACACGGCGCTCAAAAAGCTGTCAACATGTTTTAGCACGACCTTGGTAAGCTACAAAGCTGTACTGCTTGGATTGAGCATTACAGCCATCGTAGTTAAGAGGTGTGTGCATTCATTAATTTTCTATACCCGCTGCCCCAAAAATGGCTCCTGTTAAGAGACATGCTTATGAAGCGGATTTCAAACTCAACGCTATCAGTCACGCAGTACAACATGCGAATAGAGCAGCTGCAAGAAAATTAAACATTAATGAATAAATGGTATGGAGGTGGAGGAAGCATTGAGGCAATTTAGTTTGCATGTGCTGCGCTATATAAGTTCTTCACTCACTCACTCACTCACTCACTCACTCACTCACCAAACTGAGTTTCAGAGGGAACAAAGCGAGATGGCCACAGTTGGAGGACAAAATTGAACAGTGGGTTATTGAACAGAGAACCGCAGGTAGAAGCGTCTCTATGGTCGACTCAAAGCAACAGTGACTTTCGAGGAGGTCCCTCTTGGTGCTTCCGTTTTATGAAAAAGGCGTAATCTCTCCATTTGCACAAGAACTGCCAAAGGATTACGAAGAAAAGCTGGCCATTTTCCGCACCTATTGCAAGAACAAGATCAATGAAAAGAAGATCCGGCCAGAACACATCACAAGAACACATCACCAACATGGACGAGGTCCCCCTCACCTTTGATATCTCCGTAAACCGTACTGTTGAGAAAACGGGGACCAGTACGGTATCTATACGCACTACAGGAAACAAGAAGTCATCCTTCACTGTAGTTCTCGGTTGCCAGGCTAATGGCCAAAAACTACCACCCATGGTAATTTTCAAGAGGAAGACTTTGCCAAAAGAAAAGTTTCCGGTTGGCGTCATTTTAAAGGCTAACCCAAAGGGCTGGATGGACGAGGAGAAGATGAGTGAGTGGCTGAGAGAGGTTTACGTCAAGAGACCGGATGGCTTTTTCCACAAATCTCCGTCCCTATTGATCTGTGACTCCATGCGCGCCCATCTGACCGATAGTGTCAAAGCTCAAGTGAAGAAAACTAATTTGGTGCTTGCCATCATTCCGGGTGGATTAACCAAAGAACTCCAGCCGCTAGATATTGGTGTCAACAGGTCATTTAAAGTTAAATTGCGAGCTGCGTGGGAGCATTGGATGACAGAAGGTGAACACACATTCACCAAGGCAGGAAGGCAATGCCGGGCAAGTTACGCCACTATCTGCCAGTGGATCTTGGATGCCTGGGCGAAGGTATCAGTCTCCAGTATCATCCGAGCTTTCAGGAAGGCCGTATTCATCACTGAACAGCTAAGTAACAGCAACGAGACTGACTCTGATAATGATGATAATGATGAGAGGGATCCGGGCATGCTTGATGCCGAAATCGCCCAACTGTTACACTCAGACACTGAAGATGAAGAATTTGATGGATTTGTGGTAGAGGAATAAATTAAAAAAAGTCAGTGTATTGTTTTGTATTTTATGTGTGTAACACTGAACAATGTTGAGAGTTATTGTGAAAGAGTTGAATAGAGTTGAATAAAGTTTGACTTATCAGAGTTTTGTTTCATTTAATGCGTGCGCCTTATAACCCGGTGCACCTTATGTATAAAAATAAACCTGTTAGCAGTCGATCAATGATATTGCGCCTTATAACCCGGTGCGCCTTATGGTCCGAAAAATACAGTAGTACAGGAACCTTTTCTGAAGTCGGAGCGACTTCAATAGTGTGCATTAAGACGGCTCTATTTTAATTCAATTCCATTTCTCATATCGTGCGACTTGGGGCGACACAAGTCAGATCCCAAGTCGCTGTAGTGTGAACCGGCACTAAGAGAGAGAGAAGAAGAAAGAAAGAGGAAGACACAAGAAGAGAGAAAAGAGTATTTAGATAAGAGAGAGGGGGGGTGTGGAGACAGCAGGTTCCGATCCAGGGGGGTTGCAAATTGGGGGAGCTTGAGCAGGGTTACTAAGTGTTATTGGGTTTAGGCTCTCGGGGGTTCTATCGACAGAATTCTGTGATTTCATTTCTCAGATGTGAAGTAATGCCTCCAGATGCTCCAGATGTTATAAAATGTTGGCATGCATCTCCTCCATAAGCATGATATCGTTGATTTCACTTACCCATTCCAAGAGGGATGGAGGAGAGGTGGTCTTCCAGTGTCTAGGGATTAGTTGCCTACCAGCACTGAGGACAATTTTCAAGAGACTGCACTTCTGGGTTTTTTTTGAGACGGGGAGTAAAGATAAAAGGCCGATGGAGGGGGAGGCGTTAATGGTTTATCATATATTTTGGTGTAAATTTGAAAGATCTATGCCCAAAATGATGGCAACTGTTGTAAATGCCAAATGATTTTTTATTTTTCTGTCAATTCAGTCCTGAAATTGATACAACCTTGAAGATAGACATGATTATCACTAAAGCAGGTCATACATGGATCAAAGTTGTGTACAACCACCCTGTCAGAGTTTTCCCAATCGATGAGAGTCACCAGCTAAAGCCTGCAGCACTGATCATTGAGGAGAATGCTTCCCGTTGTAAGAATACAATAACTAGTATTGGGAGTGATTTCCCTATCCACATTGTGTAGATGGTAGAATTGGATAATTTTTTTCCATTTGCATGCATAATAATCATGTACAGCTAAGACTAGACTTCAAGCACATCTGCCTTTGGAAATCTCCATTACATGGGGGTTGATGGGATTGGCAGTGTACACAAGAAAGATAACATTGTTTTGGCTTCCAGTACAGCTCTTAGGAACTGACAAGGACACTGCATTTCTGGAAAGGTCAAGAGGTATCTTCTGTACTTGATGAAGATGTTATCACAATGGAAACTGATACACCCCACATATCTTGTCAGCAATATACGGTTTCTGGTTTTAGTGAGCCTTAAAGACAGTATATTAGCCTTTTGTGCACTAGCTGTGACATTTATCTTTATTTTTATATATTGTTTATTAGGAAACTTTCATGTTTGTCTGTTTGTTTTTTATTGAGAAGGACAGTTCATCATGATTAAGCCTTGACAAGGTTGAAAACAATGATGAATTTATGAATTTATGAAACTCAATGATTAAAATCAACACTCAATGTAGGCGTCTATACCAATGGTCTCCAAAATGTAGCCCATTGCTGACCTTTATACAGGCCCTGGATGATATGAGGCACTATTCCTTCCACTAACATCAGCGATGGAACCGACACAAACAATGGGGCACTATCCCTCCCACTGATGCCAATGATGGGACAATGGTGGGGCAATAATCCGTCCTACTGATGCCAATGATGGGGGTTTTCTACCACTGATGCTAATGATGGGGGCAATGGTGAGGCACTATCCCTCCCACTGATGCCAATGATGGGGGGGGGGGGGGGTTTATACCACTGATGCCAATGATGGGACGCTTTACCTCTCACTAACACCAATGACGGGGCACAATTCCTTCCACTTACACCAACAATCGGGCACTACTCCTTCTCACTATTGTACAGTCACTACTGTATGGGAAAGGAGCAATCAATTTGTGATTTCCTTGTAGTCCTGAAATTCATCCACAAGATGGTGATAGGATTCCCCTCAGCAATGAGCATGTGCAGAGGCCATCTTAGCTGGTCAGGTTATAAATAGATGAACTACAAACCAAAGAAACCATTTTCTTTTCACCATGTGACAGTCAGCTACTTTGGGTTGCTAATTTTCTTCACATTCTGTGCCTTTTCTTACCTCCAACAAAGCTCTATTTGAAGAGTGAAAGATGTTACTTTTGGGTGATTTTTATTTTGGCAGCATCTTCCGACTATATTATTTAGGTTTACATGATCTTTTTCTTGTCCTGACACACTCCCCCCCCCTTTCCCCCCCATCTTTATGGGGTGTGATATGCCTTGTGTTAATGCAGTCTTAGCTATTGGTGGATATGGTGATATATGGGGATTGTCCATCAGTGGTTTTTTGTGTCCACATGGATGAGTGTACCTGTATTACATACCTGAGAGATATACATCACCTTACACCATAGCTGCTATTGTCATTTACATACCTTTTACGATTTATAATAAAAGTTTTAGACAAGTGGCATTTTGGTGTGCAGGGAAGTTCACCCTTGTCCTGTTCTATCCTTTAACTAATACCAATAATGGGGCACACACTATTCCTTACCTTATATCAATGATGGGGCATGCACTATTCCTTCCGCTAATACCATTGATGGGGCATGCACTATTCCTTCCCCTAATACCAATGATGGGGCATGCACTATTCCTTCCCCTAATACCAATGATGAGGCATGCACTATTCCTTTACCTAATACCAATGATGGGGCATGCACTATTCCTTCCCCTATTACCAATGATGGGGCATGCACTATTCCTTCCCCTAATACCAATGATGGGGCATGCACTATTCCGTCCCCTAATACCAATATTGGGGCCCTATTCCTTCCACTATTACCAATGATGGGCACTATTCCTTCCATTAATACCAATGATGGGCACTATTCCATACCCTATTACCAATAATGGGGCACTATTCCTTACCCTATTACCAATAATGGGGCGCTATTTCTTCCCCTAATACCAATGGTGGGGCACTATTCCATTCACTTATATCAATGATGGGGTGTTATTCCTTACCCTAATACCAATGATAGGGCACTTATTCCTTACCCTATTACCATTGATGGGGCACTATTCCTTCCCCTAATACTTCTCATCCAACATCAGTGCCTGACCTCACAAATGCACTTCTGGAAGAATGGTCAAACACTCCTATAGACACACTCCTAAACCTTGTAAACAGCCTTCCCAGAAGAGTTGAAGCTGTTATAGCTGCCAAGGGTGGGCCAACTCAATATTAAACCCTGCGGGCTAAGACTGGGATGCCATTAAAGTTCATGTGAGTGTAAAGGAATGTGTCTCAATACTTTTGATAATATAGTGTGCGTGTGTGTATTTTATTTAAAAAAATATATAAAACATTGAGGATGAGCGTACTAGTTTCTTAGGTGAGGTTTTATGGCATAGGACGCACAATGATCCTTGCTGGGAAATACATGTGACACATTCCTCTGCTACAGAGCTTCAGACAAGCCAAGGAACGCCAGCTATTCGCCGAGGGTTAATGATTACGTTTGTGCAGTTGTTAACAATCAAGTCAATTCAAAAAGATTTCAAGGGCTGTAAATGGTCATTACATGGAAGACATGTGACAGCAAATTGTTCATGCAAGTCTATTTTGACTGGGATGCCTTGTTGTCATGGTCACAGAGCAATAATCCTGTGACTCCTGGGACATAGTGTCAGGCCCCCCTGTGTCTGCTATACACTTAAATCTGATTGGTTATGATGGATTACTGCATTTATGTTGTTATTCCTGCTCTTTATATAAGAATAAAGGTGTTGTTCATTCATTATGGATGGAAAAGGGCGGATATGATAGATCTGTTGGACTGCCTACATGAAGGCCTAAAGGATGCAACACTATAAATACGGCTGGAATAATGCTAAATCAGAATGGCAAAATTCTGATATAAAAACGTTAAAAAAAATGCTAAAATGAATAAATACTTGCATTCTACTTGCAGGCTATGACTAAGCATCAGTTATTGATGTGAAACGCGTCAGCATTGTTACCCCACTGTTTGCTTTTTTATTGCTGTGGAGAGTCATTTTTTTACTGGTATTAAAGGCACCATTTTTTACATTTTTGGTATCGTGTTTGGAGTGCGGCTGTCCATCTCCTTCCTTTCTTTGTTATTGCCTTGTGCATTGCCCGCACCCACTGGGTTTTTGGATCGTAACTACCACTGGGGAGCTCCTGTCTTGAGCGGCGTCTCTTTCTTCTTATTGCATTCTACTGTGGCCTCTTGAAGTTCTTCAATAAAACAGTGAAATAAAATGATGAAGATGTTCAACCTATTGTAACTCACAGAACCAGTCAGATTTCAGTGTCCTGAACCAAGAACAGGAAAATATACATTTTGGTTGGTTGCTGTTCTCTGCCTATGCAGAATTACAGCCATGGTCAAAAGGTTTGAGAATGAGACAAATATACATTTTCACAAAATCTGCTGTGTTTTTAAATGTTTTTGTCAGATGTTACTATGGCAGAGCCGATCCGCCCTATACGCTCACTACCCAAGCTGCGTAGGGCCCTGCAAATTACTTGAGGCCCCGCCTCCCCCTCGTGGGTGCAGGGGTGGCGCCGGTGCAATGGAAGTCCTTCTCCCAGTGATCGTGAAGGGGAAGAGCCGCCCCGGATGTTTAGAGCGCAGCGCACGCAGGGAACACAGCGATAACAGTTTTTATTTCAATTGCCGTGTTCCCCGCCTCTCGCTGTCAGATACAGCCCCTCCTCCTGGTCCCGGGTCCAATCCTGGTGACGGGTGATCTGTCAATCAAAGTTCCCCAGCCAGGGGGCGGGGCTGTATATGACGTTGAGCGTTAGGAACATAGCATTTGAAATAAAAGCTGTTATCGCTGTATTCCCTGTGCTGTGCGCTGATCAAGCGTATTGGCACTCCTGTTCCTCTCCTTTCCTCCCCTGCGCAGGTAGGCTGAATGGTGGGCACAAGGCTGCATTTGGTAGGCACAAGGCTGCATTTGGTGGGCACAAGGCTGCATCATGGTGGGCACTGGGCACGAGGCTGCATTTGATGGGTACAAGGCTGCATTTGGTGGGGACTGGGCACAAAGCTGCATTTGGTGGGCACTGGGAACAAGGCTGCATTGGTGGGCACAAGGCTGCATGGTGGGCACAAGGCTGCATTGTGGGCACTGGGCACAAGACTGCATTGTGGGCACGAGGCTACATGGTGGGCACAAGTCTGCATTGGTGGGCACAAGGCTGCATTTGGTGGGCACTGGGCACAAGGCTGCATTGGTGGGCACAAGGCTGCATTGGTGGGCACAAGGCTGCATTGGTGGGCACAAGGCTGCATGGTGGGCACAAGGCTGCATGGTGGGCACAAGGCTGCATGGTGGGCACTGGGCACAAGTCTGCATTGGTGGGCACAAGGCTGAATTTGGTGGGCACTGGGCACAAGGCTGCATGGTGGGCACTGGGTACAAGGCTGCGTTTGGTGGGCACAAGGCTGCATTTTGTAGGCACTGGGCACAAGGCTGCATGGTGTGCACTGGGCACAAGGCTAATGGTTTAAATAGCTCACGGAATCACGGGTCAGGTAGAGGGCAATGTTGACCTTTCTTGTTTAAGACCTCTGCAATTCACCCTGACATGCTGTCAATCAATTTCTGGGCCATATCCTGACTGATGGCAGCCCATTCTTGCATAATCAATGCTTGGAGTTTGTCAGCATTTGTGGCGTATTTTTTTGTTCACCCGCCTCAAGTTCTCAATGGGATTAATGTCTGGGGAGATTCCTGGCCATGGACCCAAAATGTCGATGTTTTGTTCCCAAAGTCACTTAGTCATTACTTTTGCCTTTTGGCTCCTTCAGGTTGGAAAAGGCATTGGTCATCACCAAACTGCTTTTGGATGGTTGGGAGAAGTTGCTCTCGGAGGATGTTTTTGTACCATTCTTTATTCATTTTTGTGTTCTTAGGCAAAATTGTGAGTGAGCCCACTCCCTTGGACGAGAAGCAACCCCACACATGAATGGTCTCAGGATGCTTTACTGTTGGCATGACACAGGACTGATGGTAGTGCTCACCTTTTCTTCTCTAGACAAGGTTTTTTCCGGATGCCCCAATCGGTAAAGGAATTTATCAGAGAAAATGACTTTACCCCAGTCCTCAGCAATCCAATCCCTGTACTTTTTGCAGAATATCAGTCTATTGCAGTCTGTCTCTGATGTCTTTTCTGGAGAGAAGTGGCTTCTTTGCTGCCCTTCTTGACACCAGATCATCCTCCAGAAGTCTTCTTCTCATCAGGGATGGACTGCCCATCGTGACTACTGGGAGATTCCCGGTGCGCCGATGGCTCGGTGGGCTGGTTGGAGGTCCGCAGCGATCTACCCGTCAATCACTGACAGCTGGCGCTTGACGGGTAGATCGAGATTTAGTCACTTAGCCAGCATGCAGAGTAGCCCTGGCAGGAAGCGTGTGTAATAAGTTCTCTCTCATTATATGTCTCTCTGCGACTGCTCCCTGCCTCTCTTCTCGTCCATCCCCATTTGCTTGTGACATTATCTGGGATGGACGAGAAGAGAGGAGGGGCCGCCGGGGGGCGGGGTGCAGCCGCAGCGAGACATGAGAGAGAACTTATTACACAGTCAGCTCTTCCTGCCTGCACTACTCTGCATGCTGGCTGGTAAACAATGTGCCCTCATGTGCGCCCCGTGCCCGTGTGCTGATGTGCCCCCTGTCCAGAGCCCTGATGTACTATGTGCCCTGATGTGCCCTGCCTTAATGTGGTGTGCTGTGATGGGGCCTGATGTGCTGTGCCCTGTATCCTGATGTGATGTGCCCTGTACTTGTTGTGCCCTAATGTGCCCCATGCCCTGATGTGCTGTGCCCTGTATCCTGATGTGCTGTGCCCTGATGTGCTGAGCTCTGTACCGTGTCCTGATGTGTTGTGCCCTGGGCACATTTTTGTCCCAGTCCAGAACTGCTTCTCATTGTGCATGCAGATGTATTCACACCTGCCTCCTGTCATTCCTGTGCAAGCTCTGCAGTGGTGGTGCCCTGATCCCACAGCTGAATCAACTGTACGAGATGGTCCTGGTGCCTGCTGGACTTTCTTGGGCGCCCTGAAGTCTTCTTCACAAATACAGTGGAAATTATTTTTATGGGATAAGTAAATTTTCATGGCAAAGAGGGACTTTGCAATTAATTGCAATTCATCTGATCACCCTTCATAACATTCTGGAGTATATCCAAAGTGCCATCATAAAAACTGAGGTAGCAGACTTTGTGAGAATTAAAATTTGTGTAATTCTCAAACTTTTTGGCCACGGCTGTTTAAATTAGTCAAACATGAACCTTTTGCATTTAAAGAAATGGTTGAGGTATTTGGGCATTCTGTGGTAAAGAAACTGTTAAAGGAAATTCGAATGGTCGGTAGAGTCATTTTTGCTGCAATATTCACCTTCAATCCAGAAATGTGCCATGCAATACTGTTTTTCTGCCACTAGATGTCCTCAGTATGAGATATGGCAGGGGCCTCTAACATCCTAGGTCCCAATCAGTAGAAACAAGAAACTGTATCAGATGTGTCTGCTTAGGGTTTGATGCCCCAAAAGTTACCCATGTGAAAGAGCTCATATACATCAATACATTTATAACTAAATGCAAGCAGTGTAAGTACGTGAATTTGACCTGGTATCAGCCTTTGTATAGCACAGCTAAGGTGTGAGAGGAAGAAGCAGCAGAAGAAGAGAAGTATGCTGATAGGGGAGGAGATCATGGTGACAAAGAGATGAGCTAATCACTGTGCTACTTCTCCTTTCACTGTCCAGTCATAGGATGAGGCGGTTCCAGAATGACGCAGACTCAGAGATAGTCAGTTTAATGAAGCAAGCCATTGGACCGAGGACATCTAGTGATAGAAAAAAGTACTGCAAGGGAAATTACTGGATTGAAGGTGAATATTGCAGCAAAAGCTGGTTTTGTTATTTAATCTTTTAATGGGCTGTTCATTTTATCTTTTATTTTGTCTGGAGTTCTTCTTTACCTGTATATCACACCATTACACTCCCTTTGGCCTGATCCAGGGTTCTAGCAGGCTTGTCTCATTCTTGGAGTTCTCCTTTAAGCCTCATATTTGTGATGGTCATTTCTTCCTCTGATCTCACCCCACAGCACACTTTGCATTAATATTTCAGTCTTCATTCAGCTGAAGATAAGTGCAGCGTAAGGACATCAATTGCTATAACACAGCAAATGCCTCTCTGTGTTGCAGAGGATGACTTGGTAATTTGCCCTGTTGAGTGCTCAGTGCAGGCCAGAGGGACATAAATAACAGCAATGAACAGGTGATGCAATAACACCTTCTACTGATTGCTGGAGCGGAGTGGTCTTCCCTGACACAGGGATATAGCTGTCTGTCAATCAACAGAGGCAAGCCTTATATTAAACAGAATGGATAAACTGGAAGTTATTTAAAGGCACAGTCCATCTTTTTTGCAAAAAATAAGTGTGTACATTAGGATTTAAAAACAAACATTTGCTTTGATTAAAATTGTTATAAAGTCTGAAGTTTTTTTTACCATCATGAATTCTATGCATGAAGGTAAAAAACCTTTTGTGTGATCCATTGCACCTGAGCCCCCTCTCAATCCAGTGATGTGCATGTTAGTCTCAGCCATCCCAGGTCTCTCTCTCCTCATTGGCTGACACAGCAGACTCCCACTGCTGTTAATCATAGCCAGTGAGCCAATGAGAAGAAAGCAGCAGGCAGGGCTGAGCAGTGGCTCTATGTGTCTTATGGATGCATAGAGTGGGGCTCATAAGCAAGCATGGCTTGCTATTGGGGGGCACTGGTCAACGGGGAGGAACCAGAAGCGCCGGGCCGGGGCCAGAGAAAAGGAGAATCAGGCCTGCTCTGTGCAAAACCATTGCACAGAGCAGGTAAGTATGACATGTTTGTTATTTTACTTCTTAAAAAAGCTGAAGCTTTGGTATCACTTTAGGTTTTTGCATTGGAGCCTGCAAGTGATCGGTGGATTGCTGGTGTAATGCTCTGGCTCCTGAAAGCTATTCTTCCAGCCACAAGTCCAAACCGAGGCACAGACCTTGGTTACGAGGCTGGAGGAAGCATGAAAAGATACACATGCAGTGACATCACTGCTCTTGTGTTTCATTGAAATCTATGAGTTCTTCTGCCATGGTGGTAGATGGGACCTGTAGTCTCTTCATTTACAGATCCCTGTAAATGGATGCCAAATACAAAATAGGACAAGAGCCTGGGGGGATAAAAGCTCCAGATTTATTAAGTGGGTGGTTGGTGGGTCTGCAGACTATAACTATGGTCAGAAACGTTAACTTAGCCTTAAAATATGTGCTCGGATTGTAAAGCTCCCCAGCCAGATGAAACACTCGTGTATAAATTTCAGCCAGTGGGTTTCAATAATTTAGGGCCCACTGGGACCGATCCATTGTAGTGTATTGTAATAATGTGCACAAATAATCGGCTGCCTTAAAGCAATGCATTTGCAATAACACACTTTAGTGGGGTTGAACTATCTGAATGGGCCCTATCATGATGTGCTTTTCAGAAGGGCCCCTTCACACCTATGCCCTGTGGTAAAGTGCAAGTTGCCACAATGCACATTACACGCGTTGGTGCATAGAGATTACATTCATTGTCAATGGCCCCAATGCACCATGGGTTGTCGGGCACTGTGGTGCAGGTGTTAGTCTATTCTGGATTGGCAACCCTTTCAAGTGAATTGGCTGCCTTAAAGTAGAACTTCAGCATACAAAAAATGCTGTCTAGGAGGCTTTTCTGTCTCTTCTGCAACAAGAGCATTATATCTATTTGCTACAAAACTCCGAAAGTTTGTAAATGGAGCCACGAATGAGCAGCTCAGTGTACAACCTCAAATGATTTGGTTTCAGGAGGAATTTACTCTGCATGCGTCAGCCACCACGGGCCAGCCAATAAAAATGGTTTAATAGGTCAAACCCAGAAGAAGATAAGAGCACTACTGCAAGGACCGTGCCTATTTACATCGCAGCACTGGAGTTAAGTGAACTTTAGTTCCACTTTAAAGTAATGTGCATTATTTCCCCACCCCTGCTTAAGAAAAAATAATAATTTACTGAGTCAGAGAGGAATACTAACCTTCTCCATTCTCCAGGACAGCCCTTTATCTTTCCTATTGCTGTTGTTCATCTCAGCTCTTCCAGGTTGAAGGACATCCAGTACATTCAACCCACTGCCTGTAAACTCAGGGCGTCATTGACCCACCTCCTAGGATGCATCATCACACCAGCCTGAGCTGACAGAAGAATTCTGCAGAGAAAGAGCTCATGAAGCTAACATCGAGACTGCACACTGCCAGAGAGGAGAGTAAAAGACATCATGTGACCAGACCAAAGACACTTGGAAACATGGTATAAATCCTGAAAATGTCATTAAATTTACTGCAATGGCAAAGGGGCTCCATACCTAGAGATGGGCTTTAACCAAGGACCACACTGATTTATTTCAAGGGGTATGTAGGATGAACATACAATCCCTCGCAGACTGTTCAGAGTTAAAGTGTATTTCTAGCATCACCTATGTTTAGTTTTGGATAAAGTGGGGTCCTCTGTTAAAGGGCCACTAAAGGAAACATTTTTTTTTTTAGCTAAATAGATTCCTTTACCTTACTGCAGTGCTGTTTTCATGTCCTCATTGTTAGTTTTTGCTTTGATGTTGCTGTAATTCTGCTCTGATCTCCACACTTCCTGGTTGTCTGTTTCCTTATAACCACAGTGCTGGGAGCTTTCTCTCTGTGGTCACTAATCAAGGAGGTGTGATTACTGCGTGTAAACTGAAACTGGGTTGGTGCTTAGGGGTTTTAGACAAACCATCACTGCCTTCTATTGGCTCTCTGGCTCTGTACATCAGAGAGACAGGAAATAACAGCAAAAACGAAACTAGAACTGTAGGTTGATTATATGATTGATTTTTATCTATTTTTAAAAGGAATCAGTTAACTTTTATGTCTCTATACCCTGTAAACAGTAATTTCAGCCCATTTTTTTTTCCTTTAGTGACCCTTTAATTTTTATCTACTCTATCCAAAACTGAAAAAAAAAAGTTTGCCTATACATGCACTTTAATATAATGTGGGCAGCTACTGCAGCTTTTGTAAGTCAGCTCCACAGAATGGGACCCTACAAGGACGCTCATCTAGTTTATTCTAGGTGTAGAACCCTCTGGTGTGTGCTACTAGTATTGGTAGAGTCACTAAATTGGGTCAGGGTTATTAGAGGCCAGGGCTGGGTGACTCATCTTGGCAACTTTCAGGTGCCTACCCTTGGTGTCTGAAAGGTTGGAGAACCTTCAAGCAAAGAGAGGGCAGAGTGAGTGGTGCAACACTGGTGGGAACTAACAAAGGGGGGAGACTGCATTATGTAGCCAGTCTCCCTTGAAAATAGCAGTAGTATTCTACCGTTTCCCTGAGAGATCTCCAGAGAGTCAACCGGGTGGGCTGGTGAAAAGCCAGTTTGTCTTCAGGTGAGCCAGGGGGAGCAGCAGTGGTGGGGCAATAGACTGGGGGTCACCTAGCCTGCAGGCAGAACTCAGGCCCATGGATGCTGAATTGGAGTGGTGGACATCGTCAGCTGAAATGGCTTAAAGTGATTTTAAAGGTTTAATTTTTTTTTCTAAATAACAAACATGTCATATTTACCTCCACTGAGCAGTTTTTCACAGAGTGGCTCTGAACACCGACCATCAACTGCTCTCCTCCCCACATCAGATAAACCCCTGGGAGAAGCGCTCTCCCGGGGGGGGGCTAGCTTGCAGGCGTGCTCCTGAGTCATTCATTCAACGTCCGAAGCCGCCGAATGTATGACTTGGCCCCAGCGCCCGAGTTATTGGATTTTTTGATTGACAGCAGTGGGAGCCAATGGCTGCGCTGCTATCAATCTATCCAAACAAGAGCCAGGACCCATGGAGAGAGGGAAAGCGTGTCCCCGCCAACTGAATGAAGCGGCTCAGGACAGCAGGGGGGCTAGGGGGCCGGTGACTGGCAGGTGTTTTTTCACCTTAATGCATAGGATGCATTAAGGAGAAAAAACATGAGGGTTTACAACCCCTTTAAGTCTTCTACCTTTTCCCTGAGAGATCTCCAGAGTCAGTCTGGCAGACTGGTGTAGAGAGCAATGCTGTATCCTGGCCTAGGCCAACAAGGCCCAGGCCTAGGGCAGCACTTTGCAGGGGGGCAGCACGGACAAATTAGTTTAGCGCCCCAATAAATCGGCCGCACTGCTTCCAGTATGTGGGCGGTTGGTATTCTGCAACTGTTGGGGGGGGGGGGGGGGGTTTGCGTTGCTTCTAATTTTTTATCATCCCTGTCCCATTGCAGAGATTTCCCTTCACTTCCTGTCCCATAGCCAAACAGGAAGTGAGAGAAAATGTATGCAAATTAAGGGAATACACTGCCCCCCCAGGCCATCAGAACTAGTGTCCCCACTTGAAAATTTCAGGGTGGGTCTTAAACTGCAAGGGGTGTGGCCTTGACAGGAAGGGGTGGGTCATATTTAAATTAGTTGGTGCACAAGTAGAGAGACAGGCTGGAAGGGCTGGTAGAAGAGGCTACAGCCAGGTGGGCTAGCATTGCTTGAAGAAGTGGTGCTGGGATTAGTGGCCACAGACAAAACAGAAGGAAAGGTCATACACGGTTTCACTGTGCCATTTCAAGGGACTGTGGGTTCCTGCCTGTAATGGGCTGTTACTGAACTGACAAGGAGACTTTATATCTTAGTTTTGGACAGAATAAACCCCAATTATTTTTCCTTTTTGGGATATTGCTCTTCCTTACTTCCTGTCCCAAAGACACAAGAGGAAGTGATAGAAAATCTCTCCAATCTTAGACAGTTGTCACTGGAACATGTTACCCCATTAAAGACTTCTCCTTTCTTCCTGTCCTAATGACAATTCAAAATGTTAGATTGTCTCTCACTTTCAGACCTAGTGACAATGACACCGAAACAGAAAGAAGGGAAGAATCTCCCCAATGGTGACACAGACAACAATAAAAACAAGTGTTCTAACTCTCCCCCACTCAATAAAAAAAAGTTGTACGCTCTTGAAACGAATTAGATTGCTTCCTCAGGCAATATTAAATTAGATCCTGAGAAGGGAACCTATCAGATTGCAAAAGCTTGTATTTTAAGACCTTAAGAAAGCCAATAAAGGGTATAATAAACTCCAAATGTAGTACAATAATCGAGGGTTAATGCGGAACAAGACTCTACTACTTGCCTGTAAAAATTAGTAAGCAATAACAAAACTACAGAACGTCTATGGAAAAAAGATCGAGGCTGAGTACATCCAGGAGACAGGAATGCAGCCCAACTGTTGTTTTCTATTAGTTAATTGCACTTTTTGTTTGCAGACTTCCCTAGAATGTACAAAACAATCAATGTGATGATGGCCAAGGTTTTTACATTATTCAAGAAATTAGGTCTCCCTCTAGTGGCAAATTGGAAAAATACATGCTCTCTGGTTTGCTTTGCATTTAAAAAGAGTGTGCTTTAACCACTTCAGCCCCGGAAGGTTTCACCCCCTTTATGACCAGGCCATTTTTTGCGATAGGGCACTGCATTGCTTTAACTGACAATTGCATGTTGATGGGACGCTGTAGCCAAACAAAATGTATGTAATCTTTTTCTCACAAATAGAGCTTTCTTTTGGTGGAATTTGATCACCTCTGCTTTTTATTTTTGTGATATAAACAGGAAAAAAACAACAATTTTGAAAAATATATATATATATTTTTTACATTCTGCTATAAAACATATTCAATAAAAAAAAAATCATCATTTTTAATCAATTTAGGCCAATATATATTTTGCTACATATTTCTGGTAAAAAAAAATCCCAAAAAGCGTATATTGACTGCTTTGTGCAGAAGTTATTGCATCTACATACTATGGGATATTTTTTTTTAATAATGACGATAATCTGGAATTTTTAGCAGGACTGCGACATTGCGGTGGAGAAATTGGACACCAAGTGCCACTTTTTGGGGACCAGTGCTAAAATAATACACAGTCACTGTACTAATGCTGGCAGGGAAGGGGTTAACATCAGGAGTGATAAAAAGGTTAAGTGTGCTCCTGGAGAGTGCTTTCTAACTGTGTGGGGGGGGGGGGGGGTGGCTTAACTGGAGGAAGACAGAGATCTGCGTTTCTGCTTACCAGGAACACAAGATCTCCATCTCCCTCTCGGACAGAACGACAATCTGCCTTGTTTACATAGGAAGAACACCCTTCTGCCTCTCCTGTCAACGATGAGCAGGTCCCAGTGGACATCACGTCCGCCGGACCTGCTGATTGGCTCTCGCATTTGTCCAATTACAGCGGGAGCAGAGTCAGCGGCGGCGCACGTGCCCTAGACCCGGAACAGAGAACAACGTACAGATATGTTGTTTCGCACAGCCTGGTCGCCCTGCCGCAGTAAAGTGGTTAAAGGAGGTGTGGGATATCAAAAAACAAAAAAATATATTAATTCTCACCTATATGGCTGCAGCATGGGTCCAATGTTGCAGCTGTCCCTCTCCAGCTCGAAAACAGAGAACACTGGGGCTGAGCCAGTTGCCGGTCAGACATCTGGGTGGATTCCAACCTTAAAGTTTACCCTTTGAAAAACATAAATAAAGGCACATTTTTTTTTGCTGGTAAAATTATTTGCATTTAATTTAGTTTTTCTAAGGAGCCTGCAGAGCATTGCACCCGCATTCGGCAGATCACAGGTACAATTTCCAGCTCCTGTAGACTCTCAGGATAACTGTCTGCCTGTACTTTGTATGGGAGCAGGAAGATCAATGGACTATGAGAGCGCTCACCCTAACCCCATAGTTCTTTGAGAACTATAAGCAGTGAACCACAATGGCTGACGGTATTTGTAAGGACCTCATTCACAGGAAACTGTGAATGAATGACATAGCGGTGTGGGCAGAGCTCCGCACGGCTGCGCTGTTTTCAAATTGTGACAGTGGGTGTGGAGGGGGGGGGGGGGGGGAGGGTCAGGGGCTGCAAATGCTGGAACATGTTACATGTTCCACCCTAAAAACATTTAACATGTTTCAAGGGTGAATTTATTCTTTATTGTTGGGATCCTTCCTGAGCCTGTAACTGCTCTGTGATGTCAGCTGACAGCGGGCTTTATAACTCCCTGTCAGCTGAATCTAGGTTAAAAGAGTGCAGAAATAAGTGCACACCTGTGACCTAAAAGAGAAGCATGGACTTTATATTTATCTTTGATTGCTTTTCATAATTTTGCAGGAATTTTATTAATACCCTATTGTTGCTGTAGTTAGATTGATCGGAGTGGTACAGTGTTGCCAAACGTCCGTATTTTTACGAACCGTTTGTAACGGGCACTTTTTCCCCCCGTTCGTAAATGTCTGTGGTTGCGGGAATGTGCCAGTAAAAATAGCCAAGATCGGTTCAGTTTGGAACTGCACATGGAGATTGGAGGCAGGGGGTGATGGTGGCTGCAGTGGCAACGCAGAGGGAGATGGAGGCAGGGGTGATTGGAGGCAGGGGGTGTTGGTGGCACCGCAGAGGGTGGGGAATGGAGACAGGGGTTGTTGGTGGCACCGCAGGCGGGGATGGAGGCAGGGAACAATGGAGGCAGGGGGTGATTGGAGGCAGGGGGAGATTGTGACACTGCAGAGGGGGGTAAAGGCAGGGGGTGTTGGTGGTAGAGGTAGATGTGACTAAATAATTTGCCCTTATTATATCGAAAATAACAAAAAATATGTTTGTTTGTTTTTTACCTTAAAGGGGTGTTCCAGCCAACTGTTATGTTTATTAAAAGTCAGCAGCTACAAAAAGTCTAGCTGCTGGCGTTTAATAAACATTCACTTACCTGCGCCAGCGATCCAGCGACGCACCGGCCGGGGCTCCGCCCCTCTCCCCCCCCAGCGTCTTCATTCTAACTGTGGGCACCCGGCCGTGACAGCCTTCGGCTTCACGGCCGGGCACCCACTGCGCATGCGCGAGCGGCACCCTGCCGCTGATTGGACAGGCGATCGTCTAGGACCTGTCAAGTGTCCTAGACGGTCGCCTACAGAGAGGGGCTGCTGTAGGTGATTAAGCTTAATCGCCTAACCAGCCCCTCGGCGGAAGGAGGAAGTGGGACAGGAAGTCCCACTCCTCCTGAAGCCCCCACTCCCCCCCAAAAAAAATTACATGCCAAATGTGGCATGTAAGGGGGTGAGGAATGGATTAAGCGAAAGTTCAATTTTTGGGTGGAACTCCGCTTTAATATCTACCTTAAATCACATTTCTATTTGCCTAGAGTACTTGTTTGTAGCCCAAATACTGAAATTTGCACCTAAAAATGTAATCTAGTAACTTTTGTGAAACGCTAGTAAAAACGTGGTTGCGCCAGTAAATTTCGGGTGTCGTGCCAGTAAATTTCAATCTGGTAGGTTGGCAACACTGGAGTGGTATCTTAAAGTGACAGCACACCTATTTAGTGAAAAATACATTTGTTACGTTCAATTTTTTATTGGTTAGAGTTGGACCATGGCATGACAGTTTAAGCTGCTGGTAAACCCTTAGGCAGTAATAAGATTACGACTAAACACATTAGTAATGCAGTGTTTGAAAAACCCTCTAAACACCATAGAGGTCACATCGCTAGAGTGGCTTTTTGGCCTGAGAGTATTAACCATTATGTAGCGGGTGGTTGCTACAAGTTACTACATCCACACATTTCACTCTGCTGCCAGACATCCATTAGTCACACTCCTTTAGTTAATGAATAGTCTTTTGCTTGTTTTTGTTATTTTATTAGGGGATTGAACTTGGTTGGGGAAGGGACCATTGGATACCCAAAGAAACAATCAATAGTTAACATGTTATAGCAATAGATGTGTTACACTTCTTCAGATAGGATATAGAAATAAGTGCGTTGCTCTTGAGATAGGACAAGATGGCTGACACTAAACTTGACCAACTTTTACCTCACAACTTCTCTTCCTCCTGCACACAGCTCAACAGACTTTTACCTCAGAACTTCTCTTCCTCCTGCACACAGCTCAACAGACTTTTACCTCACAACTTCTCTTCCTCCTGCACACAGCTCAACAGACTTTTACCTCCTTCTGTCACAGTCTTAATATTCCTGTCACGCCATCAGATATGACTAGGCCTCACTCTGAATAAGTCCCAGTTTAAATAGAAGATGAAATCGTTGAAGGCCTGGGGCCTGTGGTACCCCTCATGGCGACAACCAGTCATGTGATGGACTACTTATCCGATCGGTCCGACTTTCAAATCCTGCCCACTGTCATGGCTGCATCAATTTGAAACAAACTCCACAATCTCTCCCTTTTGCTCTGCACCCAGCTCCCCTGGCATACCTCTTCCAGATCTCTCACTGTACTGCCACTCACTGACACCTGCCCTGGATCCTTCCTGTAAGGACTTACTCCAGGAAAGGCGGACCAACTGTCTCTCCTAGCTCCTCTTCCGGGACACCTCTCCATGACCGTGTAAAGAAAGGCTCCCTCCCAGTTCCTGAGCTCCTCTGCTGGGGGCGTCCCTCCTGCATGAGTCAAGCACTCCATCCTTTAGTTCACCCAGCTGACAACTCCCCCTAGCAGGCTGACTGTGGGTATATGTAGGAGGCCTGCCCCCTGCCAATCCTAGATGGGGATTGGTCAGAGCTCCTCACATATAGCGCATGTCACTCCAGCACTCAGCCTGCCCCTTTTCCAGAATATTCTCTACTGGAAACAGGGGAGGCGTCCAAGAGCTAAAGTACATGTCAGTCACCTTCTGCTACACTAAACTACTCCCCTGCCCCCAGATCAAAAACAAACAGGCCTAGCTCGCAGCATAGGCCTGCTTAAATGTACCTGCACTGGCAGCTAACACAAAAAACCTATGGTAGAGGGTGCTACATAAGTGTATTTTATGACTCTATTAACATCCACTGCTGAAAAGCCTACAATTTTATTTTGGTCTCAGGAGACCCCAGGACATGTTTTCAGTAATCCATGTCCTTAGTCTGCTTGTCTTCAGCAAACTGCAGGCTTTATTGTGCATCATCTTTAGTCGACAGCCATGATGACCAATTTGATGCTGTGTGCAGCGTATGGTCTGAGCACTAACAGGCTGACCACCCACCCCTTCAACCTCTGCAGAAATGCTGGCAGCACTCATATGTCTATTTCCCAAAGACAACCTCTGGATATGACGCTGAGCGTGTGCATTTAACTTCTTTGTTCCACCATGGCGAGGCCTGTTCTGAGTGGAATCTGTCCAGTTAAACTGCTGAATGGTCTTGGCCACCGTGCTGCAGCTCAGTTTCAAGGTCTTGGCAATCTTCTTCTAGCCTAGGCCATCTATTTGTAGAGAACAATTCTTTTTTTTAAGATCCTCACAGAGTTATTTGCCATAAGGTGCCATGTTGAACTTCCAGTGACCTCTATGAGAGAGTGAGACCGATAACACCAAATTTAACGCACCTGCTCCCAATTCACACCTGAGACCTTGTTACACCAGCAAGTCACATGACACTGGGGAGGGAAAATAAAGAGATTTTTAAATACAGCTTACCTGTAAAATCCTTTTCTTGGAGTACATCACGGGACACAGAGCGGCATATTCATTACTATATGGGTTATATGGAGTACCTTCAGGTGTGGACACTGGCAATCTCAAACAGGAAGTCCCCTCCCTATATAACCCCCTCCCCTAGAGGGAGTCCCTCAGTTTTGTAGCAAGCAGTATGCCTCCCAAAAATGTTCCCCAAAAGAGGGGTGGGAGCTCTGTGTCCCGTGATGTACTCCAAGAAAAGGATTTTACAGGTAAGCTGTATTTAAAAATCCCTTTTTCTTTCTCGTACATCACGGGACACAGAGCGGCATATTCATTACTATATGGGATGTCCAAAAGCAATGCTTTAATGAGGGGAGGGAGACATCTTCTCAAACGAGATTTAATTTAGAGGTATACTCAAATAATAATAATAATTCCAACTTAGTCAAGAAAAAACTTTTTTTTTTTTCTTTTTTTACAACCAAGGGTGCCCCTGATCCCGAGGATCTTAAACTGCAGCCTGTAGTACTGCCTGTCCAAAGGCAGAATCCGCATTCCTTCTCACGTCTAGTTGATAAAACTTTGTAAACGTGTGGACTGATGACCACGTCGCCGCCTTGCATATCTGAGCCATAGAGATCTGATGGTGTGCTGCCCAGGAGGCGCCCATGGCCCTGGTAGAATGGGCCTTTACCGACAAAGGAGGAGGCAACCTCTTCAAACCGTAGGCCTGAATGATTAATTGTCTAATCCATCTCGAGATGGTGGATTTTGCAGCTGCCTGCCCCTTCTTGGGGCCATCTGGTAGAACGAACAACACATCTGTTTTCCGGATCTTTTCTGTAGCTTTAAGATAGGCCTTCATGGCCCGGACAATATCCAAGGTATGCAGCAACCCCTCCTTTCTAGACGTGGGTTTCGGAAAGAAGGATGGAAGTACCAAATCCTGGTTCAAGTGAAAATTGGATATAACCTTTGGTAGAAAGGAAGGATGGGGCCGGAGAACTGCCCTGTCCTTATGTAGAACGAGATATGGTTCCTTACACGATAAGGCTGCTAACTCTGACACTCTCCTGGCCGAAACTATGGCGACCAAGAAAACCAACTTTCTTGTCAGTAAAACTAAAGGAATCTCAGCCAACGGCTCAAAGGGTTGTTTCTGTAGAGTGGACAGGACAAGATTTAAGTCCCATGGACAAATTGGTGACTTGACAGGAGGATTAATACGCAAGACCCCCTGTATGAAGGTCTTTACCAGCGAGTGGGTGGCCAGCGGCCTCTGAAACCACACTGACAGAGCTGAAATCTGTCCCTTGATTGTGCTTACTGCCAGGCCTTTATCCACTCCTAGCTGGAGAAAACTTAACACCCTATCAATGGTATATTTGCGGGAATTCCATCTTTTGGATTCACACCAGCCTACGTAGTTCCTCCACACCCTGTAATAAATCACCCTGGAGGCCGGCTTTCTAGCCCTAATCAGGGTAGGAATTACCTGCCTAGACAGACCTCTACCCCTGAGAATCAGGGATTCAGCCTCCAGGCCGTCAAATTTAGACGTTGTAATGTAGGGTGGAGGATCGGGCCTTGTGAGAGTAGGTCTGGTCGTAGAGGAAGAGTCCAAGGGTCTCCCACTGCCATCTTCAGGACCAGTGAGTACCATGTCCTCCGGGGCCAAGCTGGAGCTACTAGAATGACTGGCTTGTGCTCCACTCTGATCCTGCGCAACAGGCGCGGAAGTAACTGTAGCGGAGGGAATGCATATAGAAGTTTGAATTGATGCCAAGGGCAAACCAACGCATCGGTTCCGCAGGCCATAGGGTCCCTCGCTCGAGACACGAACCTGTCTAGTTTCTTGTTGAACCTGGATGCCATTATATCTACGTCTGGCATTCCCCACCTCTGGCAGATTGTCAGCAAGACCTGGGGATGCAGAGACCACTCCCCTGGCGACAGAATCTGGCGACTTAAGAAGTCTGCCTGCAGGTTGTCCACTCCGGGAATGAATATCGCCGAAATGCAGGGTACATGAACCTCTGCCCACTGAAAAATCAAGCTCACTTCCCTCTGAGCGGCCTGACTCCTAGTTCCCCCTTGGTGGTTTATGTATGCCACCGCTGTGGCATTGTCTGACTGGATTCTCACCGGGGACCCCTGTAATCTGGAGGTCCATGCCAGAAGGGCTAGGCGAGCAGCTCTGATCTCCAAGATATTGATGGGGAGCTGCCTCTCTGTTTTCACCCAAGTTCCCTGGCGAGAGAACCCCTCGAAGACCGCCCCCCAGCCTGCCAGGCTGGCGTCTGTGGTAACTACCTTCCAGACAACAGGGCTGAAGGATCTTCCCTTTAGAAGATTCTGAGGGTTCAACCACCAGGCCAGGCTTTGTCGGACCCTTGATGATAGCGTCAAAGGGGACTCTAAGGCATGTGCTCTCTTGCCCCAGGCTGCTAGAATGGCCGCCTGTAGGACGCGAGTGTGGATCTGAGCGTATGGTACCGCCTCGAACGTGGCCACTAGCTTGCCTAGTAATCGCATACACAGGCGAATAGTTGGTTTTTTCTTGCTTAGAACCAACTGAACCAGCCCCTTGATAGCCTCGATCTTTACAAGGGGCAGGAACACCCTTTGCTGTTCTGTGTCTAACCTCATGCCGAGGTATTCCAACTGCTTTGTAGGCTGGAACGCTGACTTTTCCCGGTTTAGGACCCAGCCGAACCCTTCGAGGTACTGAACCGTGAGGTTTACTGCCTGTTGCAGACACGGCCGTGAGTGATCTATGATTAAAAGGTCGTCCAAGTATGCTAGGACTGTGACCCCTTGGATCCTTAGATTGGCCAGAACTGGGGCTAGGATCTTCGTGAATACCCGGGGGGCCGTGGCCAGCCCGAAGGGGAGCGCCCTGAATTGGAAGTGTCGCTGCCCCACCGCGAAGCGTAAAAATCTTTGATGCGACTGAAAGATTGGTACATGAAGGTAAGCATCCTTTATGTCTATGGAAGCCAGAAAATCGTCCCTCTGAAGCGTGGCGACTGCTGACCGGATGGATTCCATCCGGAAAGAACGAACCCTTAGGTAACCGTTTAACCTCTTTAGGTCCAAGATTGGCCTGACATCGCCGTTGGGCTTTGGTATGACAAAGAGATTGGAATAGAAACCTAGCCCTTGCTCTTGGGCTGGCACCTCTATTATTACGTCCTGGCAAAGCAGGAGATCCAAAGCTGCCAGCATCGAGGCCTTCCTTGCTGGATCCTTTGGTAGCCTTGACTCTTGAAAATGAGGCGGAGGAAAGTTTAGAAACTCCAGTCTGTAGCCTGCGGTTACAGACGCCCGGACCCATTTGTCGGGGATCTTGGCTTCCCAAACTTCTGAAAAGAAACGAACCCTTCCCCCCACCCGCGAGAGTGGGGGCGCCCCTTCATAAGGCAGACTTAGGGGCTGTCTTTGTCGGCTTGCGATACCATGGTCTCTTACCCCCAGGGGCCTGTCCCTGCGATCTACTGTTAACGTTGGATCGTGCAGGCGGCCGTCGATACTGCCTGGAATTTGAGGGCCCTGAGACAGGAAAGAGCTGCCTTTTAAATGTAGGACCCCGGAATGTCTTTTTGACCGGTAAAAGGGTACTTTTGCCACTTGAAATAGTCTGAATGTATTTATCCAGATCCTCCCCGAAGAGTCGTCCTCCATGGAAAGGAAAACCTGCCAGAAGCTTTTTGCATGGGGGCTCCGCCGCCCAGTTCTTCAACCATAAGAGCCTTCTCATGTGCACCAAAAATAGTGATAAACGAGAGGCCTGCTGGATGGAATCCTTTATAGCATCTACAGCAAAACACAGAGCTCTGGGAATGTCAGAAAACTCTTCTGCTTGTTGGGTAGGCATGTCCTTTAGCATTTCTTTTGTCTGGTCCTTCAACGCCTGACAAACTCCAATTACAGCCACAGCTGGCTGTACCACTGCTCCTGCCGTAGCAAAGGATGCTTTTAAAAGTGTCTCTAACCGTTTATCAACCGGATCTTTAAACATATGTATGTTTTCCACCGGGCAAGTTAGTGATTTATTCACACATGAGATGGCTGCATCCACCACTGGGAGCCTCCACCTCTTGGAGAATTTTTCCTCCATGGGGTAAATGACCGCAAATCTTTTCGGTGGCAGAAAAATCCTGTCCGGCCGTACCCAATCCCGAAAGATCAATTCCTCCAAGAGAGGATGGACCGGAAAAACCGCGTTGCTTGAAGGAGCTTTCAAAGAGCCCAGAGAGGATACCGGAGGAACCTGAGGCTCTGGCAATGGTAAACTAAATGCCGAGCGGACCATGTCCGTCAAAGACTGCACCCACAGTCTCTCTGTCTGGGAGTCTGAAAATGGTTCCTCAGAGGTAGATCCCTCAATCCCTGAACCCTCTTGGTTCAGGTCTAGTTGATCCTCCTGCGATTCCAATTCCTTCGGAGAGAGAATTTCAGCATCTGAGGATACACCTCTTGGTGATGGGGATCTAACCCGTTTCTTGCCAGGAATAGCTCTAGCGATCAATGCTGCTATTCTCTCTTCTAGCCCCCCTAGGGATACAGCTAGCATCTCCTCTGTGATAAACACAGGGCTGGGCTGATCTGGGCCAGCCTCCGCACCAGACCCCCCTAATGGCTCATCCAAGGCGACCTTTATGGGAATAAGTTGTGGGGAAAGTATCGGCATATCATCAGAATCAGAGGGGGAACCCCTTTGTTTTTTGGTCTTTTTTGTACCCTTTGACCCCGAACCTTTGGAAGCCATAATACAAAATCGAGGGACTCCGCCAACCACAACAGACTGTAGTGGCCAGGAGTACAAAACTAGAGCTTAGGGGACAATAGCTCAGTAATGCCCAAAAACTGATGGGGCCCCGTATGTTTTTTTTTTTTTTTTAAATATATATAAGTCTCTTTCTTTTTTTTTCTTAAACATACAGCGACCCCAACCTGTTGCAAAAAGGGGGATTTCTTGGCTTAACAGAAAGGCATTGGAACCAAGTCCAGCCTGTACTACCCCTCTTCCGCCACCGGGAGTCACCGTTCTGCCGCTCTGCGTCCTCTCCCTTTGAGATCAGCCTCAGACTGAGCACTGACAATGCCTGCTGATCTATAACAGCACAAGGCGCGCCGCTGTATGACGCTGCAGGCACGCCCCCCCCCCGCCCTCCTCTCCGAACGGCGCGAAAAACGTCTATAAGGCGCGCGCGCGCGTATGCCGGAGCAGGAAGAACATGGAGGAGCCGCGCTGCTGGAGACCCAGGACTGCAGAACCAGGCGGCAGATTCAAACCCCCGGCCAGGTAGGACTCTCCAAAAGGCCCCATAGGGATCCTTACCAGTCCTAGGAAGAAAGCAGCAGGTAGCTAGCAACACCATTCTTAGACAGGGGAACCTAGTGATGGGGGAAATGGGATCATCCTGTCTTTCACAGACATAGTGAGCAAGGTTGCCAATGCAGAGCATACTTAGGCTACCCCCCTTTTAGGTTACCCCGGAGAGCCTGCTGTCGAACCAAGTCCCGCAGGCTCCCCTCTTACCTGCTCCATGCTGCAGGATGTTTGTCTAGCAAAACGATCCAATCTTCTCCCATCTCCGTGGGTAGCGTAATAGACCTTCAGGCCCTGGGGTCCTATGAAGGTACCCACTGTCCTGGACCTATATAGCACCCTGGCAAACAGGAACTTATGGTCTTTACGAACTCCAAGTCCTGGGCCCAGCCCTCCAAAGAGGAGCATTATAGGCAAAACCCCACGGTTTGGGGCCCGGGTACTGTCCACTTTGGCACTGAGGCTCCTTGGACAGATCCGGTTAGCCCGCCCTTAATCCCAAGGATGTGGAGCAAAGCTATTCCGTGACCAACACCTAAGACACTGGCGAAAAAACTGAGGGACTCCCTCTAGGGGAGGGGGTTATATAGGGAGGGGACTTCCTGTTTGAGATTGCCAGTGTCCACACCTGAAGGTACTCCATATAACCCATATAGTAATGAATATGCCGCTCTGTGTCCCGTGATGTACGAGAAAGAAAGGTAATTTTTACTTTTTCGGTAAAACAATACTTTCTAAGATTTAGCACTTTCCTCTTGCGAGTTTGAGGTCATGTCCACATGATCTTGGCTTTATATTGAAAATACTGCCTCCTTAGTAATCCTCTTGATGTATCGGTTTTCCCCATTCTCTTCAGACTGTACATACAACTTTGTGGAGTCTCTCCTGATTTTTACATATACATTTTTGTGAGGTATCTAAAACATAGTATTCTAAATTAGGTCTAAAAACGTATTGTACATAAAAGGTATCAAAAGCTCCTGTTGGTGACGCATCCTAAAAATCTAATCACTCATTTTGCAATTATCTGAAATAAGTACCCCCAAAATCTTTTTTTTGTTTTCTGCAGTGCTGGCCAATAATGTACCACCAATGTTGTACTTGTATCAGGGGATTCTTTTTCCCTAGGTGCATTATTTTACAGTTGGAAACAATGAACTGCAGTTTCTACTACTCTAACGAATCTTCCAGCAATGCCAAGTCCCATAATACAGACACCTCCAGGTATATTAACCCTATTGCAAACCTTTGTTTCATCAGGAAAAGGATATACTGTACCCCTTTTCACCCCCTGGAAGTACCCTAAAGCCCCATACACACCATTAGATTTTCTCAGATTTTGCCTTCAGATTTACTAAAACCATGTAGTGTAAGGGCCTGCCTTATTGCATACAAATTGAAACTTGAAGACCCCTTTCACACTGAAGCACTTTTCATGTGCTTTCACTTAAAAAAAAAAAAAAAGTGCATAAAAAAAAAAACTCACAAAAATGTAGTTCCATTAAAATCAATGAATGCTTTCACACTGGGGCAGGGCGGTGAAAAAACCCCCATCTCCATTGAAATTAATGGAAAGCTCTTCAAATGCACTCAGTGTTTTACTGGCAGTTTAGAAGTGCCTCAGTGTGACAGGAACCTTATGGTTTGGCCTCATATTATATGGTTTTGGTAAATCTGAAGATAAAAATCTGAAGAAAATCTAATACTGTGTATGGGGCTTAAAGTGGAGTTCCGCCCATTTTTTTATGTTTGTCTGTGCTACATGCCCTAATCTCATAGTGTTCAGAATGCACAATTTTTATTTATTTTGTTGCTTGTAAATACCTTTATTTTGTAGTCCTTCCTTACCTCCTCCTCCTTATTAGCCTATGCTATTAAGTCACAAGGCTATTTGCAAGGGTTTCTGGGATAGGCATCATGTTTCCCAGTAGTCCTTGCAAACCTGACTGAAACCTATTACATTGCTTGTGCAGCACTGAGCATGTGCGAGATATGCAAAGCTGAAATCCAGGAAGTCATACAGTCTGGCTTCATGATGCCCACACTTAAGATGGCCACGGTCTATTTCTAGATTATAAACTAAATGCTGCAACAACCTAACAAAACGGACCTTAGTTTACAGACTAACATTACTAGAATACATTAAGCTTGTGTATTACAGGGGTATTTATATTTAAAAAGTGAAATTGTGGGTGGAACTCCCCTTTAAGTAGATCAGGTGGACAACAGCTTTAGGTTGAAAGCACCCGTCAACGAATACTGAATAATCTTCAGAATTCTGAAACCAATATCAAAAGCAAGCCCAGCACCACCCAGCCTAATGACACTGACCCTTATTCTTGTTACCTAAAGCAACTGATTACATTCACCTTTGCATGTATCTATAATAGAAATACATACAGAAGAGACTCTTGTTGCTACAAGAATAGAAAAAAGTTCAAGACAATTTCAGGTGTCAGGTCAAGCTTTATTTGCCAAAATGTTTGAGGGAAAACCATTTTCAAACAGCTGGCATACTGGAAAATGGCAGCTGGAGAAAAAAGGTGTTAATCTGCTTACTATGAGGCAAGACCAAAAGTAGGAACTTCTCTGACCTCTGATACACAATGTTAAAATATTTTTTTTTTTTAATTTAATTCTCTTTATTTCGTTATTTTTCATATTTTTTTAGATTCATACTTGGGTGGATGCAGCATCGGTCTGATGCTGCATCTGTCCCCTGGCGCCTCTAACACTGAGAACTGAGCAATCGCACACTGCTCATCACTTGTTTCTCCCAGCTCCCCGAGCAGAGAGTTCCTGTCAGCCAGCACTGTCTGCTCTGCCCCCTCCTCGCTCACTGGAGCGCTGGGCTGTGAAGGGGGCGGGAACAGCTGGCTCAGGCTCACTAAGAGGCAGAGCTGGGTGTTGGTCCAGGGATCTGGGCGGATCCCAACTCCATGTTTGTGAGGATGACAAGCCTAGACCGACTCTGGAAAATGGGGACACACCATTATGCAGAGGAAGGCTTGTCTGAGGATTTGGCAGACATTGCAGGTGAATGTGAATCCATGCTTGAGGGGTCTCGACATGAGGTTGAAGGATTGGAGAAACATAAGGAACCTTCAAAAGGTTAAAGAAAGAGAAGACCCTGCAGTCTGTTTCCTAGGTATCTTGCATCAAGGAAGATGGGTGCTCTTGCAACCAGTAACATCCTTGATGACATTGTCAAGAGATGGTCTGCAGAGAGACATCTCACAAAAGCCCTGCAGATCAAAAGCTTTTTCAGTGTCAAGCACTTTACCCAAAGTGTCTTCTGCATATGCACATTTCTCTAGCAGAATAATAAACTCCTGGTTAAGCAGCGCACTGCCAAAACCACAATGGGAATACTACTGCACAGAACCCTTACCAAACAGGTACATGTTCAATATGAATTTTAGAAGCATCCCGATAAGCAGTTTGCTCCCTCAACATCCAGAGGGAAATTGTTGGAAAGATCTTTGCGGCTTTAGGAGTTTAAGTGACCTGTAGGACTGGAGTGACAAAATAAGTCTCTGTGGCCAATGACTAAAGGGACCGATACCGAATCTGAAGATGATGATGCAGATGTGCACTTTTGGCCTCTGCGATCAGAGCCAGCAAATAACTGGGTAATTTGGGCTATAGAGTGTTCCATGACTGTGATAAAAACCTTAGTGGAGGGGGGTGGGGGTTGTAAAGACACACCCAACAGAACCAAAAAGAATACTATGATTCCAAAGTGCAGATGCTGGCACCAGCAACCCAAGACCCATTCGTAAAATTTAAGCTGGGGCCACTTGATACAACAGATTGCTTCAGCAGCAACAAAAAGAGAAGTCCTGATTAAAGAAAAAAAAAAAAGGGAGGACAGCTAATAGGTGCCAAGCAGAATAGATGTCCATCCTCCGTGGACACTAAACATATAACTGAAGCATGCCGATATATTAGGAGAGGCTATCTTGGCCTAGCCTACTGCAGCATAAGGTTAAAGACTTCCTGCGTCCCTCAGGAAACAAGAAAGAAAAGGGTTTTCTGTCTGTAAGGAGGCACCTTAGTTTACTTCAAGTGAACTTGTAGTATTGAACATCATTATATGCAGCAAAAAGCTAGTAGCGTATGTTGCAGACATAGGCCTTTCACACGGGACAGATCCGTGATAATCTGCCCTGTGAACCTCTGCTTGCTCAGCAGGGATCGCTCCATTGATCCCCGCTGACCTGCCGGATGACAGGGTGGCCCCCGCACACTGTGCAGGGACCGCCCTGTCAGGTCTCCGCTCTCCACTATGGGGGGGATCGGATGAACACGGCCCGCCCGTCTGTGTTCATCCGATCCGCAGACAGATGGAAAAAAAATAGTGTTTTCCTCCGTCTGCAGAATCGGAGGATTGCGGAGCCGGGTGTCAGCGGATGTTCATCCACGGACGCCCGCAATCTCATAGGGACCAATGTATGTCCCTTTTTCATCCGTACACGGATGGACGAAAAACCAGACATACGGTCCGCCCGTGTGAAAGAGCCCTTACTGTATACACTTTTACTTATTACCATATTACAATTTTTAGAAAAGAGTCCTGGATGCGCTGGGAGCTGTAGTGTGGGATATAAGCAGGCAGGGCTTCTAATCTCCGTGAAGCTCTATCAAAGACACAAATAAGGGATGATGGCTTAAAGCAACCCTGAAATCATATTAAAAAATGTCCTACCACCCATCCCTGGGAACTCAGGGAATGTCAGAATCTCCCAAAAGTGTAAGGCCGCGTACACACGTCCGAGAAACTCGACAGGCGAAACACATCGTTTTCCCCGTCGAGTTCCTTGTTCGGCTGTCAAAAAACTAGTCAAGCCAAATTTTCCCATTCCCGTCGAGGAAAAAAGAAGACATGCTCTCTTTTTGGCTCGACCAGTTTCTTGACAGTTTTTTCGCCGAAAAGTGTACACACGACCGGTTTTCTCGGCAGAATACGTCTCCCATCAAGTTTCTTGATGGATTCTGCCGAGATGCCTCCACGGTGTGCTGTGGTTTCATCCACTAACAGCTTCATCACAGCTATGTTCTGGCAAACACCAAGCTGCATATGACATTTCTGCTGGAAAATGTAGCTCAAGTGAAGAACCAAACGGACGGGGTAGGACAGATGAGTACACAAGGTCTCATTTGCAGCTTTTTTTCTTTTTGACAATTTATTAAGGCGTCAGGGTCACTTTGGGCTCTCATGCTACATATCCGCATTAAAGACCATAGCCGCTGCTGGCCACTGTGGGAACACAAAATACGTCACCAAACACTCACTCAGACGTCTCAAACTGGCCTCTGATACCCAAGACTTGGCAGCTATAACACCAGGCCCATGCTTAATGCTGACATCATTCCAGAAGAAAATAAAAATAAAGTGTTTTATTTGAGGTCGAAGAGGTGTCTACTTCCAAAGTGGATTTAAGTAAAACAGTGTACAACGTCTGTAATAAAAGGATATATATATATTTGTTACATCATCTTTGCCATAGTTGATTCTTCTGCATAAATCTGTATTGAACAAAATAAGAAAAAAAAAAAGAAGGTAGACGTCTTTACTGCAGCTTCAGGAATGTAAAGATCTATATATCCAAAAAGAATTTATTTTTTATTCTTTTTTTACTATAAAACTAAACTGTCTGCAGAGTGTTTTTTTTTATATTTATTATCGTCCGGTTTAAATCAGTAGTTTAATAAGAATTAGAAAAGACGTAGCACTGTTCAGTGTTTCTGACAAAGTAGAAAGGATGAAGACATAAATAAGGCTTTAATTTTGGCAAAACATGATTACAACTTCTTCCATTTTATCCTCAGTGGTACAGTCCCTCGGGTAATTCAACCTGCGGAGAGAGGCAGGACACACAATTAGTATGTTAGTTTATTAAACAGATTCTATGAACATCAAATGGAGGACTATTAAAAGATGAACTCCATGCAAACAGATAATATGTAGGTCAAATTAATATATGGTGGGTTGCTTTTACCTGTATTACTTTGCAATGTCACCCAGTTCTGAGATAATAGGGAACACAGGCAGCTTGAACTTTGAAATGTAACTAGTTTGTGGCTTACAAACAGCACCAAGCTCAACATAAGTTGATTTAAAAAAAATACTGATCTGGGAAAAAAAGGCGAAATAGTGACTTGATCGTTCAGATACAGTCACTGTTAAGCTGGCCATAGATGGTTAAACTCTTGAGCTGTTTCAGCATGGATTTAAACCATGTATGGGCAGCCTAAATGTACCAAAGTTGATAGACTCATCACCGTAGGTACAACCAGTTTGTTGCATTTTTACATGCGATTATTGCTAGCAATAATCACTGTGTTCTACCAGAGGGGATGGCTTTTTCCGCCCAACAGACTGGTCGTACACAGGTTGATGGGATGGACCTGTGTACAATCAGCCTACCCAAACATGGATCGAAATTTCAATCCATGTTCGGCCAGTCTTAAAGCGGATGGTTCACCAAAAATAAATATTAAAAGCCAGCAGCAACAAATACTGCAGCTGCTGACTTTTAATATTAGGACACTTACCTGTCCTGGAGTCCAGCGGCGTCCGCAGCAGAGGATGAGCGCTCGCTCGTCACCCTGCTGCTCCCCCCTCCATCCACGGCGAGGGAACCAGGAAGTGAAGCGCTCCGGCTTCACTGCCCGGTTCCCTACGGCGCATTCGCGAGTCGCGCTGCGCCCGCGATTGGCTCCCGCTGTGTGCTGGGAGCTGAGAGTTCCCAGCACACAACGGGAAAAGCCCGTCTTTTGCCCGAGACTGCGGGCCGGAAGTGGGTGCGGATACCGGTCTTTAGACCGGTATCTGCACCCCCCTCCCCCCTGAAAGGTGTCAAATGTGACACCGGAGGGGGGAGGGTTCCGATCAGCGGATCTTCACTTTAGGGTGGAGATCCGCTTTAAAGTGGTTGTAAACCCTATAATAAGGCTTACCTGTAGCTACCCTGGATATTTTCTAAACCGTTCTAGCCACTGGATTTGCATGTGCCAATATCATCGGCACATGCACACAAGCAACGGCAAGTACGATGTGTTACTTCAGCTAGTGTTCCGTTTTGGCTCTGGCCGATCACAGCGCCGGAGCCTGCGATACCCAGAAGTAACTTCGGGAGTGATGTCGGCTGCCGGAGTGGTGTACGAGGACGGCTGCAGGGGCTTTGATCTCAGGTAAGTAATTCATAATGAGCTAGAATGCTATGCATACTAGCTCATTGTGCCTTTGTCTTGCAGGTCCCCCCCCCCCTTTTTCCCTAGGGTTTACAGCCATTTTAAGTGATACATCAGGTCTGCCTTTTGTAAATACTTTTAGGGAGTATTTTTGTATAGCATGTTTAAATTCAGTTACTGTTGATCAACTCACTAGCTCCTGCTGCAAGCCTGCATCTGTTCCAAGCACCAACTATTCTTTCATTGAATGTACTGCCCTCTTGTTCTATTCCTCAGACCTTTTTTCTTTCTTGCAGACTTTCATTGCTTCCCTCCTCCTGTATAGTGAAATGACGGACAGACGGGAGCACTCATTCTGGGAGGACATCCTTCAGACAGAGCATCACCGATCATGGTAAAGTGCCTATGAAATAGGCTCTTTATCATGCGATCAGCGGTGTCCAATCACAGCTAATCACGGTGTAAACAGGAATTGCCAGTCATCTGTATTTCTTTCCTCACATTAACAGCCGGTGAGGACAGGAGAGCCGTAAGCAGCATTCCTTAACGGGGATGTCTGCACTGGCAATCAGGGCACTGCTCATCATTGTCATGATGATCAGTACGGCCCCAACAGTGATATAATCCAGTGCAGCCTCATCGGCGAAGGAGAACAATTACTTATTATTTAGCCAAGAAACCCTTTTTTGTTTTCTAAATTTTCTGTCTTTTAGTTTGTTTAGCAGCAAAAAAAAAAAAACAGTGGTAAAGTGGTGATTAACCACTTAAGCCCTGGACGAATATGCTGCTAAATGCCCAGAGGCGTTTTTACAATTCGGCACTGCGTCGCTTTAACAGACAATTGCGCAATCGTGCAACGTGGTTCCCAAACAAAACTCGCGTCCTTTTCTTCTCACAAATAGAGCTTTCTTTTGATGGTATTTGATTGCCTCTGCGATTTTTATTTTTTGCGCTATAAACAAAAATAGAGCGACTTTTTGTTATAGGAAAAATCGAACAAACTAAATTTTAGTCAAACATTTAGGTCAAAATGTATTCAGCCACATCTTTAGTAAAAAAAAAAAAAAAAAAAAAAAAATCGCAATTAAAAAAAAAAAAATAGCTACCTAGCGGCAACAGTGACACTAATACAGCGATCAGAAAAATCGCTTAGTGACACTGGCAATAGGGGGTGAAAGGGTCAACTAGGGTGGTGATCAAGGGGATAAAAACTTTATTGGGGGGGTACGGGGCTACCCTGGACCCAACGCTAACTGCCTGTCACACTTACACTAAATGCAGTGATCAGTAAATATATGATCACTGCAATCAGTGACAGTGTGACAGGGGGGTGGGGGGTTAAAAGTGCCTGTGTGTGTGGTGTCAGTGTAGTGTTGGTGCGACTTACTTGTGATGTCTTCTCTCCTCTCGGCGGATTGAAAATACCGCCGAGAGGAGAGCTGACATCACTTTCTCTGCCTGTGTTTACATTATACAGGCAGAGGAAGTGCAGGGCGGGGAGGACACAGATTGGCTGGGAGCGATCGGACAAAAACGAACAGCCGCCCCCTCATCCCGGATCGCTCCGACAGCAAACCGGACCGCCGCAAGTACCGTGGGGGGGGGGGCCACGTCTAGGCAGGGACGTACAGGTACGCCAATGTGCCGGGACGTGCCATTCTGCCGACATATATGTACATGCGGCGGTCCCCAAGCAGTTAAATACCACCAAAAGAAAAATGTATCTGTCTTAAAAAAAAAAAAAACCTTTGTTTGGGTACATCGTTGCATGACCGCGCAATTTTCACTCAAAATTCAACATCACTGAAATCTGAAAATTTGCCTGGGCAGGAAGGGGGTGAAAGTACCCAGTAGGCAAGTGGTTAACACATCAGCATACATGTGCTTCCAATGAGGAGACTTTACATTTTTGAGTTAGGACTGCAGTGCCCAGGGAGCCTTGACGGGCCTGCAGCTTACGCATGTATTTGCAAATACTTGCAACTAAACCCATGTTTTTAACGCACAGTGAATTTGGTTGGTTGCCGATTGGTTGGCGAGTTGAGCTTGGTTATTCTGTGTGTTTGTTGACAAGGGTCCGCCCTTCCAATGCTCCTTGCTGTGAAGACCAGTCATATGTAGGGGCAGTGACAGTTGTTTTTTGTTAAGTGGTTAAACATATGTACATATATACATACACAACCCTTTGCCTGGAGTTTAGTTTTTAAGCAAGGCGACTGCTCTTTTTGTACATAAGGCCCCAAGTGCTGATGCCTACGGAAACCACATAACGATTTGTCTTCAAACCGGCCCTGAAATATTAACAGCTGGATGCGGACTGCTCCGCTCTGGGTAAGAGCAGCACCCGTCGGCGACCCCAACTCACTGGAGTAAGAGCGAGTTCTTCATACAGAGACTGCATTTGCAGCAGCCATGCAACAAAGTTCATAATTAAAGCTTTTTGTTAACACCAATTACCAAACAGATGGGGGGAATGCATACATTAGCGGCCACTTATCGTCGGGTGACGGGACTCAGAGGCAAGACTTGAATGATAACACTTTGATATAATACAGAGCATTTGGAGATTAAAGCACTTTCTGAAAGCGCCTTATTATCTGCGGCATTATTTACAAGAAGATTACACGTTCATTTGCAATTTCTTTAAATGATGACTTGCGCGGCGGTAATGTATTTCTGCTAAATCGCCCTACAGGGAATTTGATTTAAAGAGCAGCACATCTGCTAGGAAAATCTGCTGGCAGGAGCTACAAGACCTGCTAGTGGTAGAGAGGCTTGTTTTCTTTTTATCGTTAACTGCCAAGTGATCCCAATCAGACCCATCAAAATCTCCCTGCCTACTTCTCCCTGAAATAAAGGGTACATGCCAGGGTGAAAGTACTACCACTGGAAAGAACGGTTACTGTCAATTACAAAAAAAAAAAATGGCACGGTTGACCCCCATAAAGGAAAAGTCCTTAGAGATGGACATGTGGAGTGTTTGGATTCCCGCCTCTAACAGAGCCTGGATAAGCATATATAGAAACAGACACGCAACAACTAAATAAAGCTGTCCAGCAAAAAAGGCAGTTAAAGGGGGTTAAGACAAACCATTTAAAATGGAGATAGACCTTTTAATGAAATTTTTTTTTAAACATATCAAATATGCTGCGTCTCTTCTGCAATGAAACAAGCTTACCTGCCTGCGATTTAAAACTGTCAAATCGCATGACAAATCGCATTGTGTGAATCAGGGCTTAAAGCGGAGCTCCAGGCTCCTCCAGAAAAAAAATTGCGGGCGAGTTCGCTACGGCGAAGTCGGCCGGAAATGAAAGAGGGTACCTGTCAAAACACCCAAAAGGTGTCAAATGTGGCAGCACAGGGGGATGGGTGAGGAGGCAAATAAGTGGAGCACCGCTTTAAGTCTGTCGATTTTTGGAAGGTGCACCTCACTCCAATAATTTGCACGTTGGTGGAATAACCTTTCAGAACAAGTGAGGCATATCAGGTAAGTGTAGGGGGCGAGTAGGACACTCCACACCAGGGAAAAAGCCTTGTATTACTGTGTGGAGTTACAGACAGAAGAACAGGAAGTGAGGATTTCTCAGAAGAAATAAGGACATTTAAAAGCAAAATGGAAGGATGAGGTAAGTGAAGGAGGACTGCACTAAGGTAAAGGAAGCCATTTAGGAAAAAAATTTTTTTTTACCTTTACAACCCCTTTAAGTACTGACAAATAGGGTTTTTAGGACAGAAGAGACAGTCTCTTCTGCCTTAAAGTCTTTCTCCTGCCTGTAAGCGGTCATGTTCACTGAGCCATGCATGCTTAGTAACTCAGTGAACCTGCACAGCATCTACCTGTAGCACGGTAATGCGACTCCTGTGCACAGGCGTCCGGCCTGGCCATTTAAGAGGCCTAACAGACAGAACCCAGAAAGAAAGACTGGGTGAAGATGGAAGTGCCAGAGATCTGACATCACCGTGCTGGAGAGCTTCCTCTGACAGGCAAGTCTATTATAATGTGCTAGTATGTGGTGGCAAACTAGCACATAGTAAAGCATAGTTTACTACTATACTAAGGTGAATCCAACACTTTCATTATCACCCACCTGCCCTAGAACCGATATTACCTCCTCTAAAGTCGAATTGTTTTCCCAAGAAACTCGTTATACTGAGCTTAAAAGATTTAGCCACATTCACAGGTATGTATTACTACGCACTTCACGTTGTGCCGTCACTCACTTACCTTTTCTAGGGATATGCCACTGTTCTCTATGACATTAGAGTCTCCAGAGCCCTTGAGTATTTCAACCTGAATGAGGTCCAGGGATTTCTGTGCCTGAACAAGGACAAGACACATCAGGATACATAAAAATGGATCAATCACAGCTGACAAATACAATTGTAGATGATGCTTCATCAGGAAAAGCAGCAGGAAATTCCATGTGCAGCGTCACATGTCCCAGGAGGCTGCTGGACCAGTCTGAAAGCTCTAAGAGGAAGTCAAAGCTGGCTCCCACATCCAAGATGGCCACCTCAGAGATCCAAAGACTGGCTAAGGATTGGCTCAAGTGAAAACAGAGCTGGACCTCAAGGCTGCTAAGTGCCTGCTTGTAAAAAGTCTGCAGCTACAGTATTTGTATCCACGGTCTGCATATTTATTTTTACAATGTGACCGAAGTTCCACATTAGGTCAGTCCTGTGATTCCCCCCAGTCACAATGCAACACCAGGAATAAATCCCACTAATCTCTAGTTTCCGGTGTCAACTGGTTACTCAATGAATGACAAACATCACACTTCTGAGTGTCCCCCTGTACTCGCCTCCTCCACTACATTACCTTCAACACCTTCCTATCCAGTTCCTAGTCACAGAAAACATGGCAGCCTTGTGTAAAGGCACAGCAAACAGTAGGCTAGTACATTGCAACCTGCCCTCTGATTTTAGAGAATGGGAAGATGCAATAAAGACAGATTTAAGGCAGCTAGACTAGCAGTATTTTGAAATGCATTTATTGGCTTTATGGTGTTTTCATTGTATAGCATATCAAAATCGCAAGCCTGGTGTGACAAAATTTGAAAATACACACACACACACACACACACTAAATATACATTTTTTTTTTTGCATTTCGTCACACCAGGCTTGAAATTTTTATCCCCCTCAAGTCTGGACATTAGGTTCTACCACCTAATGGTTAATGACTCAAAAACCTCACTGCATTCGTCCTTATCTCCTATGCTTAGATGTGTGTGTGTGTGGGGCACACACCCACACCCACCAGCATTCATTTCAGCATAGGAGATATGGACAGATGCAGCGGTGCAATGCAGGTTGAGTCATTATTAACCACTTAAGGACCGGACCAATATGCTGCTAAATGACCCAAGGGGTTTTTACAATTCGGCACTGCGTCGCAACACAATACAATACAAAAATAGAGCGTCATTTTTGAAAAAAAAATCAATATTTTTTACTTTTTGTTAAAAGAAAAAAAAAAAATGTTAGTCAAACATTTAGGCCAAAATGTATTCAGCCACATGTCTTTAGTAAAAAAAAAAAAAAAAATGCAATAATAAAAAAAAATAAAAAATAGCTACCTAGCGGGAACAGTGACACTAATACAGCGATCAGAAAAATGAGCGCTTAGTGACACTGGCAATAGGGAGTGAAAGGGTTAACTAGGGCGGTGATCAAGGGGTTAAAACTGTATTGGGGGGGTACGGGGGCTACCCTGAACCTAACACTAACTGCCTGTCACAGTAACTGTCACACTGACACTAAATGCAGTGATCAGTACATATATGATCACTGCATTCAGTGACACTGTGACAGGGATGTGATCGCAAGGGGTTAATGTGCCTTTGTGTAGTGTGTGTCAGTGTAGTGTTAGTGCAGACTTACTGTGCGATGTGATCTCTCCTCAGCGACGGTTGAAAATACCGCCGAGGGCAAAGATGACATCATTTCCCCCTTCCTGTGTTTACACAGGAGGAGGAAGTGACACGCAGTGGAGCGCGCGGATCGGCTGGGAGCGATCCGGAGGGGGCGGACAAAAACTAACAGCCGCCCCCTCATCCCGGATCGCTCCCAGAGCCATGGGAACCGCCGCATGTACCGGGGGTGGGGGGGGTCCGGTCGGACCCCCGACCAGCCTCTAGGCAGGGACACCAATGTGCCTGTACGTGCCATTCTGCCGACGTATATGTATATGCAGCGGTCCCCGCAAGTGGTTAAGAGGTAAAACCTAATCTGCCAAGCTATGTCCAGACTTGAGGGGCGGCAGAAAAAACAAAACAAAACAACACACACAGTTATTTAGACCAGATCTTTAGAAGGAAGACTGGCAGCATGGGAATAACAAGAAAATAGCAAAATCAATTTCTGGCACTGTTGTCTGGATTATGTCAGATGTATAAAAAGAAGCTGTTGGCTTAATGCAACATTTGTAACTACATACCAGATGTTCTGATCACCACACACACAGTTACTGTTCTGCACAACACTCCTGCTCAGTCCCATAATGCACCAGGCGAGGCACAATCCTAAGAGTCTGTCATCAACCCAAGACTGGCCATTCACAGTTCGAATCTCAGACGGTTCCTGCTGAATCAGCCGAGATTCGAAACGTTAATAAGCAGGCTGAATGTACCAAGTTGGTCGATCAACTTTGATACAACCAGCCTGCCAGATTCTCTTGCAATCATTGCTAGCGGCTGCTAAAGCCGCTAGCAATCATCACTGTCTTCTCCCAGTGGAGACAGCTTCCCCCTGCCGGGAGAAGACAATAGCCCTGGAGGAGGGATTCCCTGGTCAGCACTGTCTGTGTTGATGTGGGAAATCGAATTTGCTCAGTGTGTGTCCAGCCTTAGTTTAATGACTTCCTGCCCAATAGATGCGTTGTGTTTGGATTTTCTCACCTCGTTTAAATCACTGGCCACTTTTTGACGCTCGCTCTGCTCCATTTCCAGTTTCTTTATAGTATCATCCAGTTGACTCTTCAGCTATTGGTGTTAAAAAACAAAACAAAAGAAAAAAAGAACGGTTATTCTTCCTGTATACTACAGTCACTGAGCAAAGAGATTTCTAGAGACTGTCCCCAGACCATTCATTTCAACAACCATCTTCCTATATCTGCATTTAACAGACTTTAGGCATCCTAGATAATAGTTGTGTAAACATCTGAACGCCTTAAAATGTATTTACACCTTTTGCAGCCAAATATGGATAACACCAACTTTATACTTGTTACATGCTCTCAAATAGCATCATTTTAAAAAATTGTAATCGTTGCTTACATTTTACTTGCTCTTTTCTGAAAATTCCAATACAAAAGTTTCCCTCTGCTATGCTCGGAAGTTAAAATGATTCTAAAGCTTTTTTTTTTTTGTATTAAAATAAAAAAAACATATTATACTTACCTGCTCTGTGCAATGCTTTTGCACAGAGAAGCCCTGATCCTCTTCTTCTAGGGTCCCCCGCCTCTTCATCTGGTGCCCCCACGGAAAGCCGCTTTCCATGGGGGCAACCGTACATGTTTCTTCCCGAGCCCCGCTACTCCGCCCATTGACACAGACAGCGGGAACCAGCCCCACCTCCCAGGATTTGATTACCAGCAGCGGGAGCCAACGGCTGGCCAATGAGAGAGACAGCGGCCAAAGCCACTGCGCTCGGCACATTATTGGATCAGTTCCGACTCGGGTAGGAAAAAGGGGAAGTCTGGGGGGGTGGGGTGTTCACCTTAACCACATGCCGACCAGCCACCGTCATTCTACGGCGGCAGGTCGGCTCTCCTGGGCGATAGCCTGTCATTCTACGTCGCACTTTCGACGGCCACTAGGGGGAGCGCGCACGTCGCCGGCGGCCCGCGCGTGCCCGGCGGGTACGTTCGCCGCCGGGCACCCGCGATTGCTCGTTACAGAGCGGGGAACGAGAGCTATGTGTGTAAACACATGGCTCTTGTTCCTGTCAGCGGAGGAAGCGCTGATTTTCTGTTCATACAATGTATTAACAGAAGATGAGTGATTTCCCCTAGTGAGGCCACCCCCCCCCCCCCCATACAGTTAGAACACACCCAGGAACACACTTAACCACTTCCCTGCCCCCTAGTGTTAACCCCTTCACTGCCAATGGCATTTTTATAGTAATACAACGCATTTTTATAACATTGATCGCAAAAAAAATGCCAATGGTCCCAAAAATTTGTCAAAAGTGTCCGAAGTGTCCGCCATAAGGTCGCAGTACTGAAAAAAAACGCTGATCGCCGCCATTACTAGTAAAAAAAAAATATTAATAAAAATGCCATAAAACTAACCCCTATTTTGTAAACGCTATAACTTTTGCGCAAACCAATCAAACGCTTATTGCGATTTTTTTTAACGAAAAATAGGTAGAAGAATATGTATCACCCTAAACTGAGGGGAAAAAAAAATTTTTTTATATATTTTTGGGGGATATTTATTATAGCAAAAAGTAAAAAATATTGCATTTTTTTTTGAATTGTCGCTCTATTTTTGTTTATAGCGCAAAAAATAAAAACCGCAGAGGTGATCAAATACCACCAAAAGAAAGCTCTATTTGTGGGGAAAAAAGGACGCCAATTTTGTTTGTGAGCCACGTCGCACGACCGCGCAATTGTCAGTTAAAGCGACACAGTGCCGAATCACAAAAAGTGCTCTGGTCAGGAAGGGGGTAAAACCTTCTGGGACTGAAGTGGTTAAAGCATAGAATACAAATGGAAAACCTAAAAACTTTAGAACCACTTAAGTTTAACATAATTAACCCTGTGTGTACTGTGGTGGCAGATTTTATTATTATCAGTAGGGTTGTCCCGATACCACTTTTTTAGGACCGAGTACAAGTACCAATACTTTTTTTCATGTACTCGCCGATACCGAATACCGATACTTTTTTTAAATGTCATGTGACAGTTTCCAACCACAATACAGACTAAGGATATTTTCTTTAGAATTATGAAGAACTCTAACTCAAGACATTATAAAAGAATAAAAATGAGTAAAAATGAATAAAAATGTTTTATTTTCTTGTCACGCAGTAGTAAAAAACTCAAAGAATTTTTACAGAACATGTTAATAAATACAAAAAAAGTATTCTATTTAGGCATCGGGAGCATTTGCACGAGTACAAGTACTCCCGCAAATACTCTGTATCGGTCCCGATACCGATACTAGTATCGGTATCTGGACAACCCTAATTATCAGTGTCTACCCTAACAGAGTTAAAGATCTAGAAACCGTGCATCTGAATTCTATGTTAATGAAGGGAAACTCTGTGCCACTCTAAGTGGATACTAAGGCCAGCCATAGACTGTGCAAATTTCTTTGCAGGAATCCCCATCCCCTAACCACACACGGTTTGAATGTTGGGCGGTTCCTGCTGAACCAGCCGAGATTCGAACTGTCTATGGCCGGCATAAGATAGTAAATCGGAGGGTCCACCAAAGGTCCCATTTGGGCTATGGCCACAATGTTCAGTCCAGCAGGGCCTGGACATAGCATCTCAAAAGAAAGGCTTAGGATGGCCAAAGCTTCTGTAGGAGGAAAGTGAATGCCTTCCTGTGTCCCTTAATGGACAAGAAAGGAAAATTGTTTAGAGCCGGTTCACATAGGGGCGACTCAGCCGACTGACAAGTCGCTCTCCACTCTGTTTAATGGAACCATTCTAATAGGAGCAACTCAAGTCGCTCAGACTTAGAAAAAGGTTTTGCACGACTTCGGGGGCTACTCGCATTGACTTCAATACAGAAGTCATTATGCAAGTCGCCTCTGAAGTCGTCTTGAGATCGCCTTGCTGAGTCGCCCCCAAAGTCGTGCCGCCCCTGTGTGAACCGGGTCTTAGGGAAAAGAAAAACACTAAGTAAGCATTTAAAATTCAATTTTTTTTGTATATTTACTTGCAATTTTTTTTTTAATTTATCTTAAAGGGTCACTAAAGGAAAACATTTTTTTTTTGCTGAAATGACGGTTTACAGGGTATAGAGACATACAAGTTAACTGATTCCTTTTAAAAATGATTAAAAACAGATAAGAATCAATCATATAATGTGCATCTAGTTTCACTTTCGTTTTTAAACTGGTTTCATATTTCTGTGAAGTAAAGAGAGACACAGAACAAAAACAAATCCAGGGCAGTGTTTTGTTTTTAAAATGAATCTGATTGGTTCTGAGGAGTTTTAGACACACAGCTTGGACCACAGTGAACAGCTGTCATGAGATTTTTCATAAGGAGCCAGACAAGCAGGACGTGTGGAGATCAGAGCAGAATTACAGCAACTTCAAAGCAAAAACTAACAATGAGGATATGAAACCAGGACTGCAGTAAGGTAAAGGAAGCTATTTGGCTAAAAAAAAAAATCCTTTTCGTGATCCTTTAAGAGCAATATAGAGGCTGCAATTGCACAAACCTCTCTTAAAAAAAAAAAAAAAAAAAAAAACGAAGTTACTTGGAGGTGTCTGGCTTGCTTCTGCCACATACTCAGAGCAAGCTTTCAGCAAAGGAAATTTACACAGAATTCCTTTTGTTTATACTTGTTTTAGACTACTATCACAGAAAATATTGAATCCCAAGTATCTGCATGATAAAAGGTGTCATCAGCACGGCAGACTACATATTTATGCATTTACAAGTCTGCTTTAAAGGATAGGTTCACCTTCAGGAACATGTAACAACCATAATTAGGGTGCAACATGAAACATGCTTCTACTCGCCCACCACCAGAGCCCCCTTGATGGGACAGCGGGCACATTTTGAAAACTGCTCCTCGTTCATTCACAGCAATCTTTAAATAAGGAAACTACAAGTCCCACTGACAATGCAGCAGACAACTTGTAGTTCTCAATGAACTAGAAGGGTGCTGATGAGTGCCCTCGTAGTTCATTCACAATCCGTAGAGCTTTCAAACTGACAGACCATACAAAGGTATGGGCAGAAAGCTGTAGGGATTATCTGCACGAGCCCGACCTTGCACCCACGATCTACTGATGTGGGTGCAATGCTCTGCAGGCTTCTGTGAAAAAAAATGCCCATCTTTTTCCTGTAAATATATGTGGTTTTTTTTCACACATAGGTCATCTTAAAGTGGAGGTTCACCCCAAAAAAATTCTAACAATACATTGAGCCGACTGATTACACTGCGGGTATGCTGTTTTGTTTTTTTCCCGTACATACCTCGTTAGCGCCGTTTCATCCCTCGGCTTTCGGGAATGATTCTTGCTGGACTGGGCGTTCCTAGTTGATTGACGTTCCTCCGACTGGCGCATACTGCACGTCACGACTTTCCGAAAGAAGCCGAACGTCGCTGCGCAGGTGCCGTATAGAGCCGAACGGCGCCTGCGCAATGACGTTTGGTTTTTTTCGGAAAGTCGTGACACGCTGTATTCTCGGGCGGAGGAACATCAATCAACTAGGAACGCCCAGTCCAGCAAGAATCATTCCCGAAAGCCGAGGGATGAAACGGCACTAACGAGGTATGTACGGGAAAAAAAAAAAAAAAAAAAACAGCATACCCGCAGTGTAATCAGTCGGCTCAATGTATTGTTAGAATTTTTTTGGGGTGAACCTCCACTTTAACCTTTAAATACATTTGTCAAAAAGAGAGAAAAAGGATAGTGGAACCAGGACAGGACAAGACATGGAGACTTTCCAAGAACGGATCTGCCTACAGAATATTTTTCTCTATACAAGCATCACTTTAATGTCACCTGTCCAACTACAGCCGATGTCCTCAATTTTCAATCATATTGCACAGAAGTTATTGATTTATGACCAGATCAAGCTTAATACAAACTCTTGAAACTCAGTCCATCTGCAGAATCACAGGCTTAATGCATGCATTGGTGTTAACTATTTTTAAGTGGATTAGAAGTAAAATAAAAATAAAATAAAAAAATAAAGTATTGTTTAATGATGTGAGAAAGGTAAAAACAGGCAAAAGATTTTGAAAGCTTGACAAAAGGGACAGACAGGCCCTCATTCCACCAAACAGAAAAGCTGAGTAGACAGGTAGGAGCGGGACACAGAAGAGAGACATCTTCTTACCAAGGTCAGCTCTTCATTCTGCCTTACTGCTTCTGAATATGAATCGTCAAGCTTTCTTTGCAATTCAGTCAACAGATCTTTCAGCTGAAATGAAGTTCAGAGTTTGTAAAGCGGCTCTCCCATCACAAGCATAGAACACATGGGCCACACTTAACAAAGGTGTCTAAGGAAAGTATATGGGCTTGCCCATATCCACCAGTCGGATTATTTGTATTATTTTTTCGCACCTGCTCTAGAAATTTTAATTAGAACCTGCACTGGTAAATATGCACAAGAGTTTGCAATTTTTCCTTACAGATAATTAAAGTGAGCCTTGGCTTTGTCCATAAAGGGAAAAGCTAAATTATATATTTTTTTTTTTAGAAAGCAGCCAAAATATTGCTTTTTTTCTGGAAATGGTAAAAGAACCAATGTATTTTACTGGTTTTTCTCTTTATATAATAAAAAGGACCAATGCATTTTACTTGCTTGCGTTTGGATATATTGTATTATTAAAAAAAAAAAAAAAAAAAAAAAAAAAACCTGTATATTATGTTCCTGTCTCTGGAATTATTTAAGGACATATATCCTCGCACTGACGATAACCGGCTTGTGTTTACATCGTATCAGCTGTCATTGGACACAGCTGTTGTTGTATAGGGCTGCTGTGATTGGCTCTTTACCTCTGTGTCCTTAACCACTTAAAAGGAGTTGTAAAGGATTTTTTTTTTTGGCTGAAATGACTGTTTACAGGGTATAGACACATAATAGTTAACCGATTCCTTTTAAAATGATTAAAAATAAACAAAAATCAATCATATAATGTGCCTGCACTTTCAGTTTCGTTTTTGCTGTTGTTTCCTGTCTCTCTGGTGTACAGAGCCAGAGAGCCAATAGAGGGCAGTGATGGTTTGTAAAACCAAACTGGATTGGTGCTGAGGGGTTTTACACACACCACCTTGATTAGTGACGACAGAGAGAAATCTCCCAGTACTGTGGTCATCAGGAAACAGACAACCAGGAAGTGTGGAGATCAGAGAGGAATTACAGCAACATCAAAGCACAAACGAACAATGAGGACATGAAAACAGCACTGCATTAAGGTAAAGGAAGCTATTTAGCTAAGAATTTTTTTCCCTTTAGTGACCCTTTTTAAGGACCCCTTCACGCCAATATACGTCGGCAGAATCGCGGGGCACGCGACCTGGTCCGAAGCTCCGTGACCGTGGGACCCCATCGCCGCTGGAGTCCCGCGATTGGTCCCCGAAACTGCACTGTGGTGCCGTGATCGATCGTGTGATCCCTTTTATAGGGATACACAATCGATGACGTCACACCTACAGCCACACCCCCATACAGTTGTAAACACATTAGGTCACACATAACCCCTTCAGCGCCCCCTTGTGTGGTTAACTCCCAAACTGCACTGTCATTTTCACAGTAAACAATGCAATTAAAATGCATTTTTTTCTGTGAAAATGACAGTGGTCCCAAAAATGTATCAAAAACGAAGTGTCCGCCATAATGTCGCAGTTACGAAAAAAAAAAAAAAAAAAAAACGATCGCCGCCATTAGTAGTAAAAAATGCAATAAAACTATCCCCTATTTTGTAAACGCTATAAATGTTGCGCAAACCAACCGATAAACGCGTATTGCGTTTTTTTTTACCAAAAATAGGTAGAAGAATACGTACCGGCCTAAACTGAGAAAAAAAAATAAAAAACATTTACACACACATATATTATATATATATATATATAGCCAAGTGAGCAAAGCAAGAGGCTGTAGTTTTCCCATCATCAGTGGACACTGACCGTGCAGATTTGGATTTGACCTGTTAAACAGTCCCGAAATAGGGAGATTTTCTCCATCTTCATGTTCTGACAACCATCAGACAGAACAGGATCCAAAAAGTCCTAAACTAGAAGTACGGAAAGTCAGACAGTTTCTGCTTAACTGACCGGCTTTCAGAAAGTTTGTACCAGGTTTTAGTGTCTGAATTCAATCAGGGATGTCCAATACAAACTTTAAATGATGCATAAGTTCACCTTACACATACAGACTAGTTGAAATCTCATTCCAAGGAACAAAGGCCATTTCTACATACAGGAGAGTAACCCTGTCCAACTTGAATCGGCATCTGCAGCAAATGACTCTTGGATCATTGTACTTCACCAGCTCAGCACAATAATAAAAATATTACGGTATAAAAACACATTTTAATAAATTACCTCTCTGACTTCCGACACGTAGGTCGTTCTCTCAAGTTCTGCCTTTTCCAGCTCTGTTTCCAAATTCTCTTTCTCCTTTAGGAACTTAAGAAATAAAAACGAGTGTTACTTCAAATAGTGACAACGTTTGTGTATAGAAGAGCCTCTGGTCAATGTTTATCTTCAATTCACAAACCAAAGAGCATGCAGCATTTCAATACTATGTATTTATTTTCTTATTTTAAGGAAAGAAAAAATGGATTCTAATATACTAAATTCATTACTGCACAAATTAAATTTACTACAGGAATTACTACACAAATTTTACCGACTACAGACTAGGACATCTGTCAGGTTTTTACTGCTCTGTCCTGGCTAGGGAGATTCACCCTCCCAATTTGTTCTTGTGCCCATGGTCACTGAAAGTATAAGAAAATACTAAATTTTGAGCGTCACCAGAACAGGAATAAAAGGGGAAAGTGGGTTGTCCCGATACCACTTTTTTGAGACCGAATACAAGTACCGATTCTTTTTTTCAAGTACACACCGATTCCTTTTTTTAATGTCATGTGACATTGGCTTTTTTTTTTTTTTTTTAACAATTTTATTATATATTTTTAAGAGGGGGGTAGTGGATTGTCAGTGTTTTTTTTTTTTTTACTATTTACATTTTTTTTTTTAAATGTTAATTGCAATTTTCTTCTTTTTTTTAATCAGCCCTGTTGGGGGGACTTTGGTGAGATATCAGGGGTCTTAACAGATCTCAGACATCTCCCCTCTGAGACAGGGAAAAGGGTCTAGGGACACAGATTTCCCAGTCCCTTTTCTCAGGGGCCTCAGCTGCACTGGAAATGAATGGAGAGAAGACAGCCGCTTCTCTTCATTCATAAACAAACATTGTAATCACAGTTTACGATGTTTCAGTTATGTGAATGGACAGAGTCAGTGATCACTGACTGTCCATTCGGAACAGTAAGGAGCCGGGTTTACCAGCTCCTACCGCCGCTCTCCATCCTGACAGTGGAAACAGCGCGGGGGACACCGAGGGAGAAGGAAACAGCGCGGGGGACACCGAGGGAGAAGGAAACAGCGCGGGGGACACCGAGGGAGAAGGAAACAGCGCGGGGGACACCGAGGGAGAAGGAAACAGCGCGGGGGACACCGAGGGAGAAGGAAACAGCGCGGGGGACACCGAGGGAGAAGGAAACAGCGCGGGGGACACCGAGGAAGGGAGACTGCAGCAAAACGGAGGGAGGCTGGAAGAGGACACGGGACAGTCAGTGGTGATCGTGTGTGGGGAAGTCACAAGCACCGATCACCGCTGATTTTAAATCAGCTGAAAGCCGCGTGGGGGGGGGGGGGGGTGAAGAGAGAAGCAGAGAAATTACTTTTAAATCTATACAGCGGTGATCGGTGCTTGTAACTTCCCCACGCACTGATCACCGCTGACTGTAAAAAGTATCGGATGAAGCATCGGGAGCATTTGCAAATGCTTGGTATCGGTCCCGATACTAATATCGGTATAACCCTAGGGGAGACCTTCCAATGGGGACCCTACTTCTAATGAACATGGTGACAATAATATGTGCTCTAATTCCTATTGTGGCTATGGAATTGAAAAAGAAGAGAAATCTCCCCAATGGGTCACAGTAGACAAAAAAAGACAAAAAAAAGACAAAAAAAAACAAAACAGGGGTTATGACTCCTTTTAACTGGAGTGTCTGTGTGCCTATCATGGCAGCTTGAATCTTTCTGAAAAGCACTAAAATGTCTTCATCCTTCACGCTTGGCTAACTAGTGACTTGAGAGCTACATGTGTCTTATCAATTTTTGGGAATATTGACAACAGATTCTATAAGAGTGAGCACCTTCTTCCTCCTAATGAATACAAAGCTTGCTTCGATTCAGAGGGGCTGGCTGATGTTCTGCTCCCTGTCTCAGCCAATCACAGGAAGATTTGTATTCATTCCTAGACTACAAATCTGCCTATGAATAGCTGAGCGCTGCTCAGACCGACTCTTAATTTGTTACGGGTGGGAGATGGGAAGTCTGTCTCACAGCCGGAAACCCAGCAATGTGTACTGTATGTAGCTGAAGCCACATGCAGTACCATACAGTGCTTAGTGCCAGTGCAGCACTTGGTGGAGAAAAGTTTGTTTGAACCAGCTTGGTCAAAACGAACTATTAACTTTAATATAGAAAATGAACGGCATGTTCAATTAACCACATCCTCTCTGGAAAGATTTACCCCTTTAGGCCATTTTTGCAATATTGCAATGCGTTTTATTAACTGACAATTGCGCGGTGATGCGATGCTGTACCCAAATAAAATGTATGTCCTTCCCCCCACAAATATACCATTTTGGTGGTATTTGATCACCTCTGAATTATTTTATTTTTTTTAAAAAAAACTTTTTTTACACTCTGCTATAAAACACGTCCAATACAAAAATTAAAATATAGCATCTACAAACTGTGGGATATTTTTATTTATTTTATTACTAGTAATGGCGGCGATCGGCGACTTATAGCAGGACTGTGATTTTGCAGTGGACATTCTACCACTGACAGACAGTTGACATTTTTGGGGACCAGCGACACCAATGTAATGATCAGTGCTAAAAAAAAAAATATGCACTGTCACTGTACTAACAGCACTGGCAGGGAAGGGGTTATCATCAGGATCGATCAAAGGATTAACTGTTTGCCAAACTTGTGTTTTTGTGTAGTGTGGGAGGTGCTTTTACTAGGGGAAGGCATAGATCTGTGTCCCTGTTTTGCAGAGACACAGGATAAATGCCTTCCCTCCTGACAAAACAACGATCTGGCTTTCTTACATTGGCAGACCGCCGTTCTGCCTCCGTATCAAATTGGCTGGTGCTGGTGGACATAGAGTCTATGGTACCCACTGATCAGTAAAATCAAAGCGGGGGCATGCCGCCTGCAGCGCACATTTACACCCGCAACCCAGAAGAGCCAAAATACATGATCCGACGCAGAAGTGCCGCCCTGTAGCAGTAAAACTGCTATAGGGCGGACCATAAGTGGTTAAAGACCCAACCAGTTCAGAAGAATACTGAATGCCTATTGTTCGGACAGAAAAACTTGGACTCTAAATCCAATTATATTTCAGACAGGAGGCTCATATCTTAGGCATTAATCTTTCTTTAATTAATGCTCATAGCAGAAAAAACAACCAACATTTCAACTTTAAAAGAAAAAATTAACAAACTGAACGGCACTATGTGGACTACGAGTCCCAGCATGCCTAGCGTCCGAGTCCACTCCCCTTTGTGCCTCTATATAAGTGTCAGCTCCTCCTCAGCCCTTCCTCTTTCTTTCTGCTCATGGCAGCCAACAGATAAGTACAATTGTTATAATTTTATCTTTTCAGCAGTGCGCGGTGTTCAACCGCTTACTCTACCTCAGCGATAGTCCCCTGCGGCTAGTCGCTCCCTTCCCTCTCATCCTCGACTTGTGGGGACCTCACTCCCCCTCCCCTCTCTCACTCCAGGCCGCCCTGACGTGATTTAGTCAGGCGCAGCCCTATTACAGCAGCCGTCTCATCGGCGAGATCTCGGCGGCGAAATCTCGCGGGATTTCGCCGCATAGCGCGCCCTCAGGCTCCCCTCACACCGCATATCACAGCAAAGCGACGGAGAGGTAGGAGCCTGGTTCAGGTGGGCGCCTGGCATCTTCCTTACCCTTACATCAGGTGGGGTGAGCGGAATTTATTCCCCCCCCCCTCCGTTCCAGTTAGGATAACTTGTGCTATGGCAGAGGAGGCTACACCCCCCAGGGGGTTAGGTGAGGTGATTGTAGAACCTCAGGCCCTTAATGCAGCTCAAATTCAGGAGCTGATAAATAAATCAATCTTAGCAGCCCTTACAGCTAATAAGGTCCCCATGGGGATGCAACAAGGCCCCTCTGCCCCTACCCAGGTACCCAGTGCAGAACCACGAGCCAAAAAGGGTAAATCCTCTCAAAAGAGGAAGCACATCGTGGTCACTCAGGACTCCCCGACAGGGGAAGTGCATAATATGTTTGACGCATTGCCACAACCGGAATGCAACCCCACGCATCCATCGGACTCATTGCATCCCCTGGGCCTCAGGGAGTCACAAAAAAGGCTAACGACAAATAGACGGGCAAAACCCGACTCCTTTGTCCTCGATTCGGAGATAGATACATCCTCCGAATCATCTGAGACTGAAGTCTCCGAATATGAGTACGATGACGATACGGATGCTGGGGCAACAGCGTTCCATCAGGACGCTACCCCTGACATACAGGGCGATACCATAACAGACACCCGGGGCGAACCTCTGTTCCACCCCGACTCGATTACTCACCCCCGGTCTGGGGACTGGTCCCCCCTGCCACACGTGGCACAGTATGTGGAGTTCTGGACACGCAGACCACTCTCCAAAAGCAACCGCAACAAACTTAGAGCGGAATGCCCTCGTCCACAAATTCCCAGGGGGGTTACCAATACTCCAGAAATTGACCCCATTCTGGCAAAGTACCTTGCCAAATCAGGGAAATCTCCCAAAAGAGGTATCGACCGGTCATTTAAGTCCATTCAGGACCGTGTCCTAGACTTACTCGGCCCGCTCACCAAAATACTCAATATAACTGAACAGGCCGTATCGGCACAACAAGCAGTGGACGTTAACCAATTACGGGGTTGGGCCCAAAGAGCAGTATGCCTACTGGGCACCGCAAACACGGCGTGCTCAACGGAACGCAGACGTTCCATTCTGATGAAACTAGACCCCCAACTGGCCCACTTGGCGGAGACTGAGCCGGGCCCAACAGCGGATGGTCTCTTGTTCGGTGACTCCTTAATGAAGGACATAAACAAGTTCGTAGGCCTATTTAATAGCCTAGATAAAGCGCAGTCGTCGCTAAAAAGAACCGGCACTCACAGAGTTTTTGCCAGGGCCGGCAGAGGCAGGGCCCGCTCTGCCGGCCGCAATACCAATTTCAGGTATGCCAATAGGGCCGCCACCCAGACACAATTCCACCAGGCTCCAACCTCATACAACATGGTGGCACAACCCGCACCATTCTTCCCGCCTCGCGGAAGACCCTGGAGAGGACGAGGAAACAGAGGAGACCCTCGATCCCGGCCATACACCGGTAAGAGTACCTCCTATGCCACACACTACACCTGTGGGGGGGAGACTGCAGTTTTTTACCCACGCTTGGTCTGCGATTACGGCAGACGCGTGGATATTGAACACCATTTTAGGGTTCAGAGTGGAACTTATATCCCCCCCTCAAATGAACACCGTACCTCCCCCCATACGCTTTACACAAGCAAACGAGACACTGATAGACAGGGAGTTGGCAGATCTGATCTCCAAACAGGCGGTGGTCGAGGCCGACCCGTCCTACCCGGGTTTCATCAGCAATCTGTTCCTGGTCAGAAAGAAGGAAGGAGGCTACCGCCCCGTCATAAACCTTCGGGACCTGAACCAACATGTCGCCTATCGACATTTCAAAATGGAAGGCATTCATTGCCTCCGAGACCTACTCCAGCCCGGGGATTGGCTTGCGAAGGTGGACCTGAAGGACGCCTATCTCACCGTCCCCATTCACCCAGAATCTCAACCCCTTCTTCGCTTCAGATGGTGGGGTCGCACGTGGCAATTCACATGCCTGCCATTCGGACTGTCGTCGGCCCCCTGGTGTTTCACCAAACTCCTAAAACCGGTAACAGCATACCTAAGGAGCAGGGGGGTAAGGCTCATCATTTACATCGACGACATCCTTATCATGGCCTACTCCGAATCGGAAGCTCATCGCCACTTACACTGGACAATCGATCTGCTTCAGAACCTAGGCTTCCTCATAAATCAGGAGAAATCAGTGCTCATACCTTCCCGAGAGATGACATTCCTGGGATTCCTGGTGGACACCAACCAGGCAGTCCTCAGACTACCCAAAGCAAAACTGACCCTGATCCGCAAAGAGATCAGAGCAGTACTACGCAAAGCAGTCTTGTCCCTACGAATTCTGGCCAGATTGGTGGGTCTCCTAGCAGCCTCTATACAAGCCATTTTCCCCGCTCCTCTACACTACAGGGCCCTTCAACGACTCAAAATTTCACACTTGCGTCGAGGCCTGCGATACGCAGACGAGATCCCTCTTTCCCCCGAAGCCAGGGTGGAACTACAATGGTGGCTTCGCCACGCCATAGATTGGAATGGCAAGACGATTTTCAACTCCCGACCGGACATGATAATAGAATCGGATGCGAGTCTGAAAGGCTGGGGCGCGCGCCTCGGCGAGACTTCGACGGGGGGAATCTGGTCCCATCCAGAATCCCTCCTCCACATCAACGCCCTAGAACTCCTGGCCGCCCTCTTCGCCCTGCGAAGTTTCCTCTCAGAACGCTCCAACTGCTGCGTATTGTTGCGCATGGACAATATTGCAGCAGTACAATATATCAATCGTCTAGGGGGCACCAGATCCAAAACCCTGGCGGATATCGCCAAGACCATATGGCAATTCTGTCTGTCTCGCAACATCATTCCGAAGGCAGAATATATTCCAGGCACATCCAATATTGTAGCCGATTGGAATTCCAGACACCTTTCCGACTCCAGCGACTGGCAGCTGGACCGCTCGCTTTTTGCGCGGGTGGATCGTCTCTGGGGCCCTCTGGGCATAGACCTGTTCGCCACACGACTCAACCATCAGCTTCCTCGGTTTTTCAGTTGGCGACCGGACCCGGCTTCAACGTCAGTGGACGCATTCCGGCAGTCCTGGCAAGGGGAGACCCATTACGCATTCCCTCCCTTCTCGTTGATCCCCAGGGTGCTACTTCAAATAGCACAACAGGACGCGACGGTGGTCCTGATTTTCCCATGGTGGCCGACACAACCATGGTTTCCCCTTCTGCTAGGGATGCTAATAGACTACCCCAGGCTACTCCCCCGGATCCCTCACATCTTGTCACACCCCTCCAAGGGTGTTCACCCTCTGGTTCTGGAGGACTCCCTTACCCTGATAGCAGGCCTGATCTCAGGGTGCCAGACACAGACTGCGGTCTTTCATCAGCAGCTAGAGATCTCATTGCCCTGGCCTGGGCCCCCGGGACTCGATCAGCGTATCGATCAGCCTGGGGGCTCTGGGTACGTTGGTGTGATCAACAACAGGCTGATCCCACTCTTGCTCCTGTAACCACGGTTGCTAACTACCTGACAGAACTCTTCGATGCAGGTAGGGCCTACAGCTCCCTTAATGTGTATAGGTCAGCCATTTCGGCCTATCACCTCCCAGTTGATTCCCTACCTATCGGCAAACATCCATTGATCTGTAAACTTATGCGGGGCATGAGGTTCCAAAGACCCCCTCGCCCTAAATATCAATCGACATGGGATGTCTCAAAAGTGCTCAATATGTTCTCCGCTTGGGAAGATAACGAGACACTATCCCTCAAGTTCCTGACGTTCAAGTTAACGGTTCTCCTTTGTCTGATCTCGATTAAACGGGTCTCAGACGTGAGGGCTCTAGACATCTCTAGACGCCAATTCCTACCCCAAGGGGTCCGGTTCTCCGTGGTCCGTAGGACCAAGACGAACCTAAAGACGGTCTTTTACCCGTATTTTCCCTCACAACCACGACTCTGTGTCGCAAAATGCCTGCGCACCTACGAAACCCAGACCGCGTCCCTTAGACCGTCCGGAGCTTCGCAATTACTACTCTCTTACGTCAAACCCCATCATCCAGTCACCTCTGCCACCCTGGCCCGATGGGTGCGAGCAACCATGGAGTTGGCCGGCATAGACGTAACCCTCTTTGGTGCACACTCATCTAGGGGTGCCATGGCTACCAAGATTATCTCGAAAGGAGGCTCCCTATCTGACCTCCTCCAAGCTGCAGACTGGTCTTCGGAATCCACTTTTCGCTCGTTTTACTTTAGACCAGAAGCCCATGTCTCCATGTCCGTGCTGTGACCCAGCGCGGACCTACCCAGACAGGAGATGTATTGATAGAGATTGTTATGATGTAATTTTATTCAGCTTTGAAATTGCCTAAGATATGAGCCTCCTGTCTGAAATATAATTCGAGATTTTCCTAGCTTGTGACGGAAAATATTGATTATAAGAAGACAGGAGGCGAGTATCTTCCCTCCCTACCCTCCCTGTCATCTACCTATGGTTCTCTTTCAGGTTTCTAGAGAAGACCACATCGAGGATCTTAGGCGACCAGAAGCCGCATGAAAATGGGTTGCTCCGGAGTTCGGAGGTCGGTTATTCCGGGTGGTTCAAGGTTCATCCCCTGTTGGGACTTAGTCACAGTTCGTACAAGAACTCCTGAAAGGAGAAGTCGGGCCGGCTGGCTGAAGGTACGCGAATCCGAAACACCAAGTTCCAGCATCAAGAAAGAGGAAGGGCTGAGGAGGAGCTGACACTTATATAGAGGCACAAAGGGGAGTGGACTCGGACGCTAGGCATGCTGGGACTCGTAGTCCACATAGTGCCGTTCAGTTTGTTAATTTTTTCTTTTAAAGTTGAAATGTTGGTTGTTTTTTCTGCTATGAGCATTAATTAAAGAAAGATTAATGCCTAAGATACTCGCCTCCTGTCTTCTTATAATCAATATTTTCCGTCACAAGCTAGGAAAATCTCGAATTATGGGCTGATAAAACAAAGCATTTTCGAGTAATTGGTGTCAGCCCTGCCCAACTGTCTTTTACCAAACTACTCAAACCTTCTTCCCTTCTTGTTCCATACATATACATGAGGCCCTCCATTTTATCACAAATTAGAACATGTGGGCTGGTAAGTGTAGACTCACATGTTCTGCCTCCTTGTTCCATCTTTTCAGTTTGTCAACCTCCTGTTCCAACGAACGAACGGCAGATGCTGCCTAAAAGGAACAAATAGTCAATTCTACACATTAAAAAAAAAAAAAAAATTAGTCCAATTTAAATAAGTCATTCTTTTTTAAGCGAGAAGCTGAATGACCCAATACAAGTGAAAAAATAAGTGTGCTTCCTTCGAAGAAACACAGTTGATTGATCATTTAGGGCACATATCACGATTCAGATCTGTTCAGTCTGTTCTGTTGGGCTAAATGCCCAAAGGCGTTTTTACAATTCGGCACTGCGACGCTTTAACAGACATTTGCACGGTCGTGCGACGTGGCTCCCAAACAAAATTTGCGTCCTTTTCTTCCCACAAATAGAACCGTCTTTTGGTGGTATTTGATCACCTCTGCGCTTTTTTTTTTTTGCGCTATATACAAAAATAGAGTGACAATTTTTGAAAAAAATGCAATATTTTTTACTTTTTGCTATAATAAATATCCCCCAAAAATATATATTTTTTTTCCTCGGTTTAGGCCGATACGTATTCTACCTTTTGGTGAAAAAAAAAAATCACAATAAGCGTTTATCGGTTGCTTTGCGCAAAATTTATAGCGTTTTATTGCATTTTTATTATTATTTTTTATGGTATTTGATTGCCTCTGCGATGTTTATTTTTTGCGCTATAAACAAAAATAGTGCGACATTTTTGAAAAAAAAAACAATATTTTTTACTTTTTGTTATAGGAAAAATCGAATAAACTAAATTTTAGTCAAACATTTAGGCCAAAATGTATTCAGCCACATGTCTTTAGTAAAAAAAAAAAAAAATCGCAATATAAAAAAAAATATTAGCTACCTAGCGGCAACAGTGACACTAATACAGCGATCAGAAAACCGATTAGTGACACTGGCAATAGGGGATGATGGGTTAACTAGGGCGGTGATCAAGAGGTTAAGCCTTTATTGGGGGGGGGGGGGGTACGGGGCTACCTAACTGTCACATATTTTTCCCGTACTTATGGTCAAAGTAAACACTTTAGTAAACACTTTAGTGACTTTAGTGAAGTACATAAAAATCACACATACCCCTCAGCACAAATGAGTACACCCCTTTTGAAAAGTAAGATTTTAATTAAAATCTCAATGAACGATTTCCAAAATGCTGACAAAACTGACTTTTATAGAAGATTTAATTAGCTCATTACATGAAAGTAAAGTTAATAATATAACTTACAGTAGATTACAAAACCTTCAGTTTTACTTAAATTAGTGCAAAAATGAATACATCTCCCCTAACAAAAGCTATTGCGTATAGTATTTTGCATGTCCTCCATGACTTGTAAAGACAGCACTAAGTCTTCTAGGTGACATATTGTAATATCCATCTTTTTCCCCCAGACCACCCCCCCCCCCCCCTCGGTCAGCTGTTTTAGTGAAACTCCCCCCCAAAGTCGCACCGATCATTGCCGTCTGTCCCTGTATCCTCCTCAATTCCCCCCCAGTTCTGCTGCTGTCCTCCTTAGCGCTGTGTCCCTGTCCGTTCTGCTGCTCACAAGTCATGTAAATTGGATGCATTTTAAAATGCATCCAATTCGCATTTATGTGAACCCAGCCTTAACCCCCATACACACCATCAGATTATCTGCAGATTTTTGTCTTCAGATTTACCAAAACCATCTAATATAAGGTCAAACCTTAAGAGTTTTAATTTGTATGCAATCAGGCAGGCCCTTGTACTACATGGTTTTGGTAAATCTGAAGACAAAAATCTGCAGATAATCTGATGGTGTGTATGGGGCTTTTGGCCTACATGTTATGTCTTCCAAAGACTACTTAGCAGTTCTAAAAAAAAAGCCTATTTACAGTGCTCAATAGCTCAAGCTAAACTTTATTCATAGAACACAAGGCTCTCTAAATGAAGCCACGTGACTGTAATTTTCAATTCTCACTGGAAAAATCACTTATTATTTGGAAAAGAAGTGTACTTATCCTTGTAGATAAGTTTATCAAATTCAGCTTAGTGATTTTTTGCAGCAAACATGGTCAAAGAGCTCAGTCTGAAGTTTCAATTGGATACGGTCAGGGGAAGCATATTGTATACAATATGTATGTATATTCATTTAAAAAAAGTAAACTTGCATCACCCTTAGTTAAACTTACCTCGGTAAGCTCATTCTGAGACTCCTCCAGCTTTATCTTCCACCGCCCCTCCTCTTCCTCCACACTGCGCTGCAACCTCTGCAGAATTCCTTCCTGCAAGCACAAGAATTACAATAGAATAAAATGAAACATTAAACCTACATATTACTGAAACTCAACTATGGGGGGGGGGGGGGGGACAAAACAAAAAAAAACAGAAAGGCCATAATGACCTTACAGCTTGCATGTCTCAAACATTCTACACTGAGCCACACAATGCACAGCTCAGTGTAAAACCTTGGCATGTCTTGGTGCCAGAATGCATTAACTCCTGTAAGTGTAGAAGTTGAGTCAATCTAGGCTGGCCAATCGAGATGGCTACAGGGACCCAATATTAATGTGGCCAGGACACTTTATAAGCTCACATATATAGATAGAAACTGCTCTAAACATTTTGAAAAGATATCAGCATCATATGTAGAAGCAAGTGGTCTAGTAATAAAGTGTATGGACTACAGCTTACACTGATGGTTCCCCTCCCCTTATTTTCTCCTTTGGATTCCCCACATAAGACAGAATCTGATTTTAATTTATAAGTCACAAAGACGACTAGAAGGCCCTTACCTAACATTGTGGACTGGAACTGCAATTTGTATAGAAGTTCTGGTCGTTTATACTTTGTGATATGCTTGGTATAAATGTTTGCTCTTAGACAATGTATTACTAATTTCTCTATGCTGTATGTGCCAAAACACACTCTTTATCTAATTTCGGGGGATTTTTTTTTTTTTACTATAATCAAAGGATGGCTAAAAGGTGTCAAACCTCGTTAGAGACCAAACAAAGAGGTAAGTGGTGTCAAAGGAGCTTGTGGACATCATACTAATGGGAGAGAGGCAAGTCCTTTGTCCTGAAGATCATTCTAACAGCAACATTTTCAACTGTCATGAATGACATCTTTGATCACTAGTGATTGGCCCAAGTACCATGTGATAGCTGTGAGCCAATCACAGGATAGGAAATGCAGCTGTTACAAACAATTTCATTCATAAAAGCTTTGTGGACATTGTGATCGACTGCATAGCGATCACTGAGTCCTGAGTACCGGTATCTGCTGGACACATCGGGGAGTGGGCACTGTGCTTCCCCAATTCGGAGCAAGCAAATATTACATACGTGCATGTGATTTTGCCTGCACATGCTGGCTCGCCAAAGTATATGTACTGTGGCAGGTCAGCAAGTGGTTAAATACTTGAATGTATTTTGGCATCACCTTCTAGTAGTACAGCAAACTGGGAGAGGGAGGGTTAGCACTTTGCCTATCAGAGCTTTGAGTGTACATGCTTACATATGGAGAACATCAATGTGCTGCTGTTCCTGCTGTGTCCAAGCATAACATGGAAAGGTGACAAGAGATTAGACAAGCCTCTTGTGTAACAGTAAATGAGCCATTAGTGAGGTCCAGGGTCTACCGATGCTGTCGAGCAGAGTTGCCTGCATAGGCGTGCGCACAGGGTGTGCCTGGGCACACCCTGTGCTGGGCAGATTCCCCCTGCTGCTTGGATGCATGTAAAGAGACTGGGGAATATCTGTCCTCAGTCCATTTCTGTGTCTCAAAGTGAGATATCAGGGGTCTGTTTAGACCCCTGATATTTCACCGATATTTCACTGTCCACTTCTCTACTGACACCAACTTCTACCCTACTGACATCGTCTACTGCTCTACTGACACTGTTCATTGCCCTACTGCCATATTATATATACACATATACACGCATGTGTGTTTGAGCTTTGGGGTGCACACCCTAATGCAATAGGCTGCGCACACCTATGGTTGCCTGGATCACAATACTGATGGCAAATCCTTGTGTAGATAAAGCAGGTCACAAAACTATGGCCCTCCAGCTGTTACGGAACTAGACATCCCATGAGGCAATGTAAAACTCTGACATTCACAGACATGATGGGAATGGTAGTTCCTGAACACCAGGAGGGCTGTAGTTTGAAGACCCCCTGGTTTAAGCAATAGCACTATACAGTATATTACAATGCACAACAGGATATAATACCGTTTCTGCGAGCACCGACTTGTATTTCTCACACTCGAGTTGCAGCAGTGTATGGATTTCCTCTCCCTCCTTTAGCTTCTGCTCCATTGCCTAAAAAGAGAAAGATTTTCTGCATCATCAGTATCTACATCTTATATAAATTATACTAACTAGACTTCAAAGTACAGCAGCAGTTATATCGAAAAACGACAAACATGTCATACAGTGTGGGAATAATCTGCAAGACCAACATCCAAGTCAGGCAGAACTTACTTTAACTTTCTCAGCTCCACCATTTTCATTTAAACAAACTCTAGCCAACTTCTCAAATTCCTGGATCCATTCACCATGGTGCTAGGGGGGAAGACAAAAAACATTCCTTCAATGACCGTAAAGTGTGCAAAATGATATTCAAAAATTCTGCCACCGATAACCAGGTTGTTATGCTCCGTACACCCGATCGGTATTTCCAATGGAAAAAGTCAGACAGACTTTATTTCATCAGAAATTCCAACCGTGTGTATGCCCCATCGGAATTTCCAACGGAGTTTAGATAGAGAACATGTTTTCTTTTACTCCGATGGAATTCCATCAGAATTCTGATGTGATTTTGGTCCGACCGTGTGTATGGGGCTTTAGATTTCACATTAGGGAAATTTGCAATCACTTTCTGTCCTATAAACTCAGCAGGAAGTGAGAGGAAAGCCTTCCAATATGATGATAATCCCCATATTGGTTACTGGAACAAATACCCCCATTGAAAGATTTTCTTTTTTTTCCTGTTCTGCTGGCAACTAAAATTCTTGGTGCACACAGACAACTCCCTTTACCTCTCGAGCCAAATCAAAAGAAAAAAAAAAAAAACAATTTGGGCTCCAGTAATACTTTAATTTATAACGGCCAAAGATACGCCTTTTAACCACTTCAGACCCGCGCTATTGACATAATACGTCAACAGCGCGGACCTGAGGCGCCAACTAGATGTCTTTGGACGTGATTTTTGTGCATTACCCGCACGCGCCACTGGGTGGCGCGTGGCGGGTAAACACTGTCCCGTCGCATCGCTGGGGATCCGATGCATGTACCTGGCGGCCACGATGTCCGTCGGGTACATGCGATCGGCGGGACAACTAACAGATGACAGCAGGGACGTGGAGCTCTGTGTGTAAACACAGAGCTCCATGTGCTGTCAGCGGAGAGGAGACCGATCTGTGTCCCTTGTACATAGGGACACAGCATCGGTCACCTCCCCCAGTCACCCCCCTTCCCCCACACAGTTAGAACACACCCAGGCAATACATTTAACCCCTTCCTCACCCCTTAGTGTTAACCCCTTCCCTGCCAGTCACATTTATACAGTAGTTAGTGCATTTTTAGATCACTGATCGCTGTATAAATGTGAATGGTCCCAAATTTGTGTCAAAAGTGTCCAATATGTCCGCCGCAATAAAAATCGCAGATCGCCGCCATTACTAGTAAAAAAAACAATAATAAAAAAAATCATAATTCTGTTCCCCATTTTGTAGGCGCTATAACTTTTGCGCAAACCAGTCGCTTATTGCAATTTTTTTTTTCTTCCAAAAATACGTCGAAAAATACGTATCGGTCTTAACTGTGAAAAAAAAAAAAGTTTTTTTTTAAAAAAAAAATTGGGATATTTATTATAGCAACAAGTAAAAAATATATATATATTTTTTTTAAATTGTCGCTCTTTTTTTGTTTATAGCGCAAAAAATAAAAACCGCACGGGCGATCAAATACCACCAAAATAAAGCTCTATTTGTGGGGAAAAAAGGACGTCAATTTTGTTTGGGAGCCACGTCGCACGACCACGCAAATGTCAGTTAAAGCGACGCAGTGCCGGAAGCCGAAATTTCGCCTGGGAACGAAGGGGGTTTATGTGCCCAGTAACCAAGTGGTTAAGAGTTGCTGTTTGATGGATTCACATGTTTTCTACTAAATTAAAACCAGCTTATAATTTAGCTGTACTAACCCTTAAGCCAGCCATACAAGAAGCGAAAATTGTCCAGTTCCATTGATTGACTTTTGCACAACCAGTCTGTCATTTTTTTCCTAAATGATTAGTGCAGTCAGCTATAACCAGCAACACTAATCATTGTGTTCTGCTGTCATGGACGCTCCCCGCAAGCAGAAAAAAGAAGCATTGAGGGAGGGCTTCTACGTTGATGGGGGAATCGAGAAATTGCATAATCTATGGTCTGCCTTAACCTGAATTTCTTACCAAACTGGAAGAAACAGACACATTTGGGAAGATTTTCTGTAGGATTTCTCGTGCTTCTATTTCCCCAGTGTGAAGGTTCTGCGGCTTTTCCTACAAGAAGACAAGATTATCAGCCACCTGTTAGCATGCAGATAAAAGACTGAACGATTCTGGACAGAGATGGGAGGAAATGCACTAATACACATGTTATGTTGCAGGGAGATGGGAAATTAAAATCAAAACACACAGAGTAAAATACATTTCACATGCAAATGAAGCCTCTAAAGGATTTCTGTTTTTTTTTTATTACATATTAAAAGTAAACCTGTTATTGAAGATATCCTTTGCTGACCTTGTTTACTAAAATGCTAGCTTCCTGGCTGTCATACTTACCTGCTGACTTCAACATTCTGAGCTGCGGACCCAGAAATCATGTGCAGATACGGATATCCAACTCTTTTCCTTCTTCATCTGCATACCTGGTGCGACTCAGTGAAGTACCGAGGTCAGAGGGTAAGTATAACAACTGGAAACTAGCACTTTCAGACGGAGGCCAGGAAATAGTGCTCTTATCTCTCTTCTAATAGGTTTACTTTAAAAAAACAGATCCATTCATTCTAGCACCCTAGATATAAGATGCAAGCAGTCAGTAGAAATCCTACAAAACGTATTCACAGCACACAGTATTTTTGTGATGTACCGGTAAGCACCATCACGATTGCGTAAAGTAATCCATGAAACAGTCTAGGCCAGTGATGGCGAACCTTGGCACCCCAGATGTTTTGGAACTACATTTTCCATGATGCTCAAATACACTGCAGAGTGCATAAGCATCATGGGAAATGTAGTTCCAAAACATCTGGGGTGCCAAGGTTCGCCATCACTAGTCTAGGTCAACGCAGTTATAGTAAAGACAAAGATTGCCACCATTCAGCAGATGGGAGTTCAGAGAAAGGTGCAGCTAACTGAGTCGGAACTAAAGCCCAACTCTGGGCATCATGCTTTCACACTCCCCCCCCCCCCCCCCCCCCCCCCCCCCCCCCTGCGTCCCCCATTACTTGTGTTTCATACTTACCTAGTCTGAAGACTTCAAGAGAGCCACAGCACACAGCATTTGAAGGGTCCAATTCTCCACGCTAGGCAGCACTCAATGCAGAGAGCATTGCCGAGGTGATGTACAATACAAGGTAAATGTAGAATGCCATAATAATGCCTTTCACTCACCGTATGTCCTCATTCTTCTGAGTTAAATGATGCTGGGCTTCAATCAACACAGAGAACGGAGGACATCTTTTGGCGGAGAAGTGGATCATTCTCTTCAGCTAGTTATAAACTGATCTAAATGGCTGCTGCTTTAAACTTTATAGGAAAATAAATAAAGGTGATAGCTAAAGGAATCCATCTACAGTTCCTAGAAAAAGAATTCACACCCCTTTAAATTTTACACATTTTGTCATGTTACAACCAAAAACTTAAAGCAGGGGTTCACCCAATTTTTTTTTTTTTTAACATTACATTCAGCAGAGTTGTGAGAATGACATTAGGCAGTTTTTTTTTTTTTTTTTCAATGCCGTACATACGGCTTCCGGGTATGTAATCTGCAGAACTGGGCATTCCTAATTGATTGACAGGCTTCCGACGGGCGCATACAGCGCGTCACGAGTTGCCGAAAGAAGCCGAACGTCGGTGCGCAGGCGCCGTATAGAACCGACTCACAGTCCGTCTTCTTTCAGCAACTCGTGGCGCACTGTATGCGCCGGTCGGAAGCCTGTCAATCAATTAGGAACGCCCAGTTCCGCAGATTACATATTCGGAAGCCGTGGTGAAAATACGGTATGTACGGCAATGAAGTAAAAAAAAATGCCTAATGTAATTCTCACAACTCGGCTGAATGTAATGTTACCATTTTTTTTTTTTTGGATGAACCCCCGCTTTAAATGTATTTTATTTCAACACAAAGTGCAACATAATTGTGAAGTGAAAGGAAAATGATACTGGGTTTTTACAAATAAATATCTGAAAAGTGTGGGTGCATTTGTATTCAATGCTTTGTAGAACCACCTTTTACTGCAATTACAGCGGCAAGTCTTTTTGGGGATGTCTCTACCAGCTTTGCACATCTAGAGAGTGACATTTTTGCCCAAGCTCTGTCAGATTGGATGGAGAGCATTTGTGAACAGCAATTTTCAAGTCTTGCCACAGATTCTCAATTGGATTTAGGTCTGGACTTTGAACCATTTTAACACATGAATAAGCTTTGACCTAAACCATTCCATTGTAGCTCTGGCTGTAGTTTTAGGGTCGCTGCTCTGCTGGAAGGTGAACCTCCACCCCAGTCTCAAGTCTTTTGCAGACCCGAACAGGTCTGCACTACTTTTATATAGCACTATCGTGAATCATATTTTATAGTGGGCACTTTGGGTTCATTATGATTTACAAGAATTTGTGGAATCACCTTGTGTGCAAGTCGCTGAGACTTTGGTGCACTCGCTTTAAAAAAATGTGATGACCAGATAAATTAAGGCAAACAGCAACTACAGGTAATGAAATGTAGTCACCATTTGACAGCGCTCCCTGTATTCTGACAAATAAATAATTGAATAGCTACAGCGGGAGATTCATCTTTACACTTTTTTTAAATGCAGATAGAGAAATCTGTTAGATTTTCTCTGTTCAGATCCTAGGCCGAACATAAAATATATTAAAAGCCTGTCTTTTCATGGTTTCATAACAAAAAACTATAAGCTCTATGCCCAAGAGAGGCTCAGCATCTCGATGCCAAGGAGTGCCGTCCTGGCGTCTAGACTACCAGCAGGACAAATTCTGCATCAAATAAATTGGATTCAAATGCAAAGAAAAGACATTCTTTATTTCGTTAAGATGGGAGCTCCTGGTAACTGCTGGATGGTTGGAGGATGTTGATGCCCGACAAAAATTACTACCATACATATATTTTATGCATGCTAAAAATCCACACTGCAAGTACTTAATCATTAACATATTTTAGGTAGAGAGAGGATGAGCAAAGACTGTGGGTAAAGAAAGTAATAAAAGCCATGGTATTCCATTTTTTTTATTTATTTAGGGTTTGAGATTATTTTTTTCTGTAATTTTAATTTGTCCTTCTGTATGGCTATGAGCCCAACTAACATGGACTTCAACAGTGGGTGCACCAGTTTTAGTAAGTCAACCCTTAAGGGAGTGCCGACGTACTGCTTTTCAGAATTTTTCTTTCCGCCACAAGAGTATCTTACATGTACTAAACTGTCATTTTTACTTAAACGTAACCCTATTCCCCAACTTAAGAGTACAATCAGGAAGTATCACTTTTTTTTATAACCTAATGCATCAAAACTAGCTTTTACTAAAATGGCACCACTATTAAAATGGGAACAGAGACAAACTATCCCTAACTAATAGAGAAGGCCAAAGAGCTATCATGAGTATAAACTATTAGGATATGGTCCAGAAGATGCAGCCAAGGTGGCATATGACCCCCCTACACCAGACATGTCCAAAGTCCGGCCCGCTTGCCATTTGCGGCCCACGTTCCAGTTTGATGTGGCCCTCCTTGGATATACACTTGGAATTTGCATTATATATATATATATATATATATATATATATATATACACAGTGCGGAAAATAAGTATTTGAACACCCTGCTATTTTGCAAGTTCTCCCACTTGGAAATCATGGAGGGGTCTGAAATTGTTATCGTAGGTGCATGTCCACTGTGAGAGACATAATCAAAAAAAAAAATTCCAGAAATCACAATGTATGATTTTTTTTAACTATTTATATGTATATGTATGATACAGCTGCAAATAAGTATTTGAACACCTGAGAAAATCAATGTTAATATTTGGTACAGTAGCCTTTGTTTGCAATTACAGAGGTCAAACGTTTCTTGTAGTTTTTCACCAGGTTTGCACTCCTCCACACAGATGTTCTCTAGATCAGTCAGGTTTCTGGGCTGTCGCTGAGAAACACAGAGTTTGAGCTCCCTCCAAAGATTCTCTATTGGGTTTAGGTCTGGAGACTGGCTAGGCCACGCCAGAACCTTGATATGCTTCTTACAGAGCCACTCCTTGGTTATCCTGGCTGTGTACTTCGGGTCATTGTCATGTTGGAAGACCCAGCCTCGACCCAACTTCAAAGCTCTAACTGAGGGAAGGAGGTTGTTGCCCAAAATCTCGCAATACATGGCCCCGGTCATCCTCTCCTTAATACAGCGCAGTCACCCTGTCCCATGTGCAGAAAAACACTCCCAAAGCATGATGCTACCACCCCCATGCTTCACAGTAGGGATGGTGTTCTTGGGATGGTACTCATCATTCTTCTTCCTCCAAACACGGTTAGTGGAATTATGACCAAAAAGTTCTATTTTGGTCTCATCTGACCACATGACTTTCTCCCATGACTCCTCTGGATCATCCAAATGGTCATAGGCAAACTTAAGACGGGCCTTGACATGTGCTGGTTTAAGCAGGGGAACCTTCCTTGCCATGCATGATTTCAAACCATGACGTCTTAGTGTATTACCAACAGTAACCTTGGAAACGGTGGTCCCAGCTCTTTTCAGGTCATTGACCAGCTCCTCCCGTGTAGTCCTGGGCTGATTTCTCACCTTTCTTAGGATCATCGAGACCCCACGAGGTGAGATTTTGCATGGAGCCCCAGTCCGAGGGAGATTGACAGTCATGTTTAGCTTCTTCCATTTTCTAATGATTGCTCCAACAGTGGACCTTTTTTCACCAAGCTGCTTGGCAATTTCCCGTAGCCCTTTCCAGCCTTGTGGAGGTGTACAATTTTGTCTCTAGTGTCTTTGGACAGCTCTTTGGTCTTGGCCATGTTAGTAGTTGGATTCTTACTGATTGTATGGGGTGGACAGGTGTCTTTATGCAGCTAATGACCTCAAACAGGTGCATCTAATTTAGGATAATAAATGGAGTGGAGGTGGACATTTTAAAGGCAGACTAACAGGTCTTTGAGGGTCAGAATTCTAGCTGATAGACAGGTGTTCAAATACTTATTTGCAGCTGTATCCTACAAATAAATAGTTTAAAAAAATCATACATTGTGATTTCTGGATTTTTTTTTTTGATTATGTCTCTCACAGTGGACATGCACCTACGATAACAATTTCAGACCCCTCCATGATTTCCAAGTGGGAGAACTTGCAAAATAGCAGGGTGTTCAAATACTTATTTTCCGCACTATATATATATATATATATATATATATATATATATATATATATACACACACACACACACACACACACACATATATATATATATACACACACACACACACACACATCTGTGGCACCCCAAGTATATCCATCTGTGGCCCCCAAAGCTCGAGCGTGTTATGTTTTTTATGCTATAATATAAATATATATATATAAATATATATATATATATAAATATATAAATATATATATATAACATTTTCTCTTCTTTAGCCTGATAAATTCAGAGCGGTGTGCTCATTGTTAGTATGAGACAGGGCATGTGGTTTGGCGTGTTCAAAAGTCAATGTGTCAGAGCCGCTATAAAGCTGACAGCGCAAAGAGCCATTCATTGGCACTGTGGCTATTCCTGATCTCTGCAGAGATCGGGGGAATTGTCACAGTGCCTGTGATCAACGATGTCGCTGCATGCTGTCAGCTTCCTTGCAGGCTCGGGCACATAGACTTGTGAACACGTCCCGGCTCATCCTAAGAATGTGCCTGAGCCGCTATGAAGCCGACAGGGGGAAAAGCCCTGGCACTGTGACTATTCCTAATCTCTGCAGAGATTGGGGAAATGTCACAGTGCCTGCGATTGGTGGTGGTGCTGAACGCTGACAGCTTCCTTGCGGGCTTGGGCACTTGGGACTTGTGAACACGCCCCGGCTCATCCTAATGAGCACGGCGCTCAGGGATTTGTCAGGCTAAAGATAGATAGATATATTAACAGCAAAAAAAATAACACGCTCGAGCTTTGGGGGCCACAAATGGATATACTTCGGGGGCCACATCAAACCAAAACGCGGTTCCTTTCCTTTTGAGCGAGATAAGCGTTGCATAAAATATTTAATTTGCATTCAATTTTAATGGTTCAAAAAAAGTCAGGCAAAATGATCGGCCCTCACGCATGTTTACTTCATGAAATCATGGCCACCCTTGCCCTACACGGTACATTTTTGGAATCTGGTAGCATTCTGGGAACCCTCTTGCATGTTATGCGCTTGCCCAAGCTTAAGAATCTTCTGGAATGCAGTGTTCCTCCTCCTTTCCGGCATAACAGGCTGTATTACCAAACCTACTCCTAGTCTGGTTATACTTTGCATGGAAATTGAAATATGCCCTTTGCCATTCATAACTGAAGGCTCTTTGAAGATACTAAAGGAACAAGCACCTCTGGATAGCTACACAAGATACCTGCTGCCATTGTTTGGTTTGTAAATCCTAGAGAGACTCCAACATTATTAGTATGATAAATGCACCCAACACAAAGTAACTGCACTTATAGTTTTACCCACAGCTACTGAAGAAGCCCTGTGGGAGGGGTGAAATGCGCATTGCGGGGTTAACCAGTGACGTCACTTCTGGCCTGTCGAGCGCACACCGCTGAGGCACTTCAAGGTTAGGTAAATGCTTCTGGGAAGCAGCGTTCTACCTCCTTTCCGACATAGCAGGCTGTATTCCCAGACCACTTCTGCTCTGGCTCTACTTTTAGAAATGAAATGCTTACCTTGCCAGAATTGTATAGGCTCTTTGAAGCTACTAAATGAATACCTACACATTATACCTGCTCTTGTGGTTTAGTTTGTCTTTCCTAGAGACTGGGTCTCTAACATTATTCGTAAGATAAATAAAGCCAACACAAAGTACGTACACTTCGTTTTACCAACAGCTTGTGCCAATGACCCTTCACCCAAAACAAAATTAAAAACATTTTTTTTTTTTTTTTAAAACACACACACACACACACACACACACACACACAAAGGGAATAAAATGAACAGATCAGCATGCCCACGGAACGAGACATAGAACTACAAAAAAAAAAAAATCTAGTGTCAAGAAAGGAGAGACAGAAAAAGTGCAGAGAAAGACAAATAGTTACGATTAGAAACTGTTTTCATTGTAGCCAATCACGGCTTTGCTGCATGTTAATCTCTGCTATGATGTAGCAGTAAGGATACAAATGAAAAGTATCCACAACTTCATCACAGTAACAGTTAACAAATGTGCAACGGCTCCATCTGCTGTTTTAACCGAGTGTCTGGGTGGGAGGAGCTACATGCCGGTTCTGCCATCGCTACAACAATTCTCGTCAAAAAAGCTGGATACTTTAAAGTTATAGAAGTATCTCAGCTGTCAAAAGTATTCACCACAGAGAATGCAAAGCAAAAATCATGCAGAAAAACTACAATTTAACAACAAAAAATGTATAAAACTAAATAGATATATATCTATATATATATATAGATATATATATCTATATATCTCTCGCCAACTCTGGCATTGCCTGCCCTGCTCAAAAAAGGAACTAGCTGGGATAAAATACACATTTGTTTCCATTATTTACTTGATTAATGCCTCAGGCCCATCCTAACTATCCTGGTGAGCCACAGACCTAAAACAAGTATGTGCACACCAGGTGTCGGAGACCAGATATGCACACATTTGTTCTGAGTTGGCGACTCTCTCCCAGCACGATCCTCCTCCGCTTTTGGGGATGCGCAGAATCATAAAAAGAGGCTGCAATCTTTTCTAGTACTATATAAAGCTTCAGTAGGTGGCTGAAGTGAATTACACACAGTTCAGATCACGATAGGCCAGGTAAACCCCTAGATTTTAGCACTATTGCTGTGTGTTCTGGATAGTATTAGAACTTTTTTGAATGGTTTTTACTTCCTGTCTAAAAATGGGAATTGTTTTTTAATATACAACTAGAAAAAGTGCCTTAACCACTTAAGGACCGCCGCATGTACATTTACGTCGGCAGAATGGTACGGACAGGCACATCAACGTACCTGTACGTGGCTGCCTTGACGTGGGTCGGGGGTCCGATCGGGACACCCCGGTACATGCGACGGTCCCGGTGGCTGTGCGAGCGATCCGTGCTGAGGGGGCGGTGGTTCGTTCTTGTCCGCCCCCTCCGGATCGCTCCCAGCAGTGTCACTTCCTCCTCCTGTGTAAACACAGGAAGAGGGAAGTGATGTGATCTCTGCTCTCTGCGTTGTTTTCAACTGAGGAGAGATCACATCACATAGTAAGTCTGCACAACACTACACTGACACCAGGACACGCAGGCACATTAACCCCTTGCGATCAGCCCCCCCCCCTGTCACAGTGTCACTGAATGCAGTGATCATATATGTACTGATCACTGCATTTAGTGTCATTGTGACAGTTAGTGTGACAGGCAGTTAGTGTTAGGTCCAGAGTAGCCTCCGTACCCCCCCTAATAAAGTTTTAACCCCTTGATCACCACCCTAGTTAACCCTTTCACTCCCTATAGCCAGTGTCACTAAGCGATCATTTTTCTGATCGCTGTATTAGTGTCGCTGTTCCCGCTAGGTAGTAATTTTTTTTACTAAAGACATGTGGCTAAATAAATTTTGGCCTAAATGTTTGACTAAAATTTAGTTTTTTTGATTTTTCTTATAACAAAAAGTAAAAAATGTATATATATTTTTTTTTTTTCAAAAATGTCGCTCTATTTTTGTATATAGCGCAAAAAATAAAAAATCGCAGAGGTGATCAAATACCACCAAAAGAAAGCCATTTGTGGGAAAAAAAGGACGCAAATTTTGTTTGGGAGCCGCGTCGCATGACCGCGCAATTGTCTGTTAAAGCGACGCAGTGCCGAATTGTAAAAACCCCTTGGGTCATTTAGCAGCATATTGGTCCGGTCCTTAAGTGGTTAAATTGTTTTGGTATCTACCTCTTATGAAACCCTCCACAATGTGGTAGAGTGAGAGGCAGCACTAGAAGCTCATCTGGTGAATGACATTAGCAAGGAGCTTGTTCAGCAAAGGTTATGGCTAAACTTCTACTTTAATGTGTAAAATTCGTTTTTTGGGGGGGGGAGGGGTAGCTGTTGGTCCTGGGGATTTTGTAATAGTTCCAGTCAATAGTCCTTAGCAATCTTAGCTGACAAAAATATAAAAAAAAAAAAAAAAGACACCAAATGCCATAATTTTTACAAAAAAGGGCAATTGTAGTTGTTGGTCATTGGCAAATTTTCAATAAATTTGATATTTTTTCAGGATTAAAAAACTATAATGCAAAAATCTGTATTAAATCTGTTGCAATTGTCACTCTTGGCAGTATCAGCATGTCTCTGTCCCACATATAAGAGACCAGGTTAAGCACCAGAATGACCGTACACTATACAATCTGAGCTATGTCCCCACCAGTAGCATTACAACCTTGGCGGTCTTGTTGACTCTCTCTTGTAGCATTTTTTCAGTTGATGCCAATGCCTCCATTGCTTTCCAGTTTTTCTCCCGAAGGTCCTAATTGTTTTTAGAAAAAGTTATTTCAGCGACCCATAAACTACAATTATTTCATGTGTCATTTGGTCATTTTCATTCTAAAAAGGCAACTTACTGGAAAGAGGCCTCTTAACATTACCAGCTGCCCGAAAACGAGACTCTACCAATCTTACCAGCAGATACACTGGATATAGTTTTACACGGCAGCGACTATAATGCTCAGCGTAATGTAGCAACAAAAGTAAATGCCAATGTTCTGTTGGAATTTGAAACGCTACTATTGGGGGCTCTGCTACCAACCTCGACCAGAGGGATTGACTGTAGAAGAAAGGTTCACAGATGGACAGAGCAGAAACCAACCCACCAAAGAGAGAAACAAAAATAAGGTCACATTTTTTTTTTTTAACAAACGACACAGTCCAGAGCACATTTTTATCAGTGGGGTTTGTCCAATGAAAACTTTAACTATGATGAAGCTTATCGGGTTTCATGCTTTAAAGTAGGAGGTTGGTGGACACGGGAGCCAAAAAATAAGATGGCAGCAAAAAGAAGCAATCAGCGATCATATTAAAATAAGGGCGAGTCCATACAAAAAGTGATATTTTAGTTAGAAGTGGAGTATGCGGAATTTTCAGTGCCCCTCCCCACTTGTTTGAACCCAACTCTTCCTGTTGTATTCTACATAATATAAAATAGGAGTGTTCAACCTGTGGCCCAACACAAAATTGTACATTAATTCAAAAAGTTGATTTTTCGAAGAAAAATTTGACAGTGTCTATTTACTAAACTTTTATCTTCCCAAAGAAAAATCTCCCACTCTTCACAATCATGCCTTATTCTTCAGTTTTTGGCAGAATCTAGATCTGTGAGCAACCATTTTCAAGGATGAAGCACACAAAGGGCAAAATTAGAACCAAAATATCGGATGAGCACCTTGAGAATCGCTACTACATCCATCAAATCAGATATTGATGCGCTAATTTATCAAAAACTGTCTCAATGGCGCACTCATTTTAGGCTGCCCTCTTTTAGTTTAATAAAAAATAAATTAAAAAAATGATTACCCAGATAGGAACATTATATCAGTGATTGTTAAAGTGGATGTAAACCCTAAACATTTTTTTTAAATTCAGGCTTGTACAGTATAAAATTTCATGTCATCTGTGCCCAGTCTTGCCACGAAGGGTTAATCCAGCCAATTTTTCCCCCTTGCAGTGAGCGACAGGCAATTTACATATCTTATGCAGGAGCCCGAGAGAGACATGCTGTGTACTTCAGGTCCTCAGATCCCCTCCTCCTTTCTTCTCCAGCTCTCCCAGGATTGGCTGCTCCACACCTAAGCATGATTGGGCATGCTGAAGTCATGTGGTGACCTTTCTGGGTTTTGACTGGATGTTAGTGATCAAAGCAGAAGTTCAGTGTAAAAAATACACAGGAGAAAATTCATGTTGACAGGGGGAGTGTAGAAGTGGGCGGGGAGTCTACCGACATCACGACTCCACCCACCGAGCTCCGGACCACAGACCCACCCACAGAATCTGTCATTTTTTGGGTCACAACAGACAGAGGGGAGACATTTGACAGGCAAGGATACATGCAGGAGGCATGCATATCCTTATAAATAACCACTATGGCAGTAGTTTTGAAAGGATGAGAGTGGGTTTACATCCACTTTAATTTGTGATCTTCCCATCAGCTATCTTTGTTGTTGGTGTATTTTATGTGTGGCCCAATACAATTCCTCTTTCAATGTGGCCTAGGAAGGTCAAAAGGTTGGACACTCCAGGTATTGAATAAACATAAATCCAACAGAGAGAGTGGGAGGCCCTCATTACAGGCCCAGTCGATATGTAGACTCGGAAGTTACCAGAATCACTAGACCGCCCAAGGGAAGAATAAATGGTGAGGTGGTCCGAGGTGGCATCTCCCAATAACTGAATAATCAATTTTAGATGGACTGACATTTTAAGGAACTGCAATGAGTGTTCTATGCATCCAGTAAATAGTGAGGGAACCCAAGGGGGAAGAATATCAATGTTTGTTATGGGTGCAGATAAGATAGTTAGCGAATGCTGTATGATTTTGACAACATTGGTTTTCTTCTGAACAGACCACTCAAACGTAATCACTGGATGCGATGCTTGGAAGCATCTCTTTCTGGTGGTCGAGGTACAATTATCTGGTGTGTGATATGTATACAAAAACTTGGCATAAACTTCTAATTTGGAGCACCACTTACAACTGTCAAGTTAGAAATGGGAACCAAAACACAACATCCCCATGAGTGCCTTAAAAATACACATAAATGTCATTATTCTGTAGAAAGTCAATAAATGTATGGATTTTTTGGTTTAAAAAGAAATGACAGTGCCAAAGCTCAGATAGTTGGGGATGCATATGGAGCTTCACCGTCACGTTATAAAAAGGCAGCAAATGAAGCAAAAAATATGGCAAACCAGCAGGATGGGATCAAATACAGGTAAAAATAGTAAAAACACAGAGAGCTGTAAAGAAAATCTGCAGCAGCCATACTGTATTTTAACGATGTATGCAACCATGAACGGTTTCCTTGTATTCACTTCCAGCAGCCAGTACTATACAAGGCTTCAAGTGGAACTCCAGACAAAAATTTTTTTATTTTTTTGGATAGAGTGGACAAGCATTAGAACCACTGTCAAGATTTTACTGCTGCAGAACTTTAAGGCCCCTTTCACATTGAGGCGTTTTTCATGCGGTACAGCGCTAAAAATAGAGCTACTATACCGCATGAAAAAAACCTGCCCTGTAGTGTTCAATGTAAAAGCCCGAAGGCTTTCACACTGAAGCGGTGCGCTAGCAAGACCGCTCCAAAAGTCCTGCTAGCCGCATCTTTGCTGCGGTATAGGAGGTGTTTACCGCTCCTTCCCATTGAAATCAATAAGAAACCGCGGTAATACCGCTCGCAAGGCACATTGCGGGCGGTATTTACCCTTTTTCGGCCGCTAGCGGGGGTTAAAACCGCACCGCTAGCGGCCGAATGCCGCGGTAAATACGATGGTATAGCAGCACGAAAAATCGCGCTGCTATACCGCCACCGCGGCTTCCACTGCAATGTGAAAGCAGCCTTACTATCAGGCCAGCACTTCTCATGCAAAGTCACAATTCTATCAGTAAAAACAGAGATTCCAACACTTTTACACTCTATTCAGAACTGAAAACAATGCCCCAGAGTTCTACCTTGAAGAAAAAAAAAAAGTAATTAAAATGCACGCTGTGGAGGGAATAAAACGCCATACATTTTTTGAGGTACTCACATTATTCTTCTTCCTTTGTTGCTCTACTGCAGCTTTTTGAGATTCCACCTCCCTTAACAGTTCTGTTATATATCTGTCTTTTTCTACGAGTCTAAAAGCACAAACATAACATTAGATACAATCAAATACTCAATCATTCTGCTATTAATATGGAGTTCGTACTTCATTTTTAGCCCTCATTCACTTTGGAGTGACTTGTCATGCGATTTGAAATGTTGCATCCTATTGTCGGCAATGGCCATTTTCAAACCAATGTGATGCCAACTTTGCACCGCTGCATCACTTTGAGGAAGCACTTCCTGCACTACTTTTGGCGATTTTGGGTGTGACTTGCATAGTTGCACTGACATGCGGCTTTGAAAGCATGCAATTGTTAGACGAAGTCTCAAAATTTCAAAGGTGCATTTAATGTGAAAGAGGTCTTATTGTACTGTTTACCAAGGGACTGGCTTTCGGAGAACAGCGTTATGTGCTGCTTGTGGAACTCTAGTTGGACTCCTTGAGTCGAGCTACTGTACACCTTTTTCTCATGGGATGGTGTGATCTCACTCATACAGGAGAAGCAGGCTGCCCCTCTCTCTGTGCAGAGCAAATACCCAGTGAGGCCATCCCTAGGGTCTATTCTTGTTTTGGTTGGTCCTGCGGGTGACGATATTAAACCCATCTGCAATGAAGACTGTATCCTCCAATGAATTCAGAGAAAAGATTTTCATGGTTGGCGCAAAAATCAACTTTAGGCCTCTTACCGCCACTGGGGATTTTATAAGAAAGTCCAACATTCCCTGCAAGACAAGCGGGAACCAAGGTGTGCTACATTATGGACAGCGTGATCTTGTCACTAAAGTGACAAAGGAAGCCTGTGAGAAATAAAACCAATAGACTCAAATATTTTTTTTTTTTAACCTATTTTGGTGGAATAACCCTTCAAATAAAAAAAATTATAAAAAAAAAATCTGAAACATTTGTGATCAGCCTAATGTAAATGACCTTACTTAGTACCAATGTTTAAAGATTCGTTTACACCTGCTTTACTCTCTAAAGAGTGATTCCTGCTAGATTGTTTTTCAGAGAGAGGAACAGGCGCAACTGTCAGGCCGCCTACACACGAAACCGAGCATGTGTATGGCCTGTCGGACCAAAGTTTTAAAACTTGCTTTAAAATTGGACCGATGGACGCCTGACCATCGGACCAAACCGATCGCTAGTACGCAAAAGCTTTGGACCAAAAACCCGCACATACTCAGAATCAAGGCGATGCATGCTTGAAAGCATTGAACTTCGTTTTTTCAGCACGTCGTCGTGTTCTACGTCACCGCGTTCTGACCCGATCGGATTTTGGACTGATGGTGTGTACGCACATCAGACCAGTTCAGCGGTGAACCGATGAAAACAGTCCGTCGAACCATTCTCATCGGGTTGGACCGAGCGTGTGTACGCGGCCTCAGGCATTGAGGAGACAATACTGCCGCATACTAAAGGTACTAAATGACCCCCCTAGCTTTGACTTGTGATTGTGGCACGGCCCCATTCACTAATTGGATCATGTCTGGAGACCGTCCTGCCTGCCAAACGTGACAGGAGGATAATTTTTGCTGTGCAGCAAAGCATTGCAGCATGTGTAAAATTAGGTCCAGCTTCCTAAAGGGAGGGTGGTAAAACTATTGCTCAACCACCTATTTTTTTAACCCCCCCTTCCACCTCTACGAGCGGAAAGTAAGCCTTTCATTTTAGATTTAAAAAAATTCAATACTTACCTGCTCTGTGCAGTAGTTTTGCACACAGCAGCCCGATTCCTCTTCTTCTCGTGTCCCCTCCCGGTGCTCCTGGTCCCTCCCTCCTGCTCCCAGAGCAAGCAGCTTGCAATAGGTGTACACAAGAGCAGATGCACTCCCAAACTCCTGCTATGCGTGTCCATTCACACACACAGCCGCGGCTTGGACCCAGCCCCCTGTCTCTCTCCTCATTGGCTCACTGGCTGCGATTGCCATTGGCTCCCACTGCTGTCTCAGCCAATGAGGGGGGAAAAACACAGCAGAGCCGAGGCTTCCGTGCACAGTGCTGGAGAAAGATCAGGCTCAGGTATGTATTGGGGGGCTGCTGCAAACAGAAGATTTTTTTTACCTTCATGCTTGGAACGTATAAAGGTAAAAAACCTTGAGTCTTTACAACTACTTGGCGAGCAAACTCAAAAATAACCCAGAAAGCATAATTTATGAAGACAACACAGTTTAACCTCAAAACACGCTATTTTAACTGTTTCAAATATTTATATACACATTTTTAACAGTGGTCAGTTCATATTACTCCAGCTTCGAAGTAATAAAATAAGAAGGAATTAAAGAGAAAATGGGTGCACAGAGCACTTTGGCAAAACACACTTATCATCTGCATAAAAAAACGAAACAAATTCTCGGCTTCCAACAAGCTCCCTGTCCCTCTTTAGTCAATGGAATTACACAGGAATACCATTAAAAATTACAAAGTACATTTAACTAATCAGAATGACTTTAAATAATAAACTTACGCTTTTAACAGCTCTTCACTTTGAGCAACTGATGAAACCTGAAAGGGAAAGACATTGGGTAAGAAATTGTGCCTGGTTTAGCCAGTCCTAACATGGTGCTAGAGGGCCTAAAATTAGGTTGGTGGAAGGCCATTACTGTCTATAGTTGCAAACCCTGATCCCTTTGTCATCATTTTTATACATTTTATTCTTCCCAATATGTTGGACCGTTATTTATATCACATTGCATACCCAACTAAAGGTTTTCAGAACCAAAACGTTATGTGTCTGTTCTGTGACATCAGAAATCTGCTGATTTAAAAGTTCATGGAAATAACCTATTTAAAGTGGAGTTTCCATCCCAACAATGTTTTTTCATTATTGTGCTCATTAGACATAAAAAAAGAAAAAAAAAAATATTTTTTTTACTCATCTGGAAATGCCTGTTGCTATGCGGTCCCACAAAATCTGCCCTTGGAATCACCTAGGATTCTGACATCACCTCCCTCTAATGCTCCTGGGAAATGTGTGTCATTTCCCAGGATGCAGTGCGCTGTCCAATTATCTCTCTCCATCCAAGACTTCCAGGAAGTAAGTGCTTGTGGGCTTCACAATGCCCACAAGCAAAATGACAACAGTGTGGACCTAGTTTTATAAACTATCTTTTTCGAATAACTATGCGGTGGCGGATTGTAAAATAGTAAGTGACCGGATTTATATTATAAAAACGCAGGATTAAAGGACATACATTTAAAAAATGCTAATTGTGGTTGGAACCCGGCTTTAACCACTTGCCGACCGCCTCACGACAATATACTTCGGAAGAATGGCACGGGCAGGCAGAGTAACACACACACGCCAACCAACACCCCCACCCCAGTGCCCGAGGCGGTCGGCATCGCTAGAGGAGCGATCCATCCTGAGAGCGAGGCGACCGTTTCATGCCGCCTCCCGATCGCTCCCGACTAATGAGATGTTTCATCTGCCTGTCAGAGTGTAAACACAGGCAGAGGAATGGAGGTCATCACACCTTGTGCTTCATTTTCATTCAGGAGCCGAGAAGAGAGGACATCTAAAAGTGAATTGCACAACACTACACTAACACATAGGCACACAAATCACCCCCCCAGATAACCCATGCACTCCCTGTCACCGTGACACAAATAGCAGTTTTCATATTTCTACAGAAATTTGGTGCAATTTTTTTTGTTTTTTTATATATAATTTTTTAAAACCTGAAATAGGAACTGCCTATTCTGCTGTACAAAAGATTTAAAGCAGCACTGGAAAAGTACATCTAGAGATTGAGACTATGCCTTGTTTTAGGCAGTCTTAGAGAAAATGATTTGATGAATTAGTACTACCTTGAATAAGAGCCGGAGAGCACATAACCGTAATTATACAGTGCAGAAAATAAGTATTTGAACACCCTGCTATTTTGCAAGTTCTCCCACTTGGAAATCATGGAGGGGTCTGAAATTGTTATCGTAGGTGCATGTCCACTGTGAGAGACATAATCAAAAAAAAAAATTCCAGAAATCACAATGTATGATTTTTTTAACTATTTATTTGTATGATACAGCTGCAAATAAGTATTTGAACACCTGAGAAAATCAATGTTAATATTTGGTACAGTAGCCTTTGTTTGCAATTACAGAGGTCAAACGTTTCTTGTAGTTTTTCACCAGGTTTGCACACACTGGAGGAGGGATTTTGGCCCACTCCTCCACACAGATCTTCTCTAGATCAGTCAGGTTTCTGGGCTGTCGCTGAGAAACACGGAGTTTGAGCTCCCTCCAAAGATTCTCTATTGGGTTTAGGTCTGGAGACTGGCTAGGCCACGCCAGAACCTTGATATGCTTCTTACAGAGCCACTCCTTGGTTATCCTGGCTGTGTGCTTCGGGTCATTGTCATGTTGGAAGACCCAGCCTCGACCCATCTTCAAAGCTCTAACTGAGGGAAGGAGGTTGTTGCCCAAAATCTCGCAATACATGGCCCCGGTCATCCTCTCCTTAATACAGTGCAGTCGCCCTGTCCCATGTGCAGAAAAACACCCCCAAAGCATGATGCTACCACCCCCATGCTTCACAGTAGGGATGGTGTTCTTGGGATGGTACTCATCATTCTTCTTCCTCCAAACACGGTTAGTGGAATTATGACCAAAAAGTTCTATTTTGGTCTCATCTGATCACATGACTTTCTCCCATGACTCCTCTGGATCATCCAAATGGTCATTGGCAAACTTAAGACGGGCCTTGACATGTGCTGGTTTAAGCAGGGGAACCTTCCGTGCCATGCATGATTTCAAACCATGACGTCTTAGTGTATTACCAACAGTAACCTTGGAAACGGTGGTCCCAGCTCTTTTCAGGTCATTGACCAGCTCCTCCCGTGTAGTCCTGGGCTGATTTCTCACCTTTCTTAGGATCATTGAGACCCCACGAGGTGAGATTTTGCATGGAGCCCCAGTCCGAGGGAGATTGACAGTCATGTTTAGCTTCTTCCATTTTCTAATGATTGCTCCAACAGTGGACCTTTTTTCACCAAGCTGCTTGGCAATTTCCCCGTAGCCCTTTCCAGCCTTGTGGAGGTGTACAATTTTGTCTCTAGTGTCTTTGGACAGCTTTTTGGTCTTGGCCATGTTAGTAGTTGGATTCTTACTGATTGTATGGGGTGGACAGATGTCTTTATGCAGCTAATGACCTCAAACAGGTGCATCTAATTTAGGATAATAAATGGAGTGGAGGTGGACATTTTAAAGGCAGACTAACAGGTCTTTGAGGGTCAGAATTCTAGCTGATAGACAGGTGTTCAAATACTTCTTTGCAGCTGTATCATACAAATAAATAGTTAAAAAATCATAAATTGTGATTTCTGGAATTTTTCTTTTTGATTATGTCTCTCACAGTGGACATGCACCTACGATGACAATTTCAGACCCCTCCATGATTTCCAAGTGGGAGAACTTGCAAAATAGCAGGGTGTTCAAATACTTATTTTCTGCACTGTATGTATGCTCAACTTTGCCATTCCTTTGGAAAAGGGAATCCAGAGGTAGCAAGAGAACATTTACTTTATCCTCAAGTAATGCCAGAGAATGTATAGACAACAATAACCCTGGAGTAAGGATGAGGAATTTGGTGTCATTTGTGACTGTAAAAAGTGTTAGGGCAATTAGTGGTAGGCCCCGTTAGGTCTAGGGTACCCCCTCTCACCTCCTCTAATAAAGGTTTAACCCCTTGATCGCCCCCCAGTTAACCCTTTCACCCCGTTGCCAGTGTCACTAATAGATCTTTTTTTCTGATTGCCGTATTGGTGCGACGATGACGCTAGTTAGTTATTTAGGTTCACCGTCAGGTACCCCCATATACTACCTAATAAAGGTTTTGAGTGCCTTACAGGTGATGATGATCAGTTTGTTTTTTTATAGCATCAGGGCACTCGCCCTTTATTACCCAATAAAAGTTAAACCCCGATTGCTCGGTGGGCGATATCACTTAGGTTTTAGGGTCTGCATCGCCGCAGGCAGTGTTAGATTAGTGCCAACACCCACACACCATACCACCCCCCCCCCCCCAAATGACCCCATTTTGGAAAGTAGACACCCCAAGCTATGTGTTGAGACGTATGGGGAGTATTTTGCAGATCTCACTTTTTGTCACAAAGTTTTGAAAAAAAAGCTGCAAAATACTCACCATGCCTCTCAGCAAATAGCTTTGTGCCACTACTTTCCAAAATGGGGTCATTAAGGGGGGGTGTACTATCTTTGCCTTTTAAGGCCTGCAAAACTGTAATGGGTAGCGAGGAGTAAAATAAAAAATTCACGCCCTTAGAAATCCTGAAGGTGGTTCTTAGTTTTCGGGGTCCCATACGTGGCTAGGCTCCCAAAAAGTCCCACACATGTGGTATTTCTGTACTCAAGAGAAGCAGCAGAATGTATTTTGTGGTGCAATTCCACATATAACCATGGCATGTGTGAGAAATATATCTCATTTGGTGACAACTTTTTGTAGAGAAAAAAATCACTTTGGACAATTTTTTTTTTATATTCAATGGGCTCAACATGCCTCTTTGCAATTTCCTTGGGGTGTCTACTTTTCAAAATGGGGTCATTTGGGGGGGGGGGGGGGGGTTGTACTGCCCTGGCATTTTAGCACCTCAAGAAATGAGATCGGCAGTCAAACAAAAAGCTGCGTAAATTCCAGAAACCGTACCCCGATTTGTAGACGTTGGGACTTTTGCGCAAACCAATAAATATACGCCTATTGAATTCAGTCTTTCCTGTTTATATTGCCAAAAAATAAATAAAAACAATTGTAGAGGCAATCAAATCCCATCAAAGGAAAGCTCTATTTGTGGGGGGAAAAAAGAATGCAGATTTTGTTTGGGTACAACATTGCATGACCGCGCAATTACCAGTTAAAGCAGCGCAGTGCCAAATTGTAAAACGTCCTCTGGTCTTTAGGCAGCCAAATGGTCCTATCACTTCTCCCCACCCAATGGCTCCTGGTGCTTTTTCTGAGCCTATGAGAAGAGACCTGCTTCTCTTGTGCACAACGCAGGATCAAGATTGGGCTCAGGTAAGTATAGGGGTGAGAGCTACACTAAGACGGTTACCTTAATGAAGAGAATGCATTAAGATATATAAAAAAAAAAAAGCAGCCTTTGGAACCACTTTAACTGCTTGCCGACCAGCCAGCAAGTTGGCTCTCCTGCGCGAATCGCTGTACGGTGAACGCTTTAAAAGGTTGCTCCATTCTAGAGCTGATGTGCATGGCCAGGCGGCTGCGATCTCCGCCGGCCACCCACGATCACACCTCAGAGAGCCAGAACTGGAGTAGTAGAGAGATCTGCTGTTCCTAGTGATCAGTTACAGCGATCGCTCTCTACTGCCAGTCAATACACTCCCCCCGTTAGAAACACATCCCAGGGAACACATTTAACCCCTTGATCGCCCCCTAGTGTTAACCACTTTCCTGACATTTATACTGTAATCAGTGGCTATTTTTAGCTCTGAATGCTGTATAAATGGTCCCAAAAAAGTATCAAAAGTGTCCGATCTGTACACCACAATGTTGCAGTCCTGCTTAAAAATCATTGATCACCATCATTAAAAGTAAAAAATAAATAATAAAAATGCCATTAATATATCCCCTATGTTGTAGACGTTATAACTTTTGCGCAAACCATTCTATATACGCTTATTGTGTTTTTTTTTACCAAAAATATGTAGAATACATATTGTCCCAAACTGACATTATACGGAGAGTTTTTTTTTTTTTTTTTGCTTTGTTTATGGTGCAAAAAAAAACACAAAAGTGATCAAATGTCACCAAAAGAAAGCTCCATCTGTGGGGGGGATATAAAGCTTGGGTAAAGCATTGCACAACCGCGCAATTCTCAGTTAAATCAACGCAGTGTCGTATCGCAAAAAATGGCCTGGTCATTAAGGGGGGAAATCCTTCCCTAAGTGGTTAACCATTTAAGGACCGCCTCCTGCACATTTACGCTGGCAAAATGGCACGGCTGGGCAGATCCACGTACAGGTACGTGCTGTGCTAGTACCCAGCCGTGGGTCACGGGCGCGTGCCTGCAGCGCGCTCCCATGACCCGGTCCGAAGCTCCGGGACCGCGGGATTTACGGACCCGATCGCCGCTGGAGTGCGGCAATTGGTCCCTGGAGCTGAAGAACGGGGAGAGCCGTGTGTAAACACGGCTTCCCCGTCCTTCACTGTGGCGGCAGCATCGATCATGTCATCCCTTTTATAGGGGGGACGCAATCGATGACGTCACACCTACAGCCACACCCCCCTACAGTTGTAAACACACATTAGGGAACACATAACCCCTACAGCGCCCCCTGTGGTTAACTCCCAAACGGCAACTGTCATTTCCACAGTAAACAACGCAATTTAAATGCATTTTTTGCTGTGAAAATGACAATTGTCCCAAAAATGTGTCAAAATTGTCCGAAGAGTCCGCCATAATGTCGCAGTCACGGAAAAAAACGCTGATCGCTGCCATTAGTAGTAAAAAAAAAAATAATAATAATAAAAATGCAATTAAACTATCCCCTATTTTGTAAACGCTATAAATTTTGCGCCAACCGACCGATAAACACTTATTGCGATTTTTTTTTTACCAAAAATAGGTATCGGCCTAAACTGAGGGGAAAAAAATATTTTTTTATATATTTTGGGGGGATATTTATATTAGCAAAAAGCAAAAAATATTGAATTTTTTTCAAAATGTTCGCTCTATTTTTGTTTATAGAACAAAAAATAAAAACTGCAGAGGTGAAAAGAAAGAAAGCTCTATTTGTGGGGAAAAAAGGACGCCAATTTTGTTTGGGAGGCACGTCGCACGACTGCGCAATTGTCAGTTAAAGCAACGCAGTGCCGAATCGCAAAAAAGGGCAAGGTCCTTTAGCTGCATTTTGGTCCGGGGCTTAAGTGGTTAATGTAATATGATGGTTAAAAGAAAAAAAATTCTTTATCACAGCAAATAACATAAAAAAAAAATTCTGCATCTGCCAAAATGAGACAGTCTACCTTTAATACTGTCTAGTGGTCTCTACAAAGCAATGCTTCATATAACCTGTAAAAAGAATATATCACCTGCACTCGCCCTAGTGTGAAACATATCTTTGTATTGTCCATATGCTATGCCTTACAAACCTGTTGTATCTGTTGATCGTGTTTTTTTTGCAGTTCATTGGCCTGAATTTTCAGAATTTCATTTTCTTTTTTCAGACCCTGTCAAAGAACATTAAGATAAAACAATGAAGAAGTGGCCAGGAGTGACGCACAACAAAAGATCCGCAGGAGTTTTTCAGTCACATTACCTTTAGTTCCTGAGTTGTGCCTGCGATGCTCTTCTCCCTCTCCAGTATTGTTGCCTCAATGTCCTTTATTTTTTGCTCCTGCTGCTCCACTCTGCACAATATTTAACAGAAAACGTAAGTAGATGTTTGTGTATTTTATACTATTGCATCTATCTCTGCAATTCAGATGAGCAAAGAGAAAGGAAGGAACTAAAACTCTAAAACTAAGAGTGGTGGAAGACAAGAAAGTACATGGAATAGGACAGAGATGGGGAACCTTGGCACCCCAGATGTTTTGGAACTACATTTCCCATGATGCTCAACACTGCACTGCAGAGCGCATGAGCATCATGAGAAATGTAGTTCCAAAACATCAGGGGTGCCAAGGTTCGCCATCACTGGAAAGTTTTCTGATGCACCAATACCGAGCACTTTCAAGAGAGTACAGGCATACCCCACTTTTAAGTACACAATGGGACCAGAGCATGTATGAAAAACGAAAATGTACTTAAAGCGGATCTCCACCCTAAAGTGAAGATCCGCTGATCGGAACCCTCCCCCTCTCCGGTGTCACAATTGACACCTTTCAGGGGGGAGAGGGGTGCAGATACCTGTCTAAAGACAGGTATCTGCAACCACTTCCGGCCCGCAGTCTCGGGCAAAAGTCGGGTTTTTTGGCGACATCCCGTCGCCCCCCCGTTGTGTGCTGGGAACTCTCGGCTCCCAGCACACAGCGGGAGCCAATCGGCGAGCGCAGCGCGACTCGCGCATGCGCCGTAGGGAACCGGGAATTGAAGCCGCAGCGCTTTACTTCCTGGTTCCCTCACCGTGGATGGAGGGGGGAGCAGCAGGGTGACGAGCGATCGCTCATCCTCTGCTGCGGACGCCGCTGGACTCCAGGACAGGTAAGTGTCCTAATATTAAAAGTCAGCAGCTGCAGTATTTGTTGCTGCTGGCTTTTAATATTTTTTTTTGCTGAACCATCCGCTTTAAAGCGAAGCAATACATTTTTTCACTTCTAGGCTGTAGTGTGGGCGCCAGGGGCTGTAGTGTGGGCGCCAGGGGCCACTCCAATCCGTCCCCCGGACATCGTGCTGTGCACAGAGGACAGTGCTGTGGAACGTCTGGATGGCATTCTGTGGCTGACAGGGAAGCCGGAAGAACCACTGAGTGGATGTGATGTCACTGGAGGTGGGGACGTGGCCAGGATACCAGAAAAGCACACTGGAACAGGGCAGGCTACGTGCTCAGAGCTTCAGTTCCGTCTAGTGCAGGTGGATGGAGGGGGAATATTTGTACTTGTGAGGCACTTTACGTACATTCACGGGTATGTCCGTACTCCCAAGTGTACGTAAAGTGTCTGTAAAGCGGGGTATGCCTGTATTCGTGAAAATCCTCCCGATACCAAAACCGATACTTTGCTGTGCAATTTGCGTCAATACAAAATGAATGGGCGCAAATCGCAGTATAAAAAAAACAAAAAAAAAACAATCACAATGTGATTTGAACAGTAATGTGTTGCGATTTGTATGTGTGTGTACATAAAACAGAGAAGCATCATCTAATGGGACATTACTTCTGCCCTATACCCACAAGGGGCACGGAACTTCTCCAGCGGCCGTGATTTTTAATCATCAGCAGGTCCAGGACACTATGAAGATTTTGCATTTGACCAGATACGTAATGTGAGATAACACATTTTTAATAAACTGCCCACTATGTGACACTTTCCTTTTCCACATACACAGGAGCGGTGGGGGGAAAAATTGCATTTGATTAGATTCGCACAGGAATCGCACCACATTCCTGTTCAAAATGCATGCGATACTTTGCTGTGTGCTTTTCGCCCATTTATTCCGTATTGTCGCAAATCACACCGCAAAGTATCAATACTAGGTGAGTACTTGATCAAAAGTAATCACCAATAAAAAAAGAACAACACCGGTGCAGGGGCAGACTGACCATTCGGGCACTTAGGCACTGCCCGAGGGCCACATGCCACTAGGGGGCCCCATCAGGGTTGCCAGCCTCAGTAAAACCAGGGACAGTATGTAAAAATCTGTTTTTTTACATCTGTCCCTGAAATGTCCCCATCAGACATCCTTTTGGTCTAAAAATCACAAGATTATAGCTGCCCCGCCTCTCCAGTACCTTCTCAGTGTGTGTATGTATATTGTGTGTATGTATATTGTGTGTATGTATATTGTGTATGTATATTGTGTATGTATATTGTGTGTGTGTGTGTGTGTGTGTGTGTGTGTGTGTGTGTGTACTGTATGTGTGTATATAGTACTGTGTGGCCCCATATTCTCATATTGCCAGGGGGCCCCATAATTTCCTATTGCCCGGGGGCCCCATGAGTTGTCAGTCCGTCCCTGCACTGGTGTAATCCTAATAAAATTTAAAATTTCAGAGTCTTCCTCCCTGCCCTCATTTTCTGAAAAGGCCTCTTTTCTTTTCACTCTATTATACATTTTGTCCAGCTGCTGCCTTGCAATGTTTATTTCTTCAGGCAGTTAAAAGTTAAAACAAGGGTAGAAGATTTATTAGATTGAAAGTTGGAAAAAAAAAGGCAGAACACAATAGCACAGCAGGAGAGATTGCTTTACTAACATCAGATAGTTAGTACAGCGGCTCTGATCTGAGCCATCAAGGTTTTTTTTTTTTTGTTTGTTTTTTCAGCCTACTGGGTCCAACTAAAAAAAAAAAAATTGGAGTTTGTATTGTGGCTTTACATAAATATTAAATGATGAGAATTGACAAAGAATACAAAACTTTAGCGTTTATAACAATTGAAACACAAGCATGACACTGCACAATGATGCAAACTTACATCCTCTGAAGGTTCTGTGCATCTGTTGACCCAGAATCTTGCTATAAATGACAGACACACAAAAACATTATTTGAAAAAGCACAATTCTGTTGTAAATGAAGTTACAAAAAAATGATTTTGTTAACTAAAATAAGGATAAAGCTTTATTGAATTTCTAGCAGATATAAAAAAAAACTCTGCAAGAATTATTCCAATAGTTAGTGTTCCCTAAGGCATCAAGCTTTACATTACACTAAAAGTGCACCACTGCCAGCCTGCAGATATGTGATCCAGCTCCATAGAGAAGGCTGCTGGTTCATGTCATGCAAATTGGATGCAGTTCAAAAATGCATCCAATGCGCATGTGTGAACCAAGCCTAAAGGATGGCAGCAGGTGTTTAGGCCGAGTTGTTGACTGGCTGCTCGCTATACCCTGAATGGTACACCAATATATTCTGCCAAGCACAATACTTTAACCCCTTCCCGTCCAGCCTCCACAGTTACACTGCGGCAGGTTGTCTCCCCTGGGCGAGCCGTCATAGCTGCACGTCGGCTCTGTAAGATGCTGCCGGAGGCGTGCGCCCGCAGCGTGTCCCCGGAGCCGATACACGTACACGGCTGGGCACCTGCGATCGTTCGTGACAAAGCGAGAACCGGGATCTCTGTGTGTTAACACACAAATCCTGGTTCTGTCAGGGGAGAGGAAACAGATTGTGTTCCTACCAAGTAGCAACAATAATCCATCTCCTCCTCTAGTCAGGCACATCTCTCTCTCTCTCTCCCACAGTTAGGGTCCTTTCACACGGAGCGGACCGTTTTTCGGTCCGCTCCGTGTGTGTCCGTCGGCTCAGCGGGGGGGGGCCGCTCAGCTGTCGGCGGACAGGGCGGTCCCCGCACACTGTGCAGGGACCGCCCTGTCTCTCCTGCGCTCTCCCCTATGGGGAATCGGATGAAAACGGACCGTTTGTCCGTCTTCATCCGATCTGTTCCGCCGGACGGAAGAAAAATAGGGTTTTCTTCCGTCCGAAAAAAAACGGATCCAGACGGACGCGGATCTTTGCAGACGTTAGCGGATGCGACCCCATAGGCGTCCATTACAAGTACTTGTAAAAACGGATGAACGGAGGCGGACTTGTGAAAGGGGCCGTAGAACACATCTAGGAAACACACTTAACTCTCAATCGCTCCCTAGTGTTAACCCATTCCCTGACAGTGACATTTATACAGTAATCAGTGGCTATTTTTTAGCTCTGATCGCTGTATAAATGTCAATGGCCCCAAAAAAAGTGTATCAAAAGTGTCCAATCTGTCTGCCGCAATCCCGATAAAAATCACTGCTAGTAAAAAAAAAAAAAATTCTAATAAAAATAAATAAATCTATCTCCTGTTTTGTAGACGCCATAACTTTTGTGGAAAAAATCAATATATGCGTATCGCGTGTTTTTATTTTTTTTACTAAAAATATGTAGAATACATATCGGCCTAAAATGAGGAAGAAATGCGTTTTTTTGTTTTTTTTAAATGGGGGATATCTTTTTATAGCAAAAAGTAAAATATATATATATTTTTTTATTTTGTTTTTTATTGACGCTCTTTTTTTGTTTATAGAGCTAAAAAAAAAAAAAATAAAAAAAAAAAAATCGCAGAGGTGACCACCAAAAGAAAGCTATATTTGTGGGGCGGGAAAAGACGTTTGTTTTTGTACAATGTTGCAGGACCGCGCAATTGTCAGTTAAAGCGACGCAGTGCCGTATCACAAAAGGCCTGGTCATTAAGGGGCCAAATCTTCCGTGGCTGAAGTGCTTAAAATGCCCAACAGACACATGCATCTGAATAACATGGCATTTTATTAAACGTATAAGTAAAACCTTTTTTAGGTTTGGATAGATTGGAGAAAGGATATAACCACTGACAGATCGTTATTGATACGTCCCTAAAGATTTACTCTAACTATCCTAATCACTAATGTCACCAGGAATGATTGGGGTAAATCCGTAATTTGGAGTTGCAGGAATAGAGGGGAAATCTTCATATGGTAGGTGCAAAATGTTCATACCTTTTGTAGTCTGTGCTGGACTTCTTCAATGTGAACTTTCAACTGTGAACACTCCTTCTGCAAACCCTATTCAAGCAAAGATCACCCACACAGTTAGAAAATTTACATAGGAGAGAAACAAGTAACGAAAACGTGTTCTCTGACTATACTTGCTAAACTAAAGGCTCACATTATAGGAGTCGCCACAAGAAGATGGCACTCTGCGTACCTGCTGCCAGTACCCATCCCAGAACCCAAACCTGCACAAGGCTCATGCATCTACATGGGACAGCACTTGGCTATGGCCATTGACTGACAAGGGAAGACAGGGGAGTGTCACATGCTCACCCATACCCCAAGGTACCAGCATTCCTCAGGGCTCCCGGGGAAGGGAACTCGTGTTTACCTATGCATAAAACCAACCTGTCACTTTGCTCAGTATTAAACACATAATCACCTCAATCTGGCTTTCCTTCTCAAGAATCAATTTCTCACGTTCATTAAACCGGTCTTCTTCCTTCTTTAAGGCCTCTTCTTTTCCCTTCAACCTAAGAAAAAAAAAAAAAAAGTAGATAAGAAAAAACAGGCATGTGTCTAATTCTCAAACTGCAAGACTAATGTAGAACTGCCAAGGCAACAGATGAGAAGTTGAACAATCTGATTATCAAATCCGGCTATGTTCAGAAGAATAAATTTCTGTAAAGGAGAAGGCAAACTCTTGTGCCAACATGGCTCAGAATTTAGAGAGTGGTTAGTCTCCTCCTGGAGCGCTCCCAGCATTTACACCAGGAGAAGGGGATGGTGCTGTTTAATTAAAAACTATAATGCATCTTTACTTATAAACTTCACAATCAGCTGCCGATAAGCCTCCAATTTTATAGCTACATTTCTGTATAAATGTCCTATGTAAGCTTATTACTGCACTCCAGGTGGATACAAAAAAAAATGCAGCCAGGTTTTTAATCAAGTCAGCACCGGTCTGCGCTCATCACAGGCAGGGAGACATTTCCAGATACTCGGCTGCAGAGATCAGGAAATGTCTCCCTGCCTGTAATTAGAGCAGTGCGGTGCCGATTTCCTGGCGGGCTCTGCACATGGAATGTGTGAGCACGCCAGAGCTCACCCTTAGTTGTCATCATTTCTTAAAATCCCCAGCAATTTAGTGGGAGAAAAAAGGCCACAGCTAGGAAGCATGCACATGATCTGACAGTGAATGTACCGATAAGATATAGTAGCAGCTCTTAAATCTACTTTCTCAATGTACAATCAGCAGACTGGGGATGTGTTTCTGCTGCAGTGAAGGGTAAAAACCTGCCTGGCAGGTATTTCTGGATCCCAAGACTGACTTAAAAGAATCATGAATCTCTCTGGCAAGATTCTACTTTATGTAGTTTGACTATTATCCAACGGCTTTGCCAAGAGATCAGTTTTAACGACTAAATGGATCATGCCTTTTTCTGACACTTTTTGTTTACAAACAAAACAAACAAAAAAAAAATCTGTATGTTTTGCTAGAAAATTACTTAAAATCCCTAAACATTTATATATATATATATATATATATATATATATATATATATATATATATATAACGTCAATTTTTTTGTATAATGTGAAAGATGATGTTATGCAGAGTAAATAAATACCCAACGTGTCATGCTCTAATATTGTGCACGCTCGTGGAATGGCGCCAAACTATGGTACTTAAAAATAGCCATAGGCAACGCTTTAAAAAATAGAATTATGGCTCTAGCTCTGACTTTCGTGTTGATACCTCACTGTGTGGTTCTTAAAGTGATACCTCCGTATTTAATGTCAAACAAATGACGTATTATCCCAGTAAGGCGGTCAGCAATCGGTTAAATTCATACCAAACAACCACATTTTAGAAGAGGCCAGTGTTTTTTTTTTTCCCCCACCCACTAACATCTAGTGCAGAGGTGGCAAACACAAGGCCCGCGGGCCGAATGCGGCCCTCCAGGCCATTTCATGCGGCCCTCGCACCTCTCCAGTCATCCTCCAGACCCTTACTTTCTGCTTTCAAGCAATGCATCCAACTTCTTCCCAGCAGCAGCATAAGGAAAGGGGGGTACACTGTGATGTAAGGGAGAGGGAGGGACTCAACTTCTGATGGTAGGGGGGCCCTTGACACCTAATGTAAGGGATGGGGATGCGCTGGACATCTAATCTTACAGATACAACCGGCCCTTTTGAGGGCAACCATAATGCTGATGCGGCCCACGATGAAATTGAGTTTGACACCCCTGATCTAGTGTATCTTTGGAAGTCTAGATCCTTGCAGTGGTCAGTTTATGGTAATAAAGCCTGTACTGCGAATGGACTGGGCACAGTTTTGAGTGCCTGTTTTGTAGGTATCTGTAGGAGTTGAGGACCGGGTTTGGGAAACATTGCTTTAGAAGTTAATTTCCGGTTTAAACAGCAAACCCCGCTTTAAAAAACGGATTGTCAATTAACTATTTCCAGGTTTTGCAGCCAAAATGTGATAACACCAACGTTCTATTTGTTATATGTTCTCATTCGCATTAAGCTGCTTCCCCTTTTTGGATGCTCATTTCCAGAAACTCCACCACTGAAAATGCTACTAGTTCTCGTTATTCATAAGGGGGCTGAAGAGCTGTGTTTGCTTTAATTATTCCTGTACTGTGTTAGCAGAACTCATCTGATCAGTTGTAAACTAGATTTGACCACTTTCTATTCTAACAAAGGGTTACAGATTTACAAGCCAATTTCTCCATTGCATGTTAAGGAAGAAGCCCACCCTTTCCCCTAAAGCCCATCTATTGGGATTGATCCCACTGAACTTGTTGAGAAATGCTTGCAGTCAGCCATGACACCTTCACCTAACATCTAAAATATTATTTTTATTTATTTTTGGAGTTATGGTGTGTGAATGGGCTCTCTCAAACGTGGCTGCAAAGGAGGATATACACTTTTAATCTGTGTATAACACTTTGTCTTCTTCATTACCAATATCTGCAGAAACTAGGTTATACATACTGATTTTGAAGGTCCTGAACTTGTGCAATACTGGAAACCTGAAAAAGATCAATCAAAAAAGACAACATAAGAAAATGGAAATTTCAGAGTGTAATGCCAAACTCCTGCCTAAAAATAAACGGTTGGCATGACATAGCTGAAGCGGGTACTGCAGCTTACCAGTAAACGGTTTATCCTATAGCTCAGTCTGAGGCCCTGTACACACCGTCAGGAAAAAAACGTTGGTTTTCCTGACCTGATTCCTGGCAAGCTTTTCTTGCAAAGTCGTGCATACAGATGGCCATTCAAAGGAACCGCCGTTCCTTTTAATGGCAAGAACGCAGTGATGTCATCGACTACGATAAGCCGGTGCTCATCACATTCGATGCCGTTGCCACCATCTTGCTACACCCCACACTTAACTTGTACATGCGACCACGCATGTGTCGAACTCTTATGGAGCATGTGAGGGTTTACCTGGGACAGGTAGGCATACAGACGACCGGTTTTCTCGACAGAAATCACTCTGCCGGAAAACCCGACGAGAAAATAGAGAGCAGGGTTCTCCATTTTCCCGTCGGGATTCCCAGCTGTTTTCCTGACGGGAAAACTGCTAGGGAGCATACACATGGCCAGGATTCCCGGCTAAATGCTCTCCTGGCAGTTTTCCTGCCGGTAAAACCAGTCCTGTGTACAAAGCTTGAGAGGCATGCAGCAGTTATTTTATTCCTTTTCCTTGTGGCAGATACCCAACTTGGGGGGCAGGGAGAGGTGGAATCTGTACAAGCTCACAGTAAAAAAGGGGAAGACTCTGGAACAAAAGCTATCCCCCCCAGTAAGAATGCATACAACACTAGTTGTAAACCCTGCACCAGCCCTATAAATGCTAGGCAGCGGTAACAAGCTCTGCTAAAATAATGAAGTATATAGTTGTAGCTCCCCCTATGTAGGTGCTAGAGTGAGTGTACTATAGTTTTTGGTTCTCTGCCTGACAAAATGGTAAATGTATGCGCCGTCTGCTTAACAAAGGCTGCGATTGTTTAGCAGAGTCTGCTCAGTGTGCTCTGGTGCTGCTCATGCTGTCTTCACACTGGACTAGTAGCTATGGAATGTGCTGGAAACCATGCAGACAAGAGCATGATTATCCATAAAGCCCTAGCCAATTAGAAGGGGCAGTGCCCCAAGGCCAGCTGGGTGACTGTATATTTGATGAGCACATGGGCCCTGGGTCTTCAACATTGAAGCTGAAACCCAGGGTTCTTCTGAGCGCTGACTGAGGAAGAATGTCCATGGATCCTGTCTGGTATCATGGAGGAAGGTGACCTGCAACCAGGGCCTTGTGAGTACAGACCCCCTAAAGGGATCCTAGAGACTGGTGCTGTTAAATCTCCTTCTGGCTGCTAGAAGTCAGCATGTTGAGTGTAAGCTAAAGGGGAGACAGAGTCTAAGATGTGAGGTCCACTAAATTCCTTTTACTAAAAAGGGACTTTGCACTATTCTGTACCGGCTGCTATACAGTTCTACCGAGAAAGCTGCCCCTGCATGTGAATAGTTTAATTTGGAGTATTCAACAAAATTTCTCCTCCTATCCAAGATCTCCAAAATAAAAATAAGATTACATCCCCTGGACTGGTTATTGGAGACAATGAGCAGAGGAGAGTGAGCACCTGGCTGTGTGAGAAAATACACCGACTGGCTGCGGCTGAAATAGCAGGAGACCCGGGCAAAATTATCAAGCGGCTCCTGCGGGGGTAGTGCTACATAGTATAAGGTTAGTACACACGATACCATTAAAAACTGCCATTACCTTTTATTAACTAGAGTTCTAAAAACATTTTATTTAACTCCTGGAGTAATGAGGCAACATCTGATATACAGCACTTCATATTATGCCATGGAGCCCAGGTTCACACTGGGTACGATTTGGTACAATTTGAAATGCGATTTCACATGTCAAATCGCATCTCAAATCGGCGGCATTTGCCGGCAATGTCACCGCTCTGATCGGTGCGACGCCGCATCTGTGGCGCTGCACAATTTCAAAAAGTAGTTCCTGTACTACTTTTTGCAATTTCGGGCCCCCGATTTACATTGACATCTGTGCAGAAACCTGCACAGATGTCTCTTAAATCGCAGCCGAAATCGGGACTGCCAGCGGGAGTGAAATCGCACGGCTTCACTCCCGCAGCCCAGTGTGAACCTGGGCGGAGTGAGATTTACTAAAACTGGAGCACTCAATCTGGTTCAGCTGTGCATGGTAGCCAATCAGCTTCCAACTTCAGCGTGTTCAATTAAGCTTGACAATAAAACCTGGAAGTTGATCGGAGTCTAAGCAGAGTTACAGCACTTGATTTTAGTAAATAACCCTCATGGTGTGCAGCTGATTTTTCAGAGCACTATCAATGCAATTGTACAAAAAGGCAGAATACGATGCAAGTTAGATTTGCCTCCTTGGCTTCCTTCAAAAAGATAAGCAGCTTTAAAAATCAAGTCCTCTAACGCTCATGTTGCCTGGCACCCTTCCAGCCCTGGGCACCCCCTCTGAAGCACGCTGGCAAGTTGGAAAATACCTACAGACTTCTATAAGCCTGGCTTCTTCAATCAGTATGCTGTAGAGTGGAGCTCAGGGACTGGAAGCATTCCAGGCATTGGATACGCTGCAAATTATTTTTTATAGCGGGTTATTAATAAAAAAAAATACACGTGGTCACTACATCCTGAAGTCTCTGTTTATAGCCCAACTATGGGATCATTTCAATAAAAGTGCCAGAGACTTGGGTGGGATCACTGTCTCTAGTGTGGCCTGATGCCACCATACTGGTTCCACGTTTGATGAAGAACCCTTGGCTAATAACGCTCGGAAAGCTGCTTCAACTCTACTTTAGCTCAATGGTTTTGTAAGCTTGTTACCTGTTCAGCCTTTTCAAGCTGGCTGTTTCCTAAAGCTTCCTTCAGTGCTTCAATTTCTTTAGTCAATGCCTTGACAGCAAAAAAAAAAAACAAGACACATGGGAGACAAGACCACAACACTATGGTACATAGAACAAAACTGCATGCATGAAAGGTTTGTGTCCAGTCAAATGAGAATGTATGAAGACTACAAAATTTATGTATGAAGATTACAAAACTAAACTGGCAGCAATCCAGTCCCATAATGCCCATATGCCCCGTACACACGATCGGTTTTCCCGTTGGAAAAAGTCAGATGAGAGCTTTTGGTCGGGAATCCAGGCCGTGTGTATGCTCCATCTGACTTTTTCCAACAGAAAAGCAGCCGGAAAAGGATAGAGAGCAGGTTCTCTATTTTCCACGATGGAAAAAAAAGTTAGTCTGTATGGAATTCCGACGGGGGAAAAAAAAAACACGCATGCTCAAAACAATTCGACGTATACTCGGGAGCATTGAACTTCTTTTTATCGCCTCGTCACTGCGTTCTTAACGCTCGAAAGTTTCGAGAACTTGTGCGGCTGTGTTTATGCAAGCCAAGCTTGAGCGGAATTCCATCGGAAAAAACATCCAACTTTTTTCCTGCGGGAAATCCGGTCATGTGTACGGGGCATTAGCAGTTTATGTTGTTGCATTTTACGAGGACCAAACGGTGATAAGCAAATTGATTTGGCACTCAATATTTATGATCCATGCATTACGCATTAGACACAAAACAAATACTTAAGGGGGCTGCAATTAGAGAAGTGTGGAATACTCAGATACATTTTATTTAGCTGTTGTCCCTAATAGCACCATAGGGTTTATAATAGAAGTTACACACTGCTGTGTGCCATGGCTTATTTAGAAACAAATCCATGTGATCACCATTACCAGATAAACAAAGCCATTTGGCCGAGAGGCAATTTTGGGCTCTCTTGATTGACAACGTAAACGTCAATCCTGCAAAAGATATTTCTTGGATTGATAAATGGGTTTAATATATACATATTAATTACCGCAAAATCCACACAATTTTTACCTAAAATTAACGTTTCATTTTTTGTATCAAACTGCAAAATGTGCATCTCCTGAGTGAAGGTTACAGTAATCTTGTGTAAAAACACTTATGATTAAACTACCAATACATTAGACAAATATATATATGACATTAAAAAAGGTTTTAAAATGTAATTGGAGCAAAGCCTTCCCTTTAAAAAAAAATTTAAAAAAATGAAATGGCTAAAAGGGAAAAAAGTAAAACATTTCACACCGTTAGGCCCCTTTCACACATACGGATTCGTTTTTAGACATCCGCTTGCTCAGGGGGGATCAATCCAAGGGGGGGGGATCAATCCAAGTACTCCCGCAAATCCTTGGAATCGGTCCCGATACCGATATCGGTATCGGGACAACCCTACTGTTCACTGTGCAATAAATGTTCCTTTATCTTAGTGAATGAGGTGTAGCTCTGCTGACTAATCTAACTGAATGATGCGCAAACAAAAATACTATTTTACCAACTTTCCTTGCACATGATTGAATGTTCTATTGCAGGGGTCTCCACACGTTCTAAGCAAAGGGCAAGTTTACCATCCTTCAGGCTTTAGGGGGGGGGCAGACACAGGTCAGTGGGTGTAAACTATGCCCCATTATTGGTTTTAATTGGAGGAATTGTGACCCATTGTTGGCATCAGTGAAAGGAATTGTGCCCCATCATTTGTGTTAGTTGGCGGAATAGTTCCCAATTGTTGGCACTGGTGGGGAGAATAGTGCCACATCATTAGTGTTAGTGAGGAATGATGGTCTATCACTGGTGTCATTTGGAGAAGTAGTGCCCCCCATTGTTGGCATCAGTGGGAAGAATAGTGTCCAATCAATGATGTTAGTTGGAGGAATTATGCCCAACCAATAGTGTAGTGGGAAACACGATGTCCCATCATTGGTGTCATTTGGTGGCATGGTGGCGTGTCATTTGGTGGCATGGTGGTGTGTCATTTGGTGGCATGTCATTTGGTGGCGTGCCGCATGGTGGCGTGCCGCATGGTGGCATGGTGGCGTGCCGCATGGTGGCGTGCCGCATGGCGGAATGCTGGCCCGTCATTGGTGTCATTTGGAGGAATGGTGGTCTATCACTGGTGTCATTTCGAGGAATAGTGCCCCATTTTTGGTATCAGTGGGAGGAATAGTGTCCAATCAATGATGTTAGTGGGAGAAGTAGTGCCTATTGTTGGCATCAGTGGGAGGAATTATGCCCAACCAATAGTGTAGTGGGAAACACGATGTCCCATCATTGGTGTCATTTGGAGGAATGGTGGCCCATCATTGGTGTCATTTGGAGGAATGGTGGCCCATCATTGTGTCATTTGGAGGAATGGTGGCCCGTCAATGGTGTCATTTGGAGGAATGGTGGCCCGTCATTGGTGTCATTTGGAGGAATGGTGGCCCGTCATTGGTGTCATTTGGAGGAATGGTGGCCCGTCATTGGTGTCATTTGGAGGAATGGTGGCCCGTCATCGGTGTCATTTGGAGGAATGGTGGCCCGTCATCGGTGTCATTTGGAGGAATGGTGGCCCGTCATTGGTGTCATTTGGAGGAATGGTGGCCCGTCATCGGTGTCATTTGGAGGAATGGTGGCCCGTCATCGGTGTCATTTGGAGGAATGGTGGCCCGTCATCGGTGTCATTTGGAGGAATGGTGGCCCATCATTGGTGTCATTTGGAGGAATGGTGGTCTTAAGGCCTGATACAGGCAAGCAAAGGGCCATATCTGACCCCTGGGCAGTAGCTTGGAGACCACTGTTCTATTGCAATGTGAATTTATCATATTCACCAAGTTATGGGAAAATTCCCCATGCAAAGTAAAAATACTCTGAACGTGAACAGCCTATTGCCTTTAGAAAATAAGCACTATACTGTATGAATAAGGGCTGCAATCCTATTTGGTGTGTAAATTTGCAATGGTTTTGACTTACAAAATTTACACCCTTAAGCACAGACCACCGATTGCAACATATCTCTGCTCGAAGTTTAGTGTTACACTTGAGACCTGCATTCTACTTAAAATGGGACATGTATAAAAAAAAAAAGTCAGGGGCCTTTGCCATATTGGCAATAAACCATACTGAAAACATTGCGAGGCATTCTACATTCTCACACCAAATCTGTCCCAATAAAACATAACACTAGCCCCCAACAGATATGCTTATATTGTACCTTACTTGAGGAATGCTAGCATGCGATACATGAAAATCATTGAATGCTCACAATTACGACCTTTACCAAATTTCTGTTCAATGGTAATAAACTAGAATAGTAAAAGTAGGTACCTGTACAGTCTTTTCCTCTTTATCAGCCCGTAACTCCTCTGCTTGAAGCAGATCTTCTACAGACCTGATTTTGCCATCCTTTTCATGGATACTAAAACAGAAATGGCTAATGTTAAATTTAGCAAGTTTTTTTTTTTTTTGTAAATAGATTCAAATGGGTTTTACTTCCTCTTTTTTGCCCTGAAAACTAAAAGCATAATGGGCTAGTATGCATTGCACTTTCCTGCAATCGAAGCCCGCGCTGTCCCTGCTGGTGGCCACATCCATCTCCATCCCTCTTCCTTTCGGGGCAGCGGACTCCAGCTCTGTGACTGGCCGGAGTTGCATGAAGTCACTACCGCACAAATGCGCGCAGAAGCCGTCAGTCACGGCACTTGCTAATGAAGAAACAGCACGGAGGGTGACATCGGCACACTACACACGCCTGGCTCACTCCCGGCACAGTGACCGACGGCTCACAGAAAGTTTTTCCAATCATGCGACTGCTGTGACAGCCAATCACGTTGGTCACGTGGCCATAAGCCCTCACCTCACAGCATAGCAAAGCCCTTAAAGGGCCAGCGGCAGCTGGTGCCAAGGAGTTCAAGATGAGCTCCAGTCTGAATAATAAAAAAAAAAAAAGTCAGCAGCTTGGCCAAATAAGCAGCTGACCTAATATAAAGGGACACGTTACTTGTCCAGGGGAATGTCGGCACCCCAAGCCAATTCTTCAATCGGCTTTGGGTGCAGGCGCTGGCATCTTCACTAAAGGAAACACCGTGAGCCGTTTTTTTCCCAAAGGGGTGTTCAGGTTTTACTACCTGCTTTACAGGGAAACTAAACACGGTACATCCCCACTTAAAAGGACAGAGCTCTGTCGTGTCATCCCGGCCATTGCCTGGGATCCGCCGATTGGGGTGTGCTGTGAATAATCACAGCATGGCGGGCATGTGTGCACCCCTACCCAGAAGAGCTGGATCATGTATTAAGATACGTAATCCAGCGCAGTAGAGCCGCTCTGCTGCCATACTCCTACATGAAGCGATCGGCAAGTGATTAAAAAATACATTAATAAACTGCTGAATAACATTCTTGGTTGAGCATTTCTTTGGGTCTTAAATTAGCCTGGTCCGAGATCCCATACTCAGCAAACTATACTGAAGACGACTGACACTTACACATTCTTTAGATCTTCTACAACAGATGACAGGGCTACCTAAAAAGGAAAAAAATACCAACAGTTATTACAAAGGTATAAAATAACCAGCACATGCTTGATGGGCGGCTGAGGGGCCTACAACTTCTTCCAATGAAACCATTACCTGGTCATTATGCTGAGCCTTTAGATTCTGCACATCCATTCTTAAAGATGCATTTTCATCTCTTAGCAACTAAAACATAAAAAAATGTATTAATAAAATAAATGCCAACGCTACCAAACTAGTATGCCTTAGCGGCCCACCTACAGACACTTGAACATAAGGTTCAGATAATGCATGAGTCTCCCCCCTCCCCCCTTATCTCGCTTTGTCACCTCAGAACAGGACCATAATAGTCAAAAGTCTCACCCCCCCCCCCCCCCCACAACATTTGTGAGAAGTGTTCTGTAGTCCTAGGAATATTTCTAATTGGCAACATTCAGCACAAGGCACATGAAATAAGCAAAACGCAAGGCTTTTTTTTACAATATACCGGTATATGATAAAATGCTTTCAATAGCATGGTTAGCAGGCCAAAAAAGTTCATTGCAGGGTTGACGTATACTTTAATGTGACAATGTTCTTTCAGTGCTTATCGTTTTTAAAGTATTGTGCAACATTTCTTTTTTGACCACCCGGCTGAAAATAAATCCTTGAGGGGATTCTACTACCTTTGTAGGGATTTCTATGGGGATGAACAGTGTTCTTTCCTCTAGATATTAAATGATCAAAAAAAGTTCTAAACTTTACCCTCAATTCTTCTTCTCTGTTTGCAACCTGTATCAGTCCACTCTCCAAAAGTTCCTCGATCGTTTTGATCTTCTCATCTTTCTCCTGCATACTAAAAAAAAAAAAAAGCAACAAAGCCTTTTTGAAAACATTTTCTGTACAAGATGAATTCTCTGCATTTTTGCGCTAGTGACACATCAAGCCCCAAGTAAAAAATAGAATACTAATCAGTAGGGTTGTCCCGATACCAGGACCGATACGGAGCATGTGCGGGAGTAGCTTGTACTCCCGCAAATGCCCCCAATGCCAGATCCAAATACCCAACCCCCATACCCCCCCCCCCTCCCCCGCGCAACGCCACCGCATACCACAACGCCGCCGCCTAGTTAATCAGCGCGGGGAACATTACAGCTTTAATTTGAATAGCTGTGTGTTCCACGCCGCGTATAGACACTCCCCCTTGCTCGGGCACTTTAATAGACAGATCACCCGTCCCCAGGATTGGACGGGTGATCTGTCTATCAAAGTACCCGAGCAAGGGGGAGTGTCTATACGCACACAGATGAAATGTTCCCGCGCTGATTAACTAGGCGGCGGCGGCATCTGCATATACAGTATGGGGGGGACATGGCTGCACCTGTGGGGGGGGGACATGGCTGCACCTGTGGGGGGGGGACATGGCTGCACCTGTGGGGGGGGGACATGGCTGCACCTGTGGGGGGGGGACATGGCTGCACCTGTGGGGGGGGGACATGGCTGCACCTGTGGGGGGGGGACATGGCTGCACCTGTGGGGGGGGACATGGCTGCACCTGTGGGGGGGGACATGGCTGCATCTGTGGGGGGGGGGACATGGCTGCATCTGTGGGGGGGGGGACATGGCTGCATCTGTGGGGGGGGGGGACATGGCTGCATCTGTGGGGGGGGGGGGACATGGCTGCATCTGTGGGGGGGGGGGGACATGGCTGCATCTGTGGGGGGGGGACACATGGCTGCATCTGTGGGGGGGGGACATGGCTGCATCTGTGGGGGGGGGGGGACATGGCTGCACCTGGGGGGGGGAACATGGCTGCATTTGGGGACACATTTAACAATAAAAAAAGTATTGGTATTCGGTATCGGCGAGTACATGAAAATAAGTACCGGTACTTGTACTCGGTCCTAAAAAAAAGTGGTATCGGGACAACCCTACTAATCAGTTACTGCTCATGTACAATGCAATGACAAGTTGGGATCTAGTCAGTTTTCATCTCCTAATGTGGTACAGATTTTGAAATAACTCCATTATCTGAGGGTGAGGAGAGAGATCTCAAGCCTTGAAACACAGCATTAAGGTGCAAGTGTCAAAAGGCTTGTCTCTGCGTACAGCTGGACATCTAAAAGGAACGGCAACAAATTCTGGCCAGTTGGTGAATGAGAGCTTGTGCCTCTCGCCATATTGGCAATTACAGCCTACATGTCAAAGACCCTTTTGCTAATCCTATGACAGGTGTGTCACCCCTTTCTGCATATGTACGTGACTGGGGGGGGGTCTCAAGGCACCCCATTTTAAAATGTAGAAAACTTTAAATAGTTTTACATAATGTGTCAGCATCGACACACATAGGACAAGGAACCTGTGCAGGTGGTCAACAACAACCTGCCTGGGCTATAAAGAAAGGAGGAATGCAATTAAAACAGCTGATGTAGCAGATATGGAGGCACCACTAGGAGTACATGCTTAGGCCAAAAGAAAGCTTAAAGCGGAGTTCCACCCTCAAAATCACTTTGTTTCATTACATCCAGCATACTGGCGTCAGCGCCAGTATGCTGTTTTTTTTTTTTTTTAATGCACGTACTTACTTTATATAAAATCATTGAATTTCAGGCGCACCGCGGAATGTCGCCGCTATAAGGCGTCATGCCTTCCGGAAACAGCCGATTAGCATTCGGCTTTTCTCGGCGCCTGCGCACAGACCCAGGAGCTGACTGCGCAGGCGCCGAAAATAGCCGGTCCTAGTTCGGGTTTTTTCGGAGGGCGTGACGCGGCTATATACGGCGCCTGCGCAGTCAGCTCCTGGGTCTGTGCGCAGGCGCCGAGAAAAGCCGAATGCTAATCGGCTGTTTCCGGAAGGCGTGACGCCTTATAGCGGCGACATTCCGCTGTGCGCCTGAAATTCAATGATTTTATATAAAGTAAGTACGTGCATTAAAAAAAAAAAAAAACACAGCATACTGGCGCTGACGCCAGTATGCTGGATGTAATGAAACAAAGTGATTTTAAGGGTGGAACTCTGCTTTAACATGTTCAATATTGCTTCATATAGTTCTGTAAACTGTGACCTCAAATACATTTGCTGTTGTACAATCGTTTCATTTACTTCACTAATTCACAAGTGAATTTAGCAACCCCAATAAACCCCAACAATTACCTATTCTCCATCTGTCCAAGTAATTCTTTGTTGGCCTAAAAACAAAAAAAAATTATAAATTCTTAATAATTTCAATTATATCATAGAGGCCACAAAAAAACACTGAAGGATATAAATATATATATTTTTTTTACCTGATCCAGTAACTGTTCCTGCAGTTTCTGTACTTGTACCTGCAATTCATTATTTAGACTTTGCAGCGCCTGAAAAAAAAAAAGATGATTACTAAAAAAAAAATTAAAAGGGTCATTTAAACTAATTAAAGGGTCAACCCAATAAAATGTTACAAGTGATATCTGTAGTCGCCCATGGGCTGTTTAATTTTCTTGGAGGCTTCAAAAGCGAGATCTCTATGCAACAGTTCCCACTCATCATTAAAACAAACATGGTATACTAACCTCCTCTGTGCAGTTGGTTATGCACAAAGCAGCCACGATCCTCCTTTTCTCGGGTTCCTCGTCACCGTTCCTGGCCCCCTCCCTCCTTCCCCCACAGCAAACAGCTTGCTATGGGGGCACCTGAGCCACTACTCTAAGTCCATTCAGACACGTAGCCGCGGCTTGTGTTGGCCCTGCCCCTTTCTCCACTCATTGGCTCATCAATTTTGATTGACGGCAACAGGGGCCAGAGGGGCCCTTGCTGTTTCTTAGCCAATGAGGGAGAGTCCCGGATGGCCAATGATTTCGTGCAACATTGCTGGATCGAGATGTAGATCCGGTAAGTATTAGGGCTGATGCACACAGAAGGGGCTTTATTTTAATGCATAGAATGCATTCAGATAAGAACCTTCTTCCTATAGAACCACTTTAAGTTCTGGGTTTTTGAACTCTTCCTGGTGCATTATGGCTAGTAAATACAAAACTACAAAAAAATACAAAACAAAATTTGAACATGAAGAGTGGGAGCCTCTTGTAATAACCAGGGTGCGTGTGCAGACCTGGGAATTCAAGTTCAGAAGTCTTACCAGTAGAGATACGAGAAACCGTTCAAGTTGCAACTCTCCAGCATTGGAAAATATACACTTATCTGGCACTTTTTGTTTACATAATATTTTTTTGCTAGAAAGATACTTAAAACCCCCAAACATTATCTATTTTTTTTTTATTTATTTTTTTAGAGCCAACGGTTGGCTTTCTTGTAAAAAGCAATCCTAGTGACTAACTAGCCGCTGGATTGCTTTTACAAGCAGTAGAAGGGGACCTCCAAAGCAAGATACCCTAGATTACAAACTGGTGGGTTTTGCAATTTTTTTCACACGGTATTTGCGCAGCGGTTTTTCAAATGCAGCTTTTTAAGAAAAATACACTTTGTTTAAAACTTCATTGCAAAAATACAAAAATACATACTCAATTTTTTTGTAAAGAACATTAAAAAAAAGCGGTTACGCTGAGTAAATAGATACTAAACATGTTTTGCTTTAAAATTGCACACAGCCGTGCAACATCAACAAATTACCTAAAATTTTACTATCCATAAGTGCAGTTTTAAAAGCCTTTCCAGGTTACCACTATTTACAGGAGGAGGTCTAGTACTATAATTACTGCCGATGATCAGACGTTTGCGTTGTTACCTTACATGTGTGAGACAATCGCTGTTTGTCCATGTGACCAATGTGCGTGGTCGCCTTTACACGCGAGCACAGTGGAAGCCCTCTTCCACTGTGCTCGCGTGTAAAGGCGGCCGCGCACGTTGGTCACATGCACAAACAGCGATTTTTTTTTTTTTTTTAAATTTACACTGTTGCTTTAAAATGCAAAGGGATTCGACAGGTAATCTTTATGGAGAGATTTGTGGTCTATAAGACCCCCAAATCCCTCTTCTGCCCTATAAAGCATTTAAAACACCAAGATCAGTGTTTTTGAATGCTTTTGATTTTGTTTTAAATAGCGCTGTTGACATCCTGGTAAACCGGAAGTGAAGTCAGGTCATCACTCCCGTGTTACCATAGCCACGAGTCGATCCCGGCTTTGTTCAGCCACTGGAAGTGCCAGCTGGTCACTCGGGTTTTCTGATGGAACAAGAGAGCCTAAAGAATCTGCCCTCTCCCGCTTGGGAGGTCCCCTTCTACTGCTTGTAAAAGCAATCCAGTGGCTAGTTAGTCACTAGGATTGCTTTTACAAGAAAGCAAACCGTTGGCTCTAAAACAAAACAAAAAATAGTTCCGGGATGATGCGACAGGTATGTTGCTGGTCCAGAAATAGACTTTCGAAAAACGTAAAATGCAACCATTCAATCATTTTACTGTAAAGAATAAAGTACAAAAAAAAAAAACAGCCAAAAGACAATTGGCATTATATACAGTATTGGCTACAAAACATTTAATCTTGTTCGACACTATGCAGCAGTCATGCAAATTCTGTACACTTTATCTTTAAATCTACGCTGGCTTTTCTATGCGACTACAGCTCATTCAGTGTTGTGTTACAGTGTTGTGTATGCTCATAGCTTTGTAAACTTTATAAAAAGTCTATGGATAAAAATGTACCTTTTTTCTAATAGGATTGGCAGCTGGTCTGATTGTTAAATGAGAAGTACAACCAAATCTTGCGGATTACAGGAGTGCAATTAGCTAAAGCCGTCGGCTGACGTCACAGGGTCGGGCAAGATTGCAACAATGAAGTCTGGATATGTACATATGCCTGGTAGCTGGCCGCTACCTCCACAGCCCAGGGGCAGGGGGCAGACAGCGGTGACACTGATAGTCACCAGCTCTCTGTTCAAGAACCCCCGAGAACCAAGCGATCGGCAGTGTTCTATTGCTCGGTTCTCCATGTTAGCGCCGTTGAAGGAACGATGCTGCATCAGTCTAGCCAAGCATGATTCTTTAAAAAAAAAAATATATATTTTAATGTATGTTGGTAGTCTCATTATTATGAGAATTGATGGGGGGGGGGGGTTTATATGTAAATTCCACTTCTGTGATTTTTTTACTGGCAATCCTAGCAAAATTACCCTCATGATAGGTTTAAAATAATAATACTGGATTTAGTGAAATGGCTCTTATCATGACATTTCATACCGTGTTTTCCCAAAAATAAGACCCATCGTTATTTTCCTGGAGGGCTGCAATATAGACCCTACCCCGAAAATAAGCCCTAATTTAAAATGCTTGTAAAATCCTATGATCCACACTTACAGAAGTATATAATGGGGAAGAGAGCGCCGGGGGGTCACAGAATAGCAGAGTGTCGATATAATGAAGGTATTTGCCACAATGATTTTACAGAAACACACACATTGTATATTACTGCAATAGAGTGGTTTATATAATTTTACAAGCATTTTTAACTCGGTTTACACAGGGGATTCCTGTCAGGCAGGGAGAGAGAGGGGGGGAGAGAAGACAGCACATTAGATAAGAGCCACCCCTAAAATAAGCCCTACTGTGTCTTGTTGCCAAAATTTATATAAGACCTCGGCTTATTTTTGGGAAAACACGGTAGAAGAGGAAAGATTGTGCAAAATTTTTACAGCTGATATTTTTCATAAAAGGAACGCGTATACTCGCTATGTGCTGCTAATTGCTATTAACACAATGTATTTGCAAATGTCTATTTTTCTTCTACATGTCCATTTACTTTAATACAAAAGATACAGTAAATGATTAAGTTTGGTTTGTCCAAGTACCTTGTGCTCCTCAAGGTTGGTGGCTACTTTCCCAAGTTGAGCCTCTAGTCTCTCCTCCATTGCTCTAATTTTTTCATCTTTTTCAGTAACACTAAAGAAAAAAAAATATATAATTTAAGGGCAAATAAAAGTAAAACGTTACATATTAAAAACAGCAATTAACACTCCACAGTGCATACAAATATAAAAGTAATCAGGATTAATACCACACACACTTGGAGTACTGGGCGATCAGAAGCAAAGAATTGCTATTACAAGCTACTTGTGCATCTCACACCATAGGATGCCATTTGTTCCATGCGTTTTTCCTTGGCGTATATGGGGGGGGGGAGGGGGGATAAAGGACAGTAATGGCTACAATATATATATAGTAAGTAAAGCTGAGAGACGGGTACTCAAATTATATATATACACACACACACACATCAAATGCTTTATTTACCTTCTTTCTAACTGTCCGAGAGTTTGGGAAGCAGCTTCCTAAATAAAGAAAAATATTTAAATAAAAAATTACAATAGTAACAAAAAAAAACATGCTTGCAAATGTAAAAATAAGCTACAATTACAAGCTTTCATAAAGGTAGAGTTTGGGGTTTACAACAATGTTGTTTGTCTTTTGTGATAATACAACTAAAAAGAAAGAATTTTTTTTTTTAAATTAAAACTAAATTTAAAATGACTCCAGTGACAGAATTGCTTACCAAAGCGTAAGGTTTCAAATTGTGATAAGCAAGACATTTTATATCTGGTACTACTCTCCAATTGATAGTTAGGACAATTTGGCATCCTGGCAGAACAGACACCACAACCCTTAGGCCGCGTACACACGATCAAATTTATCTGCTGAAACCGGTCCGACGGACCGTTTCAGCAGACAAATCCGATCGTGTGTACGGGCTAGCAGACAGGTTTTTTCAGCAGACAAGTTTTAAAGCATGCTTTAAAACTTGTCTGCTGGAAACCCGTCCGTCCGACATGTCCGCTGGTTAGTACACTGACCAGCGGACATATCTGTCCGCACATGCGTCGAATGGATTCGACGCATGTGTGGAAGTATTTTACTTCCTGGTTCGGTGACGAGGCGGCGCCAACGTCACCGCCACGTCACTGCACTGTCTGTCCGCGGGGATTTTGGTTTGATGAAACCAAAAAAGCCCAGCAGACATATCCGATGAAAACGGTCTGTCCGACCGTTTTCATCGGATTTGTTTAGTCGTGTGTACGCGGCCTTATATAGCAACTGTGTCTGCATAAGGAAAGGAGAAGGCGCTTACTGCCCGGAAAGGGTTTGAAGATGAATTCCACGCAATGCAAATTTTTACACCTTGGACCAATAGGACTATGCATATACCAGTGGCATTGTTATGGGGGCGAGGAAGCACGTACTGGGCGACACCTGCCAGAGGGGTGAATCCGGGGGGGCGCCGCTAAACACTATTTGCTTGCACTTGCAGAGCCTGCAGCGGCGTAGTGCAAGCAGGCAGGACACCCGGCAATGCAGGGGGAGGCTTCCTATAACACTCCCCAGTCAGGTTAAGCTGTCCCTTTGGGATCTCCAATATCTCCCAAGGCAGCCGGAGTTGGTGGGCAAAGTAGGGGGTGTGGCTGCCTCCTCCCACAGACTCCTTCACTCTGGTTGATACCACAGCTGAAGTAGGAGAAAGAGATGAGGACACAGTAGCCCCTGGGATCCTCATCTCCAGGCATGCTGTAAGTGGTCAAGCACATGGTCACTACAGAACCCTAACCTGCCCCCTACCAGCACCCCAATCTGCCCCTACCAGCACCCAAACCTGCCCCTACCAGCACCCCAACCTGCCCCTACCAGCACCCCAACCTGCCCTATGCCATCATTAACAGAGGCCATTTGGGGGTGCACCCTGTGACCCTTTGCTGCCGGCAGGGCGCGTGGCAGGCTAGACATGAGGTGGCGTGACACCATGTTTTACAGCACCAGGTAACACGAACCCTAGTGATACCACTGGCATATACTACACCTGACTGATGCAATAGAAGTTGGAAAACACTGCTACCCAGTGACCTCCACCAGCTTCTGGGTCACATGCTGGGTTTCCATCCTGCCACCTTCTAACACAGGAAGTTGAGTGCTTTGCACTCTGAATAAATGCAAAGTGTTCTCTGATTAGAGGTTGAAAGGCAAGATGGCGATATCACGTTCGCCACCTCGTCCAAGCAGAAAACAATTTGCATTTGATCAGAAAATGCAAAGCATTCTTTGCCTGGCAGCCAATCTCCTGTATTCATAATGCATCAGCCAGACCAGAAAACAAATAAAACTTACTGGAGTAGTAGGTGTCTACTTCAGTGAATTCCAGCAGCATCAGCTAGGTATGGTATATACAAAGTTACACTGGTCCAAGCTGGACCAATCCAACTATGTAAAAAGTACCTAGAATTCATCTTTAATCACTTCCAGCTCGTATAACCTACTTATATGGCGGTTCAGTATCGCACAACCGAGCAATTGTCAGTTAAAAATGGCCTGGTCATGAAGGGGGGCAAACCTTCCAGAGCTGAAGTCATACCTCAATAGTTGATGCTACAATACACCACCCCTCACCTGTTCACTCCTTACTGCATGAATTTTTTGTAGTTCAGATTTCAAAGATATGTTTTCTCTTTGTAGTGTCTGCAAAAGAGCCACACAGTTATAAAAAAATATTTTTAAACACATATGACAGTATCCAGGTCAAAGTAAATAAATTTGCTAACAAGCAATAATGGATTGGAAAAATTCAAATTACAGTGCATCCGGAAAACATTCACAGCGTTTCACTTTTTCCACATTTTGTTGTGTTACAGCCTTATCCCAAAATGGATTCAATTATTTTCCTCAAAATTCTACAAACACCCAAATAATGACAATGTAAAAGAAGTTTGTTTGAATTTCTTGCAAAATTATTAAAAATAAAAAAGCAATAAAATCCCATGTACATAAGTATTCACAGCCTTTGCCCAATACTTCAAGCACCTTTGACACCAATTACAGCCTCAAGTCTTTTACTTTAAAAAGTATTTGAGTTCGTTTTTCACAGGGCGTCTACCACTAAATAACAAAAAAGACAGCATCATAAGAAAATTAAAAAAGTATGCATATGAAGCCTTTAAAACAAAAAAGTGTTTTTTAGCTATACTGTGTATGTGAAAGTGATTAAAGGGGAGTTCCACCCACAATTTCACTTTAAATATAAATACCCCTGTAATACACAAGCTTAATGTATTCTAGTAAAGTTAGTCTGTAAACTAAGGTCCGTTTTGTTAGGTTGTTGCAGCATTTAGTTTATAATCTAGAAATAGACCGTGGCCATCTTAAGTGTGGGCATCATGAAGCCAGACTGTATGACTTCCTGGATTTCAGCTTTGCATATCTCGCACATGCTCAGTGCTGCACAAGCAATGTAATAGGTTTCAATCAGGTTTGCAAGGACTACTGGGAAACATGATGCCTATCCCAGAAACCCTTGCAAATAGCCATGTGACTTAATAGTCTAGGCTAATAAGGAGAAGGAAGTAATGAAGGACTACAAAATAAAGGTATTTACAAGCAACAAAATAAAATTGTCCATTCTGAACACTATGAGATTAGGGCATGTTGCACAGACAAACATAAAAAAAAATGGGTGGAACTCCACTTTAACTTATAATAAAGTTATCATCAGAATCTGTTAATAAATGAAAAAACCTTGTTTCCATTTAGGCATCTTGCACACTGCAGCTTGAAAAAGCCCAGTACAGCTTTTTTTTTAACCGAGCTAAAGTACAACCCATTAACTGTAATGAGCCTGTGCACACAGGCACGTAAACAAGCGCTGTGTATTCTTCAGTAAAATAAATAGAAAAATCAACTTTTTTGGACAGCAATTTACGCCTCATGCGCACAAATGCTCATTTATATAGCGGGGGACGCACGGGGGAGAGAAGGAAACAGCGGCGGGGGACACGGAGGAGAGAAGGAAACAGCGGCGGGGGACACGGAGGAGAGAAGGAAACAGCGGCGGGGGACACGGAGGAGAGAAGGAAACAGCGGCGGGGGACACTGAGGAGAGAAGGAAACAGCGGCGGGGGACACTGAGGAGAGAAGGAAACAGCGGCGGGGGACACGGAGGAGAGAAGGAAACAGCGGCGGGGGACACGGAGGAGAGAAGGAAACAGCGGCGGGGGACACGGAGGAGAGAAGGAAACAGCGGCGGGGGACACGGAGGAGAGAAGGAAACAGCGGCGGGGGACACGGAGGAGAGAAGGAAACAGCGGCGGGGGACACGGAGGAGAGAAGGAAACAGCGGCGGGGGACACGGAGGAGAGAAGGAAACAGCGGCGGGGGACACAGAGGAGAGAAGGAAACAGCGGCGGGGGACACGGAGGAGAGAAGGAAACAGCGGCGGGGGACACGGAGGAGAGAAGGAAACAGCGGCGGGGGACACGGAGGAGAGAAGGAAACAGCGGCGGAGGACACGGAGGAGAGAAGAAAACAGCGGCGGAGGACACGGAGGAGAGAAGAAAACAGCGGCGGAGGACACGGAGGAGAGAAGAAAACAGCGGCGGAGGACACGGAGGAGAGAAGAAAACAGCGGCGGGGGACACGGAGGAGAGAAGGAAACAGCGGCGGGGGACACGGAGGAGAGAAGGAAACAGCGGCGGGGGACACGGAGGAGAGAAGGAAACAGCGGCGGGGGACACGGAGGAGAGAAGGAAACAGCGGCGGGGGACACGGAGGAGAGAAGGAAACAGCGGCGGGGGACACGGAGGAGAGAAGGAAACAGCGGCGGGGGACACGGAGGAGAGAAGGAAACAGCGGCGGGGGACACGGAGGAGAGAAGGAAACAGCGGCGGGGGACACGGAGGAGAGAAGGAAACAGCGGCGGGGGACACGGAGGAGAGAAGGAAACAGCGGCGGGGGACACGGAGGAGAGAAGGAAACAGCGGCGGGGGACACGGAGGAGAGAAGGAAACAGCGGCGGGGGACACGGAGGAGAGAAGGAAACAGCGGCGGGGGACACGGAGGAGAGAAGGAAACAGCGGCGGGGGACACGGAGGAGAGAAGGAAACAGCGGCGGGGGGACACGGAGGAGAGAAGGAAACAGCGGCGGGGGACACGGAGGAGAGAAGGAAACAGCGGCGGGGGACACGGAGGAGAGAAGGAATTAGCGGCGGGGGACACAAGTACTCGGGCAAATGCTTGGTATCGGTCCCGATACTAGTATCGGGACAACCCTACTACCCTTATATCAAAATATTGCTTGGATCTGTTCTCCTGGTAGCCACCAACCACGTGATTTAAACTGCCTAGGATATAGATCACATAATGGAACTTGAAAGAAGCGGTGTCTATTTACTTTATGCATTGTGATAAAAAGTTGCTATTTTACTCAAAACAGGATCTAGTAATAACGACATTCACGACTGGCTCAAGTGGCAAGTCCGTAATTTTATTCTTGTTAATGATTACCTTTAGCTCTTCTCCGCTGTTAGCAAAATTAGCTTGCTCAAGAGCCACAGCATCTCTCATCTGCTTTATCTCCTTCTCTTTTTCTCCAATGCTGTAAAAGTGAAGATGTTCCAGTTATTGACCGATCTTAGATCATGGCAGACAATAGAAATACATGGCAAAATCTGTAACTAAAGAGAATTAAAATAAAGCCTGCAAGAAAAGCAGTTTTTGCAAAGAGGGTTTTCCATAAAAATGCAGGATTTTATCATGATTGTTGCTGAAGTCACAGAGGCTACTTTCACACTTGTGTGCATCTGGAACGCACACAAAATCGCACGCTTTCTGGACAGAAACATCCTGCCCTTTAGCAGACACGCAGCAGGACCATTAAAGAGGTAGTACACTCCGCTTTTAGTATGTGTTGCATATTAGCAAATTACGACATTGCCTTCCAGGGGACTTTTCATTTTATTTTTCAAGTCCACAGTTTACTACTGCTTTAATTCTTCTTGGCACCCCCAACATTTGCAGGAACGTTCCCGGAGTAACACGATTTTGCAAAGTCGGGGACAATATTTGCACGTTTTTCGCATCTAGGGCAGCCCACTAAAACGAATGGGCTGCCCTATATGCAATGTGCAGAAACCGGTACATGTTCCATTTTACCTGCATGGTGGAGAGGAGCCTAAGAGTTAAAACAGTATATATTGAATAGTGGGCCGGCGTTTTACAACTTATCCACAAAACACAGGCCGTAATGTAGAGCCCGAGGTATCCTATGCAACGTTTCCTGCATTGTGCTTCAAAATACCTACGATAGGAGTAGAGGCTGGTACTGTGACTTATGCCAGACTTTCCTCCATAGTTTTTTCTCCCAATTAATGAAAACTAACGGGGTTTGGTTTGCCTTCTTTTATAAAATTGCCATGAAAAACACCTTTAAAGCTGGCCAAACATGGATTGAATATCCATGCTGAAACTGCAGAATTTGGATCCATGTATGGGCACCCTGTTTGTACGCAAGCCAATCCATCAACCAGCCTGTAGGGTTTTTCCCAAACAATAAGTACCGCTGGCAACACTATTCATTCTGTCTCCCTGGCAGGAAAGGCTACCTGCACTCCCCTCCAGCAGAACACAATAGCGCTGCAGGACAGATTGTCTGTGTTCATGGGGGGATGGAGAAACTTTGGTTCCTTCCACCAGTGGTGGAAGATAAGAGAATTGCATATTGTATATCAAATGTGTGTGAAGAAGAGTGTTCTTCTTGTCCATGGCAGCTAAAATCTCTATTTTCAGTTTTCCATACAGCAGTAACAAAATTAGTGCTATGAGTAACAAGAACTGCTCTTATTTCAGGCATTCATTTAACCACTTCCCATCCGTAGGCCGTCATAGGATGTCATGGATTTTGAGTGGAGACATCTGAATGAAGTATCATCCAAGTATCTTAAATTCTTTGAAATCGTCTGTGCGGTCGGGGAGTCCGAGAATGAATCCGCTGGTGGCGGTTTACCATAGAGCTGAACGTAGATCAGATGGTCCCAGGCCATCTCTATGACACCCAGAGGCCGGAAGCAACATCATTATGTCACTTCTGGCGCTGGCAGCTGTAAACACTATCATTCCTTTGCTAAACAGACTTGGATATTTTTTGACCTCAGGCTTTCCAGCATAGAAGGAGAGATTTGGGGACTTCTAGATCCCAGTTCTCTCTGTAAAGAGGACCTGTCATGCCCCATTCCTATTACAAGGTATGTTAACATTAGAGGTCGACCGATATGGGTTTTTCTCTGGCCGATGCCGATGCCGATATTTGGAAATCGGGGCGGCCGATGGCCGATATGTGTTGCCGATTTTTGCGGCCGATATTTTAGGCCGATTTTTTTTATTTTATTTTTTTCTCCTCAACTCAAAAAACCTAGGGTGGAGAGGTTGGGAGGAGATAATTGTTTAGGGTGGAGAGGTGGGGTGCAGCCTGTCAGTGTCCACCACCAGTGCCACCTCATCAATGCCCACCAGTGTCCACCACCAGTGCCACCTCATCAATGCCCACCAGTGCAGCCCATCAGTGTCCACCACCAGTGCCACCTCATCAATGCCCACCAGTGCAGCCCATCAGTGTCCACCACCAGTGCCATCTCATCAATGCCCACCAGTGCAGCCCATCAGTGTCCACCACCAGTGCCACCTCATCAATGCCCACCAGTGTCCACCTCATCAATGCCCACCAGTGCAGCCCATCAGTGTCCACCACCAGTGCCACCTCATCAATGCCCACCAGTGCAGCCCATCAGTGTCCACCACCAGTGCCACCTCATCAATGCCCATCAGTGTCCACCACCAGTGCCACCTCATCAATGCCCACCAGTGCAGCCCATCAGTGTGTGCCACCTCAACAATGCCCACCAGTGCAATCACCTCAGTGCATCACCAACCAGTGCCATCCACCCCTTTGCCAACCAGTGCCATCCACCCCTTTGCCAACCAGTGCCATCCACCCCTTTGCCAACCAGTGCCATCCACCCCTGTGCCATCCACCCCTTTGCCAACCAGTGCCATCCACCCCTGTGCCATCCACCCCTGTGCCAACCACCCCTGTGCCAACTAGTGCCATCCACCCCTGTGCCATCCACCCCTGTCTGCAACAGTCAATCAGCGGCCGCCGCTGCCGACATTCTACACTGTAAAAAAAAAAAAAGTCCCCTGATGTGCTGCGCGCCCGGCCTCTGCCTACAAACCCCAGAATGCAGAGCGGGCCAGTAACATTCTGGGGTTTGTAAGCAGAAGCCGGGCACGCTGCACGTCAGGGGATGTTTTTCTTTGCAGTGTAGAATGTCGGCAGCCGCGGCCGCCGATTGGCTGTCACAGGCATCAGTAGATAGCAGCGAGCGGGCCCCTCCTCTGTGTATACACCCACAGACGAGGAGGGGCCCGCTCGCTGCTATCTACTGACGCCTGTAACAGCCAATTGCCGGCCGCCGCCGCCAACGCTGGGTGTACTAAGATGTCCGCGGCTCCGGAGCTAGGCCGAAGCCGCGGCCTTTCCTGATGCTGTGACCGCGGCGGCAATCCGCGGATTGCCGCTGCGGTCACAGCATCAGGAAAGGCCGCGGCCTCGGCCTAGCTCCGGAGCCATGGCAGCGCTAGCAGCATGTAGAAATATCGGCCTAATTTGGAGAAAAATCGGCCGATGCCGATTTCTCCAAAACGGCCAAATATCGGCCGATATATCGGCCTGCCGATATATCGGTCGACCTCTAGTTAACATTCCTTGTAATAGGCATAAAAGTGATAAACAAAAAAACAAAAAAAAAAGGTAAAAGTGTAAAAAAACAAAAAAATCTCCCAATCTGCGCAAATACCATGACCGCTATTTTTCTTCCCTAGGGTCTCTGCTAAAAAACTATATTATATATATATATATACACATATACATACACACACACACACACGTTTGGGGGTTCTGAATAGTTTTACAACAAAACAATGACAATTTTTACATGTAAGAGAGTAGTGCCAGAATTGGCCCAGTATTGAAGTGGTTAAAAAATTACCATTGGCGTTATTTTGACAAAATGCTATAAACAAGCGTCTATCTATATCTCACTTTTTTTTTTTGGAATATTAGTTTCTTAAACCAACTTACATTTTTTGCAGCTCCTCTACAAGGACTGTGGCTGAAGCCTGAAAAATAATGGTAGGGTATTAGCCTTAAATATTAGCAAACCCTACAGTTCAAAATTCACACAAAGCAAAAGCAGTCCATAAAGTTATGGAAGCAGAAAGATGAGAACTTACAAGTCTGGGTAACCAAGAGAGGTTTTCGCAAAATATACGTTTGGTAGCCAAATTTTTAACTACGTTGCCAATATGTGCGAGGTCTACACAAGGACTGTATGAAATGCCTCCTATCGTTCTTATTTACATAGTAATACTATAATTGACACACTATACCTCAATGATATCCCTGATGGACTGGCCATTGGGGCTACAGGGAGTTTCCCGGTGGGCTGATGGCTCAGTGGGCTGGCTTCAGTGACAGCGGACTGCCGCCCCCCTCTGCTCCTCTGTCTCTCCTTCCCCGCAGTGCTCATCTGGGGGGAACAAAGAAGCAGGGGGAGGACCAGAGGAGCAGGGGGGACAACAGAGGAGCATGGGTGGAGGGGACAGACAGCTGACTCAACAGCTATGGCCTGGGAGTTTCTCACTTCTGCCTAATCTTGTCTCATAAGGGGGGCACCAAACTGATTCTTGCCTCAGGTGAAATAATGTCTAGCTTCCCCACTGGTACTGCCTATAAGAGTACCAGCACCAGCCCTTCTACTCTAGAACGGCTAGTGGCTAGTGAAGGGGGAGAGGGGGCTTGGTTGGCCGGGGGGTGCAGAGTTGTCCGGCTGCCATGGGAGAGACCTGTAAAAGTGGGCCAGTCTGGATGAAGTCCAGGGCCAAATTTCTGTCCCAGTCCAGCCCTGTGGGAGATTTCCACTAAGACAGTTTTGTAACAAAAGTCAATGATAAATCCTCTAAGGGCCGATTTCTCTGTTTCAGCATTTTTCTTATAAAGTTTCAAGAGAGATCTAGTGATTGCTTGCTATCAGGTACACCATGCAAAAAATAAAAGGTGCTCTATAGTGCTGTACATTACATTAACTAGGGGTCAAGTAAAGATTTCACCCAAGATTCACACAGCTCTTCAAAGTGAATCTTATGTGAAAAATAAATGAATCTTGTGTAAAAGTTGGGTAAATATTGTGTGAAAACATTGAATAAAATCCATGTGAAGCGATGATAAATGGATTCATTTGTGTTTAGAGGCAGTCTGACTTTTTATATTTTTAACTACAATTAAAGCAGAATTGACTCAATTAAAAAAAAAACAATTGTCGACAGGCAGGGTTTTATGAAAGAAGAAACCCTATTGGTCTCTTCTACCAAAAATGCCTCTCTCCGCTTGTCAGCAGTAATGTACACTGACACACACATGCGTAGCTCAGCGTACATTTATGGCACCCCTCTGATGCGACTCCTGTGCGCATGCTCGAGAGCGACGTCATCGTGGCCAAAGCCTTCCAAGCAGCCGACTCCAAAAGGAATATTGGACAAAGAAGTAGGTACCCATCCCTGGAGGGCATCACAAGTCTACCTGACTGCACCTAGGTTAATCATTTTTTATTTACCTGAGCTTGTACTTGCGAAATGTATTTTTGAATCTGAATGTTCATCGATTCATTCTGTTTCCTTAAATCCTGCAATAAAGTTTTAAAGCAAAAATTAGATCTCGATTTTGTTTACATATAGGTTCATTTAATGTCCCCATTCCCAGCAGCTCTCATTTCCTACCCAACCCTTAAACCAGTAAGAGGAGAAAATAATCAGCACTTGTGCGTGTGGATGAGCATGTGACTCGCTTCCCTTCCTCTAACACGCCAGTACTTGGTTGGATGCCCAGTGCAGTAACAAAGGGGTCAAAAGTCTTTTAACTACAATGACCATTGCCTTATTTCAGCGGAGCAGAAGAGGTGCAAAAAAAAGGGGGAACCGTAAAGCAAGCTTACTGCTTTGCCATGCATACACAAAGAAAAGTTTTGCTTTAATATAAAGCTGAACTTTGTGCAATAAGTTAATACACCTATGTGTTTCTTTACCCATCAAAGGATCTGTAAATTATATATAGTGAATCTTGAACCATCACGCCTCTGCCCGACAGTACATTCAGTGGCGTATCTAGGGTATGGCAGCCATGGCAAGTGCCATGGGCGCCATATGAAGGGGGCGCTGTTGAGTGGCTGGGCAGCAAGGTACTTACCAGGGTCTGAGGGTCTCTTCTTCGCTCCTCCCGAGCATAGGCAGGATCTCCTTTTCAGCAACTTTGCTAATAGACAATGGCAGCGCTATCCCTGCTGCATTCAGCCACAGCCCTCCCCTGTTGCCCAGACTCTCCCATTCTATCGCGCACAAAGAAGAAGGAGCAACATCAGTTTTTCGCTCTCCTCTGTGAAAACTGAGGCCTTAAGTGATGAAGATTTCATCACTTCCAGTATTGGTTCTGCATTTACCTGGCCTTAGAGGGCAGAGGAGGCATCAGGGGTCTAATAAACCCCAGATTTCCCCATAGAGAGGATATGTCACTACCAAAGGTATCACAAGGGATGATAATTATCACTAGTTTTGTTAGTTGTTTTTTTTTGTTAAGGTTATCTGAAAGATGGGTTTCAAATGTTTTGACAGGGGTGCAGTTTCAGTGCTTGCCGTAGGCACTATTTTCACGACATACGCCTCTAAGTCTATTCAGGCTAGTAACACATTTATTCTGGTTCAGCAATTTAGCTTTCAATGTCGCTCCTTCCCCTCCAGCCTGCTCACTGCACAATAAAGCAGCATTCTCATCTCTTAATTAGGAAAGAGGGTTAGTTAGGTGGGAGGAAGGCGATTAAGAAATATACTGCACAGCCAGGAAAATCACTGTATGTGAATGCCTGACCTGGAAGTGCGGAATCGCATGCAGGTTCGTGATTCTGCACAGGAGAGCTGAATTGCTGCTGTGTGTGTGTGTGTGTGTGTGTACACACACACACACAATATTTATACATACACATATACATACACATACATTATATATATATATATATATATATATATATATATATATATATATATATACACACACACACATACATATACACACACATACATACATACACACACACACACAGAATACGGTAGGCAAGCAGTAAGTGATTTTTTTTTTTTTTCTTTTAGCTGTCTGGTTCAGTTTTTGGTCAAGTGCATCCTGAATAGTCAGTTTCGCCAATAGAATTTTCATTTCGCTGCACCATTACTTTAAGTATGGTACACAATAAACACGCTTTCTGTACCTTGAGCTCTTCTTCACTGCTAGCAAAATTAACACGTTCCAGAGACAGAGAGTCCTCCATCTGTTTTATCTCCTCATCCTTCTCTTCAATTCTAAAACAAAAAAACAAAACAAAAAAAAACACATTAAGAAAGGTCAGAATATCAATAAAGACTCTTGAGTGGCTAAGGGCATAAAGTAATCCATCAGTAAAAAGAGTAAAAAGAGCCTTAACACCACAAGAGCGGAAAGAAAAGGAATTAAATCTACAAGAACTTCTTCAGGGCTGTAACATTTGTTTGCTTCGGAGAAAAAAAAAAAGACAAAAGAATCATACTTACGATTTCTGCAACTCCTCGACAATAACTGAAGCAGAAGACTAGAAAAAAAAAAAAAAAATCAAAATACACACCCATTTCCGGACACATAATATAATAATAATAATAATAAAAAATAAATAAAAAAACACTGCCAATGGACCAAGTGCAAATTTCGGCTACCCTTTGCACAACCATCACATTTATGGTTTTATTTAGAGTTTTGAAGGATATTCAAATAATAAATGCGCACATTTGGGCAAACACATGCCTGTCTGAGCTGCTGATCCAGAACCAACAATAAGTAATTCTGACCGCCGGGCTTCGTCATGTGGCCCGCAGCGGCTCCCACCTGCTCTTATTGCCGTCACTTGCAAACACAGGAACTTCTAGACAGCTATGGTCTCAGCGAAACACATCTGCTGTTACAGCGCATGCTGCTGCCGAATAGGCAGCTTAGTGAAATTAACTCCTTACATGCCAAGCAGTCGGCTGGGTACACAGGCACAGGCTGTAACAGAGGACACAGGCTGGATGAACCGCTTTAATGCCAACAATTGAGTGCTTACCCCAGGGGATTTCATGGTGGGGGGGGGGGGTGCAGTAGTTGGGTGGGTGGTAGCCTGCTAGTGGGGGGATGGGGATCAGTGGTGAGTTGCAGGGCACTTGTTGGTGAGGTAAGCTGGACCCTGCACACAGCACAACCCTGTGCACAGTGTAGAAATTTAAATTTAGAACAAATAAAAGAAGAAAAAACATCAGGAAGAGGTGCCAGAGAACTATGTGGTGCCAGGCCTGAACACCTACCTGGGCCCTTGCTTTAAAGAGGTGCAAATAACAGAAGCCGGCCCTTTGGCAAAGGCCTGGAGTACAAATACTTGTTTCCCGCTTTCCTCTCACCAGAATTACTATGAAAAAAATAAAAAAAAAGGTAAATTCTTCTTACCTGAACTTGCACCTGGGAATGGTATTTCTGAATCTGAACGTTCAGTGCTTCATTTTGCTTCAACAAATCCTTACAAAGAAAAGAAAAAAGGTTAGCACTAGTTAATAGTTATTATTATATAGTATAGTATAGTATATATTTAGTATATATTAATACCATTTGTGTGTCAGTTTATTTTGCAAATGAAAAAATACAAATAACTGCAGAAGACCTGCAGTCAACAGTCTCCAACTCTCTAGTGGTAAATATCACATTTCCACATGCAATATTATCAATATTTCTTTCTCGTACATCACGGGACACAGAGCGGCATATTCATTACTATGTGGGTTATATGGAGTACCTTCAGGTGTGGACACTGGCAATCTTCAAACAGGAAGTCCCCTCCCTATATAACCCCCTCCCCTAGAGGGAGTCCCTCAGTTTTTTCGCCAGTGTCTTAGGTGTTGGTCACGGAATAGCTTTGCTCCACATCCTTGGGATTAAGGGCGGGCTAACCGGATCTGTCCAAGGAGCCTCAGTGCCAAAGTGGACAGTACCCGGGCCCCAGACCGTGGGGTTTTGCCTATAATGCTCCTCTTTGGAGGGCTGGACCCTGGGCCCAGGACTTGGAGTTTGCAAAACCATAAAGTTCCTGTTTGCCAGGGTGCTATATAGGTCCAGGACAGTGGGTACCTTCATAGGACCCCAGGGCCTGAAGGTCTACTACGCTACCCACGGAGATGGGAGAAGATTGGATCAGTTTGCTGGTCAAACATCCTGCAGCATGGAGCAGGTAAGGGGGAGCCTGCGGGACTTGGTTTGACAGCAGGCTCCCCGGGGTAACCTAAAAGGGGGGATAGCCTAAGTATGCTCTGCATGGGCAACCGTGATCACTATGTCTAAAAGACAGGATGACACCCTTTCTCCCCCCATCACTAGGCCCCCCTGTTTAAATATGTGTTGCTAGCTAACCTGCTGTTTCTTCCTAGGGCTAGTAAGGATCCCTAGGGGCCTTGAGAGAGTCCTACCTGGCCGGGGGTTTGAATCTGCCGCCTGTTTCTGCGTGCCTGGATCTCCAGCAGCGCGGCTCCTCCATGTTCCTCCTGTTTCCGGCATACGCGCGCGCGCGCGTGCGCGCGCACGTCTTATTGACGTTTTTTCGCGCCGTCCAGACAGGAGGGCGGGGGGGGGCGGGCCTGCAGCGTCATACAGGGGCGCGCCTTTGTGCTGTTATAGACAGCAGGCTTTGTCAGTGCTCAGTCTGAGGCTGATCTTTCAAGGAGAGGACGCAGAGCGGCAGAACAGTGACTCCCGGTGGCGGAAGAGGGGTAGTACATGTGGACTTTGTTCCAATGCCTTTATTGTTAAGCCAAGAATCCCCCTTATTTTGCAGCAGGTTGGAGGCTGGCAAACTTAAAGTAGGGTCACTGTATGTTGTCAAGGAAAATATATAATATATAATATATAATTATTTAAAAAAAAAAAAAAAAAAAAGAAAAAACCAACATACGGGCCCATCAGTTTTTGGGGACACTAAGTGATCTATTCTCCCCTAAACTCTGAAATTTGTACTCCTGCCCACTACAGTCTGTTGTGTGGGCGGAGTCCCTCGATTTTGTATTAGGGCTTCCAAGGGTTCGGGGTCAAAGGGTACAAAAAAGACCAAAAAAAACAAAAGGGTTCCCTTTCTGATTCTGATATGCCGATTCTTTCCCCGCAGCTTATTAATTTAAGGAGCGCCTTGGATGAGCCATTAGGGGGATCTGGTGCGGAGGCTGGCCCAGATCAGCCCAGCCCTGTGTTTATCACAGAGGAGATGCTAGCCGTATCCCTAGGGGGGCTAGAAGAGAGAATAGCGGCATTGATCGCTAGAGCTATTCCTGGTAAGAAACGGGTTAGATCCCCATCACCAGGGGGTGTATCCTCAGATGCTGAGATTCTCTCTCCGGAGGAATTAGAATCACAGGAGGATCAACTGGACCTGAACCAAGAGGGTTCAGGGATGGAGGGGTCTACCTCTGAGGAACCATTTTCAGACTCCCAGACAGAGAGACTGTGGGTACAGTCTTTGACGGACATGGTCCGCTCGGCATTTAGTTTACCATTGCCAGAACCTCAGGTTCCTCCGGTATCCTCTCTGGGCTCTTTGAAAGCCCCGTTAAGCAACGCAGTTTTTCCGGTCCATCCTCTCTTGGAGGAATTGATCTTTCGGGATTGGGTACGGCCGGACAGGATTTTTCTGCCACCGAAAAGATTTGCGGTCATTTATCCCATGGAGGAAAAATTCTCCAAGAAGTGGAGGCTCCCAATAGTGGATGCAGCCATCTCGTGTGTGAATAAATCACTAACTTGCCCGGTGGAAAACATACATATGTTTAAAGATCCGGTTGATAAAAGATTAGAGACACTTTTAAAAGCATCCTTTGCTACGGCAGGAGCAGTGGTGCAGCCAGCGGTAGCTGCAATTGGAGTTTGTCAGGCATTAAAAGACCAGACAAAAGAGATGTTAAAGGACATGCCTACCCAACAAGCAGAGGAGTTTGCTGACATTCCCAGAGCTCTGTGTTTCGCGGTAGATGCTATAAAAGATTCCATCCAGCAGGCTTCTCGTTTATCACTATGTTTGGTGCACATGAGAAGGCTCTTATGGTTGAAGAACTGGGCGGCGGAGCCCCCATGCAAAAAGCTTCTGGCAGGATTTCCCTTCCATGGAGGACGACTCTTCGGAGAAGATCTGGATAAATATATTCAGACTATTTCAAATGGCAAGAGTACCCTTTTACCGGTCAAAAAGACATTCCGGGCTCCTACATTTAGGAGGCAGTTTTTTCCTGTCTCGGGGCCCTCTAATTCCAGGCAGTATCGACGGCCGCCTGCACGATCCAACGTTATCAGTAGATCGCAAGGACAGACCCCTGGGGGTAAGAAGCCGTGGTATCGCAAGCCGTCAAAGACAGCCCCTAAGTCTGCATTATGAAGGGGCGCCCCCACTCTCAAGGGTGGGGGGAAGGCTTCGTCTCTTCTCAGAAGTTTGGGAAGCCAAGATCCCCGACAATTGGGTCCGGGCATCTGTAACCACAGGTTACAGACTGGAGTTTCTAAGATATCCTCCGCCTCATTTTCAAGAATCAAGGCTACCAAGGGATCCAGCAAGGAAGGCCTCAATGCTGGCAGCTTTGGATCACCTGCTTTGCCAGGACGTAATTATAGAAGTGCCAGCCCAAGAGCAAGGCCTAGGTTTCTATTCCAATCTCTTTGTCATACCAAAGCCCAACGGCGATGTCAGGCCAATCTTGGACCTAAAGAGGTTAAACGGTTATCTAAGGGTGCGTTCCTTCCGGATGGAATCCATCCGGTCAGCAGCCGCCGCGCTTCAGAAAGACGATTTTCTGGCCTCCATAGACATAAAAGATGCTTACCTTCATGTACCAATCTTTCAGGCGCATCAAAGGTTTTTACGCTTCGCGGTGGGGCAGCGACACTTCCAATTCAGGGCGCTCCCTTTCGGGCTGGCCACGGCCCCCCGGGTATTCACGAAGATTCTAGCCCCAGTTCTGGCCAATTTAAGGATCCAAGGAGTCACAGTCCTAGCATACTTGGACGACCTTTTAATCATAGATCACTCACGGACGGGTCTGCAAAAGGCAGTAAACCTCACGGTTCGGTACCTCGAAGAATTCGGCTGGGTCCTAAACCAGGGAAAGTCAGCATTCCAGCCTACAAAGCAGTTGGAATACCTCGGCATGAGGTTAGACACAGAACATCAAAAGGTGTTCTTGCCCCTTGTAAAGATCAAGGCGATCAAGGGGTTGGTTCAGTTGGTTGTAAACAAGAAAAGACCAACTATTCGCCTGTGTATGCGATTACTAGGCAAGCTAGTGGCCACATTCGAGGCAGTACCATACGCTCAGATCCACACTCGCGTCCTACAGGCAGCCATTCTAGCAGCCTGGGGCAAGAGGGCACATGCCTTAGAGTCCCCTTTGACGCTATCATCAAGGGTCCGACAAAGCCTGGCCTGGTGGTTGAACCCTCAGAACCTTCTAAAGGGAAGATCCTTCAGCCCTGTTGTCTGGAAGGTAGTTACCACAGACGCCAGCCTGGCAGGCTGGGGGGGCGGTCTTCGAGGGGTTCTCCCGCCAGGGAACTTGGGTGAAAGCAGAGAGGCAGCTCCCCATCAATATCTTGGAAATCAGAGCTGCTCGCCTAGCCCTGTTGGCGTGGACCTCCAGATTAAAGGGGTTCGGGTGAGAATCCAGTCAGACAATGCCACGGCTGGTGGCATACATAAACCACCAAAGGGGGAACCAGGAGCCAGGCCGCTCAAAGGGAAGTGAACTTGATTTTTCAATGGGGCAGAGGTTCATGTACCCTGCATTTCAGCGATATTCATTCCGGAGTGGACAACCTGCAGGCAGACTTCTAAGTCGCCAGAGTCTGTTGCCAGGGGAATGGTCTCTGCATCCCCAGGTCTTTCAGACAATCTGCCAGAGGTGGGGAACGCCAGACGTAGATATAATGGCATCCAGGTTCAACAAGAAACTAGACAGGTTCGTGTCGCGGAAGCGAGGGATCCTATGGCCTGCGGACCGATGCGTTGGTTTGCCCTTGGCATCAATTCAAACTTCTATATGCGTTCCCTCCGCTACAGTTACTCCCGCCTGTTGCGCAAGATCAGTGTGGAGCACAAGCCAGTCATTCTAATAGCTCCAGCTTGGCCCGGAGGGCTTGGTACTCACTATCCTGAATATGGCAGTGGGACCCTTGGACTCTTCCTCTACAAAACAGACCTACTCTCACAAGGCCCGATCCTCCACCCTACATTACAGCGTCTAAATTTGACGGCCTGGAGGCTGAATCCCTGATTCTCAGGGGTAGGGGTCTGTCTAGGCAGGTAATCCCTACCCTGATTAAGGCTAGAAAGCCGGTCTCCAGGGTAATTTATTACAGGGTGTGGAGGAACTATATAGGCTGGTGTGAATCCAAAAGATGGAATTGCCGCAAATATACTATTGATAGGGTGTTAAGTTTTCTCCAGCTAGGAGTGGATAAAGGCCTGGCACTAAGCACAATCAAAGGACAGATCTCAGCTCTGTCAGTGTGGTTTCAGAGGCCGCTGGCCACCCACTCGCTGGTAAAGACCTTCTTACAGGGGGTCTTGCGTATTAATCCTCCTGTCAAGTCACCAGTTTGTCCTTGGGACCTAAATCTTGTCCTGTCCACTCTACAGAAACAGCCTTTTGAGCCTTTGGCTGAGATTCCTTTACTCTTACTGACAAGAAAACTGGTTTTTCTTGGTCGCCATAGTTTCGGCCAGAAGAGTGTCAGAATTAGCAGCCTTATCGTGTAAGGAACCATATCTTGTTCTGCATAAGGACAGGGCAGTTCTCCGGCCCCATCCTTCCTTTCTACCAAAGGTTATATCCAAATTTCACTTAAACCAGGATTTGGTACTTCCATCCTTCTTTCCAAAACCTACATCTAGAAAGGAGGGGTTGCTGCATACCTTGGATATTGTCCGGGCCATGAAGGCCTATCTTAAAGCTACGGAAAAGATCCGGAAAACAGATGTGTTATTCGTTCTACCAGATGGCCCCAAGAAGGGGCAGGCAGCTGCAAAATCCACCATCTCGAGATGGATTAGACAATTAATCATTCAAGCCTACGGATTGAAGAGGTTGCCCCCTCCGTTGTCGGTAAAGGCCCATTCTACCAGGGCCATGGGCGCCTCTTGGGCAGCACACCATCAGATCTCTATGGCTCAGATATGCAAGGCGGCAACGTGGTCATCAGTCCACACGTTTACAAGGTTTTATCAAATAGACGTGAGAAGAAATGCGGATACTGCCTTTGGTCAGGCAGTACTACAGGCTGCAGTTTGAAATCCTCGGGATCAGAAACACCCTTGGTTATATAAAAAAAAAAAAAAAAAGAAAAAGGTTCTTCTTCTTGACTAATTTGGAAATATTATTATGATTTGAGTTTAGCTCTAAAATTGAATCCTTCTTTGGAAGATGTCTCCCTCCCCTCATTAAAGCATTGCTTTCGGACATCCCACATAGTAATGAATATGCCGCTCTGTGTCCCGTGATGTACGAGAAAGAAAAAGGGATTTTTAAATACAGCTTACCTGTAAAATCCTTTTCTTGGAGTACATCACGGGACACAGAGCTCCCACCCCTCTTTTGGGTGACCATTTTGGGAGGCATACTGCTTGCTACAAAACTGAGGGACTCCCTCTAGGGGAGGGGGTTATATAGGGAGGGGACTTCCTGTTTGAAGATTGCCAGTGTCCACACCTGAAGGTACTCCATATAACCCACATAGTAATGAATATGCCGCTCTGTGTCCCGTGATGTACTCCAAGAAAAGGATTTTACAGGTAAGCTGTATTTAAAAATCCCTTTTTTTCCCTATTAAAATTACTATAAAAGATGATCTCCATTGTGCGCCAATTTTTTTTTTTAACTCAGAAGCTACAAATACTGCAGCTGTTCTGGCAGGCAAGATACTGGCAAGTGCAGGTGCCAGCAACTTCACTAAGGGAAACCGGCAGTCAAGCGCCAAGAGCGGGAGGGAGGAGAGTGGACCTAGACCTTATTAGGACGCTTATGTGTCATGCCACTGGAACTACCAATGTAGCTATGGCATTGTAGGCCCTGGCCTATGCTAAATCCAATAAAAGATTCCCGACATACGTCCTTATGCAAAAAGCGTGGAACAAGCTCAGACAGCTACAGGCAGTAGATGACTTTACCAGTTATAGCCCGATATGGGCCAATGTATATTATGAGGAGCTGCAGCCACCAAAGTCGTGGGCTCGTGGAGGAGGCATGGGGTCACGCACCTAAGGCACATTTTTGCAGACTTAAAACCATGTCCATTCCCTGCTTTGAGGGAGCAATTTGGTCTCACGCAGTCAATGCTTTTTTACTATATGCAGCTGCAACATGCAGTCGCGGCGCAGTCCAGCGGGGCTCCGTAGGATCTGTCTTTCGACCCCCATATTACACTACATGGCAGCGGTGTCTCAGTTCAAGGCTTTTATATCCAGATGCTATTCCATGATTCTCCATATATACCTGGATGGGTTCCCTCTGGGAGCCGCATTCAAGTGGGTGGGGGATGTAGGTACCTTCGAGGAAGAACGGTGGGAGGAGGTTCTGCAGGCGGTACAGATGTGCTCCCTATACATAGCACCACGCCTGTCCCAGCTGTACATAGTCCTCAGAGTTCACTATACACCAGCTAGATTGTTCAGGATGGGAGTGAGACTGGACTCAAACTGCCCTAGATGTTTGAGAGACCATTGGGATCCAATACACCTGTTATGGTGCTGTCCCAGGCTACATCTGTTCTGGACAGGGGTCCTGTCCACCATTAATAAAGTCATCCAAGGTTACTATACCAACAGACCCAAAGCCATGTGTATTGGGGATTGTGGATGACAAACCCAAAAAGAGGACAATCAGCCAGAGCCCTGTTTCAGGCCCACAAATTAATCCTTAGACACTTGAGGGCGACTGATCCTCCAACGTTGAAAGAGTGGATAGTACAGATGGGAGACACTGTTTAGTTAGAAAAATACATCTTCCAACATAGGGGGCCACCTGGAAAGTTTGATAAACCGGGCCTCCCGATTTAGACCTTGTATTCTAATCAATGTAGTTAGGAAAAGTATGGGCGCCTGTGGGGTAAAACATGTGTATAGTAAGGTTCAGAGTTTCAATCTATGCTGTGTACAGGCGGTGAATAGGACTAAAGTTATAAATATCCCACACTGTTGTGCGGTGAATGCGGTTTGTGATGACCGAACCACTGTTTTTCTTAAATTTTTGTTCTAATAAACTTCTTTGAGAAAGAGAAAGGGGGGGGGGGGCAGCAGTCAAGCCTTCAGGCTTGACAGCCGGTTTCCTAAAGAATATGTGTGAGTCGCACTGCACTTTCTGGAACCTGTATGTGTCCCAGAAGGCAGCAGGGGGAAGGAGGAGGGGCCGGGAATACTTGAGGGTTCGCCACCGCAATCTTACCCGGAAGTGGGAGCGGTTACCTGTCACAACGAGGTACTCACTCCTTTCATAAAGGGGCAGTGGGGGAGGGTGCAAACAAGTGGAGTTTTCTCCTTTTGGGTGAAGCTCCACATTAAGTCCTGGACCTACTAAATATGTACAAAACAATGCATTTAGCATTTCCAAGAGAAGTGTTATTTAAAGCAAACACTGGGAAATTAGGTCCAGGTGAAAGTCAAGAGAAAGCTTGGAGGACCCATGCTCAACAATTACCAAGTGGTAGCAGAGGATCATATAATGAACATTTTCATTAAGGAAAAGCCAAACAAGACAATACCTGCATCTGAATCTGAAGGTTGCCATCTTGCCCTGTTTCCATGAACTGCATTAGTCTCTGCTCAAGCTGTTGGTTGCTCACCATCGTGTCCGTGAGCTTGCTGTGTAGACTCTGAATTTCAGCCTCCTTGGCAATAAGCTTTGATTGAAAATCTGTAAAAAGGAAAGGGTAGCGGCCGATTACAAAGAGCCGAAGAGGGCAAGAAAACAAGTTAATCAGCAATAAACCAGCCAAAGAGTACAACCTACAAACCTCTCTAAGGGTTTATATGAATAGGCTTTCTCCGAGTATTCCATTATAACATATGCAGGTGCGTTTCATAAGAAAAGTGCAACATTTGGCTGAAAACGCTGGCAAATTCAAATGCACCTTAAACAGGACACGCTGCACTGAGAACTATAGTGGAAAAAAGAGGAGGACAAATGTAGCCTTTAAACTGCCACATGTGCTGCTCCTTTAGGTCCCTTTCACACGGGGCGGATCAGTAATGATCCGCCTCTGTATGCTTAGCGGGGATCACTCCGTTGATCCCCGCTGAGCTGGCGGGTGACAGGGCGGTCCCCGCACACTGTACAGGGATCGCCTGTCTTTTCTCCGCTCTCCCCTATGGGGAGATCGGATGAACATGGACCGTATGTGCGTGTTCATCCGATCCGCAGACGGAAGGAAAGATAGGGTTTTCTTCCATCTGCAAAAATCGGATCTTTGCGGAGGCGGAAGAGATCGGGTGTCAGCGGATGTTCATCCGCTGACACCCGCAAATCTGATAGGGACCAATGTATGTCCCTTTTTCATCCGCAAACAGATGGATGAAAAAGTGGACATACGGTCCGCACGTGTGAAAGGGGCTTAAAGTCATTAAAACTGTGGTGACAACGAAAAAAAAAAAAAATGACCTCTGCACAATTACCAATAGAAATATGAGTAAATGTGTATAGGCTGCAGCCTACATTGAAATAGGTTCCCAAACCTACATATAGTCTAATAGTGCCGAACAACCCCACTACAACAATTCTACACCCAACAATTCACTCTGTGAATAAATGACTTGGACAGACGCCATTTAAGTACAGGCCAGTTGCACATACATACAAGCAGCTTTGAAATCCTGTCGCAGCTGAATGCCAGGCTGTTCCAAGAGGCAAAGCTCTCACACTTCAGAGTGGTGCTAGAGCTTGCTGCCAATCCTAGCCACCATGCATTGCCACTAGCCCATCCTCCCACATATCTAAAGATAAACAGAGGGGAGTTTAACACTTTTACTCTAACCAATGCTAAAAAGGTTTTGCCAATAAAGACACTTTACAGAATCAGAAAAGGCAGGACGCCATTAACAGAAAAATAACAAAGCATTAGCTGCGTGATCAAATTTTTTTTAAAGGCTCGTTGACTTCCTGGCTTCTGGGATTTCAGACAGAGTAAACCACAGTACCCATCTGAAGTAAAGTAAAAGGTTACTATATTTAGAAAAAAAACTGAGAACAGAGCATTCATTATTAAAAAACAAATGTAGTTCTGACGTAACCCACATACAAACGGTTCGGACAGTTTGAACAAAATCCTAACATACAAGCTGGCGTTTGAACTAGGGTTGTCCCGATATCGATACCAGTATCGGGACCGATACCAAGTATTTGCGGGAGTACTTGTACTCCCGCAAATACCCCCGATACCTGAATAGAATACTGCATATTTGGGGGACATGGCTGCATATGTGGGGGACATGGCTGCATATGTGGGGGACATGGCTGGAGGGACATGGCTGCATATGTGGGGGACATGGCTGGAGGGATATGGCTGCATATGTGGGGGACATGGCTGCATATGTGGGGGACATGGCTGGAGGGACATGGCTGCATATGTGGGGGACATGGCTGGAGGGATATGGCTGCATATGTGGGGGACATGGCTGCATTTGGGGACACATTTTAAAAAAGTATCGGTATTCGGTATCGGCAAGTACATGAAAAAAAGTATCGGTACTTGTACTCGGTCCTAAAAAAGTGGTATTGGGACAACCCTAGTTTGAACCTCATGCTTATGAGCTTTGCTATAAAGGCAGCAATATGTATCCTTTAATTTGGTGGAAATGCCCTTAAAGTGATTGTAAATGTTATACTTACCAGTAGGGTTGTCCCGATACCGATACTATACTCGGTATCCGGACCCATACCGAGTATTTGCGGGAGTACTTGTACTCCCGCAAATACCCCCGATACCGAAATAGAATACTTCCCCCCCCCCCCCCGCCGCCGCAAACCGTCGTTAATCCCGATGCATGACAGCGGCGAGCATTACAAGCTTTCGCTTGTATACTTGTAAAGCCGGCGCCGCGATGTATAGACACTCCTGCTCTTGTGATTGGACGGATCCTGTTCTTTTGTTGATCCCCTCTTTCTGGGTATGAAGGAACATGTGACAATCTCCCCTATTCCCACAACACAGTGCATGCCTGACTGATCAATTGTCACATCTGAACATTGCCAAGTGGGGAGGGAGAATGGAATTAACCCTGTGTAAGCACAATTACCGAGCTCACCTAGGACCCACCATTTGTAGGCAGCTTTTCCACCTAGCAGCACTATGGTCTCCAGTTCAAATCCTAACCACTGTGCTACCTGCCTGGAGTGTGCATGTTCTCCCTATGCCTGCATGGATTTCCTCCGGGTACTCTGGTTTCCTCCCACACTCCAAAGACATGCTGGTAGGTTAATTAGCCCTAGTATGTATATATGAATGTGATTTAGGGACCTTGGATTGTAACCTTCTTGTACAATACACGTGTAAAGCGCTACGTAAATGGATGGTTCTATCCAAGTACCTGTAATAAATTAAAATACATTTCAACAGTGTGGTGGTGGAGTTTGGACAAAGTAACAGGTGTTATGTTATATCTTTGCCAAATCTCTTAAAATGTTATGTCTATTTTTAAGATGAACACATTTAACGCTTTATTTTTCTTCTCATCTCATCTTTTTATTGAGTTTGGACTAATAAAGTTCCCCTAGTGGTGAGTAAAAGGTAGATCGAGCGCTTGGGTATAATCGACAATAACGGTACAACAAATCGTTCAGTAGAACAGATTGCCAAGTTCTGAAAAGATGAACAAGTGTGATATGACATGTACGTGGATGGTATGGAAACAAACAGAATCAAATAAAGTCATATCTCACAAACAGTATTCTCGTCTGTAGTCTTTTTCTTTCCTGCACCAAGTGTCTACAGAAATTCAAACCACAAAGAAGATATGAGGTGTAACATTGTTGCCAGAAGAGGGAAAACATTTGATGCTTTAAAAACAAAATGTATTTTACCATCGAGGGTTCTACCCATTTTTAGAAATTGTGATCAAAAAATAAATAAATAAAAGAATTGAGAAAAAAAAAAAAAAAATTACCTTGCTGAGCCTTTTCTGCATCAGATTCCCGTTTCCGCAGATATGATTCGATTTCTTCCCATCTTCTTTCTGCATCCTGTATTTGAGCCTGGAATTCACAGTAGATATAATAATAAATTTAAGAAAACTTTGCAAGAACAACACTTCTGGTATATCCGCACAATAGGCACTCATTCACAAATTAAATGGGCATAGTGTAACATCTATATTGTACATTTTTCACTGCGTGCGACGGAAAGTTCATATGGTTCAAAAATGGCTGGCTACAAGCGATTAGTATGAACACGCATACAAAACATGCCCATTTATCAGACAAAGAAAAAGGGAAATTTAAAGCTTAGCCCAAACTATTTTTTACATAGATTAATTTTTACATATTGCATTTAAAGTACCGTATATACTCGAGTATTAGCCAAGTTTTTCAGCAAATTTTTTGTGTGCTGAAAAGGCCCCCCCTCGGCTTATACACGAGTCACATTTTTGCGCCTGATCTCCTGAACTTTGGGGACCCAGTCCTGGCTGGCCGTAGGTCCCCTGGACCCCAAACTTGCACATATGTAGCCCCTCTTCCTCTACAAGTGTGCAAAGTTTGTTGTCCAGGGGACCTACAGCCGGGGAGCACCGATTTTCAAAGCCGGGCAGCCCTTCCATAGACTCCCATGTTAAACGATAATTTCTCTGGATACTTTGGGGGCCTGGTACTGGCCGGTCGTAGGTCCCCTGGACCCAAAGCTTGGCACACATGTAGCCCCATTTCTCCTCTACAAGTGTGCAAAGTTTGTTGCCTGGTGGACCTACGGCTGGACAGCATCAATTTTTCAAACCGGGCACCCCTTCCATAGACTCCCGTGTTAAGTCAGTCTAGGCATGGGCACAGTGAGGCAAAGTAGGGCATGCAGATGGACACCCTAGGCTTATACTCGAGTCAATACATTTTCCCAGTTTTTAGTGGTAAAATTAGGTGCCTTGGCTTATATTTGGGTGAGCTTATACTCGAGTATACAACGGTAGGTTTGGAAGCATTATATACAGTAGTTTTCAATACCCAAAAGGGGCTTGCATGTCCTTTTGAAGTTTTATGAAAAACTCTTCATGGTCTCTGAACATTAGGTCTGGCACTACTGTAACAAAAGTAGGATTTTGGCACTCACTGGAAAATGCTTTACTTGGTCCTTTGAGGGACATAAGAAGTCTTTCAACCTTTGGTTCTACTGCTGCCTACAGGAAAATTGGACACTGGCAACACCGTTATTGTGAAGTGTGGTGAGATTTTACCAACTAAGCACACACCTCAGGTCCGCCGTGGCCGCACAGCACTGCAGAGCCAACTAATCACGATTGTTTGCTGTGGTTTTTATTTGAAGTTGATTTTTAATATTTTACATGCTGTGGCAGCTTTAGTTTTTCACGTTAATTTTCACTGGCGCAGTGGTGATATAGGATAAGAGCGCCCTGGATAACCTCTATCAACACATAATCTACCTCACTTGCCATGGAGAGCTTTATGGTTCCTCCATGCCATTATACTACTTAATTCAGATCGGATGACCCACCAGCAGGATGGTCCCAATGTTACAAGAAGACAGCCAAATTGCCTGAAGCTTCAGTATGTTGATCAGGAGAGGACACTTCTGACAACCAACCTATAACTCAACAGGCTGGCATTCATCAGGAGAATCTTGTGAACAATGGGAATGACAGACTTCTAATATCAAAGCCAAATTCTTGAGACACCAAGGCAGAGACAACCTGATCTGTCCAGGGACTGGACTGGTTTTAAGCAATTGAACGGCTTCGAAGGCATCTACCACAGCATTTAAGACTGAATCTGAGATCTAAAGTGCCTTCTGTGGAAGAAACAGTCTAGCCTTAGCAGTCCAGGACTGGACCCGGACACTCCAAATAAGTTTATTCTGAGGGTTCAGGATCCACCTGAACCACTGCAACTTCTGAACAGGCAAAGCCACAGGGTCTAAAACAGCCCCCACAGACTGTCCCCTCAACACATTTTGTGTGGAGCGATTTTCTCCTCTATTGTAGACTTGCTGTTCGTACTTCACGTTGGCCATTTTACTTTCCTGACGTCTCTTTCTCCCTGGCTTTAAAAATATAGGTATTCTTAGTATTTGGAATAGAGGACCCTCAACTTTATATAGGCCTGCTTGGAACTCGCCTAAGAGGTTGGGTCAGAAAAACGGCCTCAGCTCTATACTGCCATGCTATAGGGAATCCCCAGACATACTGGTGTGGCCTGAAAAGAGTCTATGTAAACTGGGGTATTTCACTGCTGACCACTGGAAGGTCGAAGAGAGAACACCAGCACAATGCTGTATCCTGGCCTAGGCCAACAAGGCCCAAGCCTAGGGCAGCATGGACAGTGTTCCCGCCAGCTTGCGCTACACTGTTAGGTAGATTAGTTTAGCGCCCCCATATATCAGCCGCACTGCTTCAAGTTCTGCAACTGTGGGGGGGGGGGGGGTCGCTTCCAATTTTTTACCATCCCTGTCCCATTGCAGAGATTTCCCTTCACTTCCTGTCCCATAGCCAAACAGGAAGTGAGAGGAAATCTATGCAAATTAAGGGAATCCATTGCCTGCCCCACCCCCCCCCCCACCCCCCAGGCCATCAGAACTAGTGTCCCCACTTGAAAATTTCAGGGTGGTCTTAAACCGCAAGGGGTGTGGCCTTGACGGGAAGGGGTGGGTCATATTTAAATTAGGGGGTGCATAAGTTTAGTCAGGCCTAGGGCAGCACAAAACAAATACATCCCTGCACCAGCATACATAAATACTCTGTAGATGACTGGAGAGGCTACCAGAAATTCAGAGCCGTCGCAGCAAGAACATAAGTATACATTTGGGGAAAACTTGCGCTCAGTGGCTGTTTGGTGAGACTTCAGGGATTTAACATTTCCAGCTGTTAACAGACAAATGATACCAAACAAGCAGAAAAGAGCCGAGCGGAGGGGAAGAACATATGTCCACACTCCTGAGGACACTAGCAAAAAAATGCAGCATAATGGTTGTTGGCAGCATTATCTTGTGCTACTCAACGTTTTCTGTTGCCATTGTACATTTTTTCTGTGGGCAGCAACATAACCCAACAGTCTAAAACCTTGTACACATGATCAGACTTCCAACCAAATTTTCCGTAAATTTTGGTCCGAAAGGCAGTAGCTGTGAACGTGTTCTGCATACACACGGCAAAACAACATTTTCAGCCAACGCGTGGTTTTTCAGATCTCTACCACCACGCTTTTAGCAACGTCTGCTATTGTTGTCTGATGTTTAGCATTGGTTCTGAGCATGCGTGTTTGTACTTTGGATTTTAGTTGGACGGACTTGCGTATGCGATCAGATAAACCGACGTAACAGATTGGTGTGCATGAACAGTCGTTAATTCAGTTGTCGTTAATTCAGCCAATAATTGTCTGATTACAAGTACCGATACCTTTTTTTCAAGTACTCACCGATACCAAATACCAATACTTTTTTTTTTAATGTCATGTGAAAGTGGCATATCAATGTGTGTTTTTAAAATTATTATTTACATTATTTTTTTTAATCAGCCCTGTTGGGGGTCTTTGGAGAGATATCAGGGGTCTTAACAGACCCCTGACATCTCACCTTTAAGACAGAGAAAGGGACTAAGGACACAGATTCCCCAGTCCCTTTCTCTGCAGTCTCAGCTTAAATGAATGGACAGAAGACAGAGGCTCCTCTCCATTCATAAACTGAAGCATCGTAAACACAGGTTACGATGTTTCAGTTATATGAATGAACAGAGTCAGTGATCACCGACTCTGGTTATTCAGAACAGGTACGTCCGCTCCCCATCCTGACGAGGACAGAGGGAGTGGAGGAGGACATGGAGGGGGATAGCAGCAGGAGGGGGGACATGGGACAAGCAGCATGGAGCGCTGACAGCACATCACTCGGGGGGAGAGCAGCAGCACGGAGGACACAGCGTGGGGGACACACAGCACGGAGCACACGGGGGACACACAGCACGGGGGACACACAGCACGGGGGATACAGAGCTCAGAGCACACAGGCATCGGGTATCACTGAGCGTGGACAGCAGCATCACGGAAGGGAACACACACACACGGAGGGGGGAGAGGGGGGAGAGCAGCATACACCTGCCCTCTCCGCTCGCAAACTCTGCCTGTCCTCTCTGCTCAAAACCTCCGCCCGCTGACCAGGCATCGGGAGCATTTGTGAGAGTACAAGTACTCGCACAAATGCTCTGTATCGGTCCCGATACCAGTGTCGGTATTGGGACAACCCTAATTATTATACTGTACATTCCGTCCAAGTAGTACGGAGAACTTCTCATGAACGGCACATATTTTCTCACCTTCAACCCGGCCACCACCTGCTCCTGATTCTTCTTATGTTGTTCCTCCTGAGCCAAACTGCTGTTCTTATCAGTCAATTCTTTCACAAGCCTGGTATAATCCTGACGCAGCTTAATAAGCTCATTAGACTGCCTGGGGAAATAGAAACAGGGATTTTCAGTATTATATTGTATATCTAAAGATCTAATGCTTAAAAGAGTCATACTAATAAAATGACTGATCTGAAGACTGAGCACCAAATAGCACACCTTTGACAAAAATGCAGTATTTTTAGTGATGTACAAAATCGAGGGAAAGATGAAAGCAGCCATGTACAGTTAGAGGTAAAATTAATAGAGATTGAGGCGATGTTATTCAACACACATTACTAATAGCATAGGTGTGCGCAGCCCATTGCATTAGGGTGTGCACCCCAAAGCTCAAATACCTATTCCTTTCTCTCCAGCCTCAGCTGCATGGGGTAGTGAATGAATGGGAAGTGCTCTGTGTTAAGTGGCCTCCCGTTTATTCACCTACTGAAGCATAGTAAACTGTTTACTATGCTTCAGTTATGAATGAACACAGTGAGCAAGTATCCATTTAGAAAAGGAAGGGGCCAGTAAATCGTATATTTACTAGCCCCTTCCTCCAATTTCCATCAGAAAATACACACAGCAGCAAGGGGAGAGGAGGGAAGCCAGAAGCACTGCAGGGCAGGGGAGGAAGCCCCCGGGCAGTAGGGGGAATCTGTGCCACACAGTGATTAGGGTGTGCCCAGGCACACCTGGCACACCCCCTGCGAACGCCTATGACTAATGGCAGTAGTGATATAAAAGTGAGAGCCTGCCGGCTGGTGGGTTTCAAATGCTGAGACCTAGAAATGTCAAGGCCATCATGCCCTCAATCGACTTCCAAAGGCTTTAGTAAGGAGCAAAGAAGAGAGCCCAGGTGGTGGTGGTGTTTGCTTGCTTGATTCTCAAGTCTTAGAGCTGGTGGGGGACCAATGCTGTATCAACCTTAGAGAGTCTATGGCTTAGAAATATTGAGACAAGAAACTATCATTTTTGGTAAGAAGCCATCAATGGCATTCTCTCTTACTTTTCTCCGGGCAATCACACACAGTAACCAAAACAAAGTCTAATTTGGTTATGAAGGACCAAAACATGTCAAAAGGCATGGCTCGGGTGGAACTGGGCTGAAGCCATTTTCACTTGTCACTTGGGGGGGGGGGCGTCTGTTTGCAGTGCAATGGTTGAACTTTTTTTGGTTATAGAGTATACTCAGGGCTAAGACAGGCTCTTTCCATGTCAGCACCCTTATAGTGAGACACTTGAGGACTGGGGACCTGGAGCAGCACTCAAAGTTTTTAAAAAGATCAGACACACACAAACATAGCTGTAGCAAGCCTTTTCATGAGCAGTCAATGTAGATCAACTGCTCTTGAACAGGACAGGTCATATATGGATCAAACCATTTCTGACCAGCTTTACCAACAGCCATATAGTGTGAGGGACTAAACAATGCATTCCATTTATGTCCAATCATGTGGGTTGAAACCTTTACATAACACACTCCTAAACCCTGCACTCTGTACACAGCACACCACTGAAACCTGTACATATCGCACTCTTGAACCTTGCAATCTGTACGTAGCACACCCCAGATATAACCAGCTCCATGAGGGTAAAACTGCAACTGATGCAGCCCGCGATGGAATTGAGTTAGCCACCCCTGCTCCATAGTGTGTTCTGCCACAACACAGGGCTTGCCTGCAGAAGTACTTACTTGCTTTCCATCTGATTGGTGGCTGAGCTCACTGCATCCCTTAGGATACCATTCTCTTGCTTCAAGTGGGAAAGCTGGTTCTCCAACTGCTCACGCACCTGCTGGAACTACACACGGGGGGGAGAAAAAAAAGCAAGATTATTTCCCCATATACATCTTATACTGTGCTATACCAAACTAAACCAGCATCTTATGAAAACAGAATTCTTCCCTCCCAGTAATATATATATATACACCAATACAACAACACATAAAAACCAAACTCCAACTTAAAAGTAATCTTGGATAGAATGGGGAAGGTTTTAAACCATGAATTTTTTTCATTTTTATCTTTTGGCGTTTTGGTCTTTTGATGCAAACTGGACGTTCTAAAAAAAGCCAATAATGTTAACTGTAGAGCGAGTTCTTCAGCGTTATTTGTAGTAGTGTTTTTTGTTAGCTTTTTAAATCTACAGTAATCTGTACACTTAAAAAGCTAAAAAAAAAAAAAAAAAGAAGATGGCATTAAAGTTAATGTAATGGCAGGTGTCCCAATACTTTTGACACTATAGTATACTTTATTAGAAGCATCTAACATGGAGAGTAATTTGCTACTACCGCATTTTCATGACTGTTTTATATAAAAGAACTATAAATCTAACAGTAATAACAGAAGTAGCAAAACAAAGTAGGAGAAATAAGCTGTCCGGTTACATGGAGCATCTCATTTGCCTTTTCAGGCGTCAACGTGACTCGCTGTACACACACCGGCCTCTTGCTCTAGGGGAGGGCAGATTTATTTAGAACAGTACAGCTATGCACAGGTACACCTAAGGATGCCTCAAAGGCACCATCTGTTCCCAGATTACATTCTGTCTTGGTATTAGAGGAAGCTGAGCCACAGTTGAGTCCATATCCATAAACATAACATCCGTGCTTAAGGTTATTTAGAGCAACACCGGGGCAAGATACGTCACCAATAAGAAGCCGATGACGAGGGAATGTGCTGTAGTGTACAGCAAGATGAGCACAGCATTACACCGCTAATAGAACTTCACACAACAAAAACTGATTTATGTATGATGAAGAAAAACAGAAAAATGTAAGAGAGGAAACCTTCCAATGAGAATGCCGGTTCTGTTGACCTGGGGGGGCAAGGAGTTCCCTTAAAGTGGAGCTCCACCCTCTTTTTCAACTTTATAGCATTTGTTTTTAAAATGCCCCCTTAAATTGAATTGGTGTGTCTTTTTTTTTTTTTTTTAAAACTCACTGTGCTGTGCAGATGAGTTTATTTTCCTCGGCCGCGGCCGCAGCGGCATCGCCCCGTCAATCAGTGCTGCATTGCCTCCTGGGAGATGTTTGTCATCAACCCCAGGAGGTCCTGGCCGCGTAGCATCGCGTGATTACCCCCCCCCCCCCCCGCGAATGAAAAAAAAAACACAGGCGCCGCGGTTAAACATTGTGCGGTGACTGACACAGACTACAGTGCCCGAGTGCCAGAGCGGAGCAGGTAGTGGCTTGGCGGGGGTGGGGAGAGTGCAAGCTGCTCCCCTGTCAGTCGGCACATCTGGGACCGGCGCGGCGCAATGATCCTCTTCTCTCATGTCACGTCTGTGATAAGTGTAGGGCAGCGGCTGTCAGCCGGGCAGAGAAGCCGCCTCCCCCCTTCTCCTTTATGTCTATACAGTGCTGTGCATGCAGGAGAAGGGGGGGAGGCGGCTTCTCTGCTCGGCTGACGGCCGCTGCCCTACACTTATCAGAGACATGACATGAGAGAAGAGGATCATTGCGCCGCGCCGGTCCCCAGATGTGCCGACTGACAGGGGAGCAGCTTGCACTCTCCCCCACCCCCGCCAAGCCACTAAGTCCCCCCCGCCAAGCCACCAAGTCCCCCCCACCCCCGCCAAGCCACTAAGTCCCCCCCCACCCCCGCCAAGCCACTAAGTCCCCCCCCACCCCCGCCAAGCCACTAAGTCCCCCCCACCCCCGCCAAGCCACTACCTCGCTCTCTGACTGATACATTGTGGGTCTAAATGGGGGGGTCTGTATTGTAGCAAGGGGGGGGGTTTGTTTTGTAAGGAGGGGGGGGGTCTGTATTGTAGGGGGGTCTTCACTGTAGCGGGGGTCTGTATTGTAGGAAGTGGGGTCTGTATTGTAGGAAGGGGGGTCTTCACTGTAGCGGGGGTCTGTATTGTAGCAAGGGGGGGGTTGTATTGTAAGAAGGGGGGGGGTTTCACAGTAGCGGGGGTCTGTATTGTAGTAAGGGGGGTCTGTATTGTAGGAAGGGAGGTCTTCACTGTAGCGGGGGTCTGTATTGTAGGAAGGGGGGTCTGTATTGTAGGAAGGGGGGTCTTCACTGTAGCGGGGGTCTGTATTGTAGCAAGGGGGGGTTGTATTGTAAGAAGGGGGGGTTTCACAGTAGCGGGGTCTGTATTGTAGTAAGGGGGGTCTGTATTGTAGGAAGGGAGGTCTTCACTGTAGCGGGGGTCTGTATTGTAGGAAGGGGGGTCTGTATTGTAGGAAGGGGGGTCTTCACTGTAGTGGGGGTCTGTATTGTAGGAAGGGGGGGCTGTACTGTAGGAAGGGGGGTCTTTATTGTAGGAAGGGGGGTCTGTATTGTAGGACGGGGGGTCTTTACTGTAGCGGGGGTCTGTATTGTAGGAAGGGGGGTCTTCACTGTAGTGGGGGTCTGTATTGTAGGAAGGGGGTCTGTACTGTAGTAAGGGGGGTCTTCACTGTAGAGGGGGGGGTCTGTAGGGGTCTTCACTGTAGAGGGGTCTGTATTGTAACGGGGTCTTCACTGCAGGTGGGCCTGCACTGTAGGGAGGGGGTCTGCACTGTAGAGGGGTCTGAGTAACAATTAGGGGGCCCAGAACTGTTAAGGGGGGTGCCTGTGTAACATACAGGCTTCTAGAGGTGCAGCGTACTGTGTAATGTAAAGGGGTCCAGAGATGTGGGGGGCTGTGTAATGTAAAGGGATCCAGAGGTGCAGGGTGCTGTGTAATGTTAAGGGGTCCAGAAAAAAGGGCTGTGTAATGTAAAAGGGGTCCAAAGGTGCAGGGTACTTTGTAATGTAAAGGGGTCCAAAGGTGCAGGGTGCTGTGTAATGTAAAGGGGTCCAAAGGTGCAGGGTGCTGTGTAATGTAAAGGGGTCCAAAGGTGCAGGGTGCTGTGTAATGTAAAGGGGTCCATAGGTGCAGGGTGCTGTGTAATGTAAAGGAGTCCAGAGGTACAAGAGCTGTGTAATGTAAAGGGGTCCAAAGGTGCAGGGTGCTGTGTAATGTAAAGGGGTCCAGTGATGCAGGGTGCAGTGTAATGTAAAGGGGGTCCAGAGGTGCAGGGTGCAGTGTAATGTAAAGGGATCCAGAGTGCTGTGTAATGTAAAGGGGTCCAGAGGTACAAGGGCTGTGTAATGTGCTGGGGCGATGCGATTTGGTGGCAGTGTGATGTGATGTGCTGGGGCGATTTGATGCAATTTGGCGGGGGGGGGGGGGGTGCTGCGATGGAGGAGATGTGATTTCGCGGGGGCAATGCGATGTGCTGGCTGGGGCGATGCAATTTTGTGGGTATTGTGATGCAATTGGGCGGGGGGTCTATGCGATGTGGGAATATTTACTAAATGTTGTGCTGTGATCGGTGCGGTGTGCTGTGCTGTGATCGGTGCGCTGTGATCGGTGCGCTGTGATCGATGCGCTGTGATCGATGCGCTGTGATCGGTGTGCTGTGCTGTGATCGGTGCGCTGTGCGGTGTACTGTGATCGGTGCGTTGTGATCGGTGCGCTGTGATCGGTGCGATGTGATCGGTGCGATGTGCGGTGTGCTGTGATCGGTGTGCTGTGATTGGTGCGTTGTGCTGTGCTGTGTTTGGTGCACTGTGCTGTGATCGGTGTGCTGTGATCGGTGCGCTGTGATCGGTGCGCTGTGATGTGATCGGTGTACTGTGATCGGTGCGTTGTGCTGTGATCGGTGCGCTGTGATCGGTGCGCTGTGATCGGTGCATTGTGCGGTGTGCTGTGATCGGTGCGCTGTGATCGGTGCGCTGTGATCGGTGCATTGTGCGGTGTGCTGTGATCGGTGCGCTGTGAGGTGTGCTGTGATCGGTGCGTTGTGCTGTGATCGGTGCACTGTGATCGGTGCATTGTGCGGTGTGCTGTGATCGGTGCGCTGTGATCGGTGCGCTGTGATCGGTGCGCTGTGATCGGTGCGCTGTGATCGGTGCGCTGTGATCGGTGTGCTGTGATCGGTGCGCTGTGATCGGTGTGCTGTGATCGGTGCGCTGTGATCGGTGCGCTGTGATCGGTGCGCTGTGCGGTGTGCTGTGATCGGTGCGCTGTGATCGGTGCGCTGTGATCGGTGCGCTGTGATCGGTGCATTGTGCGGTGTGCTGTGATCGGTGTGCTGTGATTGGTGCGTTGTGCTGTGCTGTGATCGGTGCACTGTGCTGTGATCGGTGTGCTGTGATCGGTGCGCTGTGATCGGTGCGCTGTGATGTGATCGGTGTACTGTGATCGGTGCGTTGTGCTGTGATCGGTGCGCTGTGATCGGTGCGCTGTGATCGGTGCATTGTGCTGTGATCGGTGCGCTGTGATCGGTGCGCTGTGATCGGTGCATTGTGCTGTGATCGGTGTGCTGTGATCGGTGCGTTGTGCTGCGCTGTGATCGGTGCGTTGTGCGGTGTGCTGTGATCGGTGCGCTGTGATCGGTGCGATGTGCGGTGTGCTGTGATCGGTGCGTTGTGCGGTGTGCTGTGATCGGTGCGTTGTGCGGTGTGCTGTGATCGGTGCATTGTGCGGTGTGCTGTGATCGGTGTGCTGTGATCGGTGCGTTGTGCTGTGCTGTGATCGGTGCACTGTGCTGTGATCGGTGTGCTGTGATCGGTGCGCTGTGATCGGTGCGCTGTGATGTGATCGGTGTACTGTGATCGGTGCGTTGTGCTGTGATCGGTGCGCTGTGATCGGTGCGTTGTGCTGTGCTGTGATCGGTGCACTGTGCTGTGATCGGTGTGCTGTGATCGGTGCGCTGTGATCGGTGCGCTGTGTGCGCTGTGATGTGGATCGGTGTACTGTGATCGGTGCGTTGTGCTGTGATCGGTGCGCTGTGATCGGTGTGCTGTGATCGGTGTGCTGTGATCGGTGCGTTGTGCTGCGCTGTGATCGGTGCATTGTGCGGTGTGCTGTGATCGGTGCGCTGTGATCGGTGCGTTGTGCGGTGTGCTGTGATCGGTGCGTTGTGCGGTGTGCTGTGATCGGTGCGCTGTGATCGGTGCGTTGTGCGGTGTGCTGTGATCGGTGCGTTGTGCGGTGTGCTGTGATCGGTGCATTGTGCGGTGCGCTGTGATCGGTGTGGTGTGCGGTGCAGATATATCTACATAACAAATTATTTCGTATATTTCCTGGTTCCTGGAAGGAGGAGGGGAGGAGAGATTTTGCTATTGAAACCTGATCTGTAACATATTACATTGCTTGTGCAGCACTGAGCATGTGCGAGATATGCAAAGCTGAAATCCAGGAAGTCATACAGTCTGGCTTCATGGATTCCCACACTTAAGATGGCCACGGTCAATTCCTGTTTTATAAAGTATCTAAATGCTGTAACAACCTAACAAAACGGACCTTAGTTTACAGACTAACTTTACTAGAATAGATTAAGCTTGTGTATTACAGGGGTATTTATATTTAAAAAGTGAAATTGTGGCCGGAACTCCACTTTAACCACTTAAGACCCGGACACATATGCTGCTAAATGACCCAAGGTGTTTTTACAATTCGTCGCTACGTCGCTTTAACAGACAATTTGCGCGGTCGTGCGACGTGGCTCCCAAACAAAATTTGCGTCCTTTTCTTAAAGCTTTCTTTTGGCGGTATTTGATCGCCTCTGCGATTTTTATTTTTTGCGCTATAAACTAAAATAGAGCGACAATTTTGAAAAAAATCACTATTTTTTACTTTTTGTTATAAAAAAATCAAATAAAACGAAATTTTAGTAAAACATTTAGGCCAAAATTAATTCAGCCACGTCTTTAGTAAAAAAAAAAAAAAAAAAAAAATCGCAATAAAAAAAAATAGCTACCTAGCGGGAACAGCGACACTAATACAGCGATCAGAAAAATGAATGCTTAGTGACACTGGCAATAGGGGGTGAAAGGGTTAACTAGGGCAGTGATCAGGGGGTTAAAACTTTATATGGGGGGGGGGGGGGGTACGGGGCTATCCTTTGGGTGGGTTTACTCCCTGCTTTGCTATGGGACAGGAAGTGAAGGGAAATTTTCCCAATGGGACACAAACAGCACAAAAAAAAAAAAACTAGGGGGGTATAAATCCTCCCTTACTCTATCCAAAACGGAAAAACATTTTTCCTATTGTTCGTTTAACCACTTCCCTACCGCCCATAGACATATGACATACACAGATAGGATCTCCCAAAAAAACAAAAACGCAGATCGCCGCTATTACTAGTAAAAAAAAAAAAAAATGCAATAAAACTATCCCCTATTTTGCAGAAGCTAGAACAACTTTTGCGCAAACCAATCAATATATGCTTATTGCGATTTTTTTTTTTTACCAAAAATATGTAGAAGAATACTTATCGGTCTAAACGAAAAAAAAAAAAATTTTTTTTGGGGGGATATTTATTATAGCAAAAAGTAAAAAAAATATATATTTTTTTTTTCAAAATTGTCGTTCTATTTTTACTTATAGCGGAAAAGGTGTTCAAATACCACCAAAAGAAAGCTCTATTTGTGGGGAAAAAAAGGACATCAATTTTGTTTGGGAGTTACGTCACATGACCGCGCAATTGTCAGTTAACCACTTAAGGACCGGACCAATATGCTGCCAAATGACCCAAGGGGTTTTTGCGATTCGGCACTGCGTCGCTTTAACAGACAATTGCGCGGTCGTGCGACGTGGCTCCCAAACAAAATTGGCGTCCTTTTCTTCCCACAAATAGAGCTTTCTTTTGGTGGTATTTGATCGCCTCTGCGATTTTCATTTTTTGCGCTATATACAAAAATAGAGCGACATTTTTGAAAAAAAAAAATCAATATTTTTTACTTTTTGTTATAAGAAAAATCAATAAAACTAAATTTTAGTCAAACATTTAGGCCAAAATTTATTTAGCCACATGTCTTTAGTAAAAAAAAAAAAAAAATCGCAATATAAAAAAAAGAAAATAGCTACCTGGCGGGAACAGCGACACTAATACAGCGATCAGAAAAATGATCGATTAGTGAAGCTGGCAATAGGGAGTGAAAGGGTTAACTAGGGCGGTGATCAAGGGGTTAAAACTTTATTAGGGGGGGGTACGGGGGCTACCCTGAACCTAACACTAACTGACTGTCACACTGACACTAAATACAGTAATCATACATATATGATTACTGCATTCAGTGACACTGACAGGGGGGGAGCGATCGGGGGGGGTTAATGTGCCTATATGTAGTGTGTGTAAGTGTAGTGTTAGTGCAGACTTACTGTGCGATGTGATCTCTCCTCAGCGGTGGTTGAACGCCGAGGGAGAGATCACATCGCTTCCTCCTTCCTGTGTTTACACAGGAGGAGGAAGTGACAGGGCGGGGGGGCGCGCGCATTGGCTGAGAGCGATCCGGAGGGGGCGGACAAAAACGAATAGCCGCCCCCTCATCCCGGATCGCTCGTACAGCCGCGCGGACCGCCGCATGTATCGGGGGGGGGGGGTCCCGATCGGACCCCCGACCCACCTCAAGGCACCAACGTATATATACGTTGATGTGCCTGTCGGTGCCATTGTGCCGACGTAAATGTACATGCTGCGGTCCTTAAGTAGTTAAAGCGACGCAGTGCCGAATCGCAAAAAGTGCTCTGGTAAGAAAGGGGGTAAATTCTTCCGGGGCTGAAGTGGTTAAAAGGAATAAATAATGTAAAACAGCAATCTGACTGGACGCATCAGAAGCACGTAAATAAAACAGGCAGTCCCTAACAAGACTATGGGCAGCTTTCTATACTTCAGAATAGGAGTCCAGCATGTCGGCATTACGAAGAATAAAGCATCCTAAAAACATTTTCTCTGCGCCACTCAAATCCCTTCCTTACCTTAACTTGCATTTGCTGAACGTCCTGGAAGCTGCCGTGTAATTTGCTTTGAAATACTCCATGTTCCTTCTCCAGCACGATGATCCGCTCCCGAGCCTTCGCTTCAACCAAACTGGACTTTTGTTTTTCACCTACCAATTCCTTCCATGAGAAAAAATGAAAAGCTACAGGTTAGGATACACAAGACAAGAAATGATGCATTCATTACACACCACTGACTGTCAAGATGTCACCTGCAAGAAGGATTCCTATATTACAGTCAAAAGTTACCAAAGACATCACATGACAAGAAGCTACAAAAACACATAGAACCCCTTTTAAAAGCAAAAGTGTGACAGCTTAGATTTTTTTTTTAAACCGACATAATGATTTTATTTGTTTTTGGCTCTTCAGTTTTTTCTACCTTTCCATCTACTAAATCTTCTGCCCTTGTTTTAACTTTGGCTAGTAAAACTTTTTTTTTCTGCTAGTAAACCACTTCCCGTTTGTCTGGTCATTAGCCTAAGCATATGAAGTCAGGCACAGCTCTTTCTCTCATTCTTGTGAGAGTTTGCCAGGGGGATGAGTCATAAAAGGGCCAATGAGAGCTGGAGGTGTGTGTCTGTGTAAATCCAGAAAGTGAACAGGCAGCACCTTCAGCTGCCCACAGTTAAAATGGTTACAGCCAGACTCAGTGGAGGGAGATTTCTACAGCATTTGGTAAGTACAGAATCACAGTATATATAAAATAATATGCCATGTGGATGGAGGGAAACTTCAGAATGGCAAAGATGTTTTAATTACAAATTATATGAGCAGACTGCAGTTGTTCTTTAACATGGCAACAGTGCTGCCACTCTATAGGTCCGATTGATGGCAGTTGTCTGCATGATGCCCCATCTATAATCATTACATCAAATCCCATAACAATGCTATGTATCAGAAATGCAATTTTTTAGAAGCAGCAGTCCACCCAACAAGTATGTTTTTCACTATTGCGTCCTGAAAGTCGCACGATTTTGCCACGACTTGAAACACTGGCCGAATAGTCTTGAGGTCTATGGACCTCAAGTCGCATCTTAGGGGGACAACTTTGAAGTTGTTGCGACTTAAAGTCGCACAGATATGGATGGTACACATTGAAAATCATGTAGTGCGACTTGTAATGAGACTTTGCAGTCCCAAGTCGCAGGACAAGTTGCACAAGTGGAAACTAAGCCTTAAAGTGAACCTGTGGAACCGCTTTTACAGGGATTCACTTTTTTTTTTTTTTTATTATTATTACACTTCTACTTCAGGGCTTTCCTGCCACAGCAAGTATTCAACTGGGCCGGATGGGTGGGAATACCCAGAACAACCAGGTGTACAGGACAAGAGATGGGAAATATAATAGGACAATGTCACTTTTAGAATATCTGAAACATAAGAGGTGGCCTATGCCTACCTCCAGGCTCCACCTATACTTAATATATCACTATGGGGTATGCTGACCCTTAAGCCGGGTATACACGATTAGAGGAATGGTACAAAAAATATCGCTATTTTAATCGATCGTACGATAATCTGATCGTTCGTACACAACTTTTGTCTGAAATTTCCCGAAGGGGCAAAACACGAAAGATGTTTTTGTAAGGCACAAGTGCGATTTTCATCTAAAAATACAATAAAAATATATTACATCACTTCCGAATTTTTATTCTTTTGTACTTACTAACCTATATGCTGACCTCCCACTAGGAGACCAGGTATAGCCGCCTTGTTTTAGAATAATAATAATAAAAAAATAAAAAAAACATGCCATTGCCATTGCCGCCGAGCACGCGCGCTCGTTCGTTACAGAGCGGGGACCGGGAGCTATGTGTGTAAACACAAAGCTCTCTGGTCCTGTCAGCGGGGAAACGCTGATCTTCTGTCCATACAATGTATGGACAGAAGATCAGTGATTTCCCCTAGTGAGTCAACCCCCCCATACAGTTAGAACACCCCCAGGAACACACTTAACCCCTTCCCTGCCCCCTAGTGTTAACCCCTTCACTGCCAATGGCATTTTTATAGTAATCCAATGCATTTTTATAGCATTGATCGCTATAAAAATGCCAATGGTCCCAAAAATTTGTCAAAATTGTCCGATGTGTCCGCCATAATGTCTCGGTACTGAAAAAAAAAAAAAAAAAATCGCCGCCATTACTAGTAAAAAAATTAATAAAAATGCCATAAAACTACCCCCTTTTTTGTAAACACTATACATTTTGCGCAAACCAATCAATAAACGCTAATTGCGATTTTTTTTAACGAAAAATATGTAGAAGAATACGTATCGGCCTAAACTGAGGGAAAAAAAAAACGTTTTTTTTTTATATATTTTTGGGGGATATTTATTATAGCAAAACGTAAAAAAATATTGAATTTTTTTCAAAATAGTCGCTCTATTCTTGTTTATAGCGCAAAAAATAAAAACCGCAGAGATGATCAAATACCACCAAAAGAAAGCTCTATTTGTGGGAAAAATAGGACGCCAATTTTGTTTGGGAGCCACATCGCACGACCACGCAATTGTCAGTTAAAGCGACGCAGTGCCGAATCACAAAAAGTGCTCTGGTCATTGGGCAGCAATATGGCCCGGGGGTTAAGTGGTTAAGTAAAAAAAAAGAAGCAGGACATCCATACAGTAATATGAAAGGCTTTCTCCCTGGTGTGGAGTCTCGTGCTCGCCCCCTCCCTTGAGAGGGGAGGGGGCGAGCAGGAGAGTCAGGACGCCCACTACCACGCAGCTCCTTTATCTAGTCTTGACTCTCCTGCTCGCCCCCTTAAGGGAGGGGGCGAGCACGACACTCCACACCAGGGAGAAAGCCTTGCATTGCTGTGTGGAGTTACAGACAAAAGAACAGGAAGTGAGGATTTCTCAGAAGAAATAAGGACATGTAAAAGCAAAATCAAAGGATGAGGTAAGTGAAGGAGGACTGCACTGAGGTAAAGGAAGCTATTTAGGGGAATTTTTTACCTTTACAACCCCTTTAATGTTTATCAGCAGCTCCAAAGCGAGATTTAAAAAATTGGGGAGAAAGGAAGGTACCCTAGTGCTGTGTGATCACACATTTAGATAAATATAACACAAACAACAGTACTACAATAAAGCAGCAAATATGATCAAGCAAGTTTTTTGCTACATACTGTATACATTATTATGCTGTGTAAATATATATTTGATTTTTTTTTAACAGCATATATTTAATTTGGTACACCACCTAGAATAGGTTTGTCCTACCATAACAAAAATGAACTATTTCGACATAATAAAAAAAAAAAACAGAAGTAACGTCATTACTACGATAAATAGTCATTGCATCAAACCTGCCAATAGATTTCTCTATAATGAAGGAAATGTTGAGCAACTGCTGTGACTACAACTTTCCATTGTACCCACCAAGACACGTACTTTCCATGCCGCTCACTGCTAAAACTGAACCACTCCAAACGTTTACCAGTTTAGTTTAAAAGCTTCAAATTTCAGCCACATATCCACTCAAAGACATGGCCCAATAATGTGCAAGGAATAGGTCCAACCCTATCGGAACATCATTACGTGGCACACCAAAAATTCCAGGAGACCGACGCGGCTTGAAAGCAGTCAAGGTTGCTGGATTTGGGACATGAATATCTCTGTTTAGCCATGTAGACTAAAGTTTTTTTTCTGTTCAACCCGACATTAGTACAGCAATTCCCCCTGGCTGAGCAGTTGGGTTCAGACAGGGGGAAGTCCTGCTCCCTCATCTTCCTCTACTACTTTATGAGGGACTGTCTCAGTGGGAAACAGCACTGTGCAGGAGACAGGATGGGCGAACTTTAGCAATAGGGGCTAGGGTTGTCCCGATACCGATACTAGTATCGGTACCAAGCATTTGCACTTGTACTCGGACAAATGCTCCCGATGCTTCACCCGATACTTGTACTGTCAGCGGTGATCAGTGCGTGGGGAAGTTACAGGCACCGATCACCGCTATATAGATTTAAAAGTCTCTCTCTCCTTTAAAATCAGCGGTGATCGGTGCTTGTAACTCCCCCACACACAATCACCGCTGACTGCCCCATGTCCTCCTCCAGCCCCCAACCGTTTTGCTGCAGTCTTCCTCCCTCCATGTCCCCCGCCGTGTTTCTCTCTCCCTCCGTGTATCCCGCCATGTTTCTCTCTCCTTCCGTGCTCCTCCTCCACCCCTTGGAACTGTCAGGATGGAGAGCGAGGTAGGAGCCGATAATTCCGGCACCTTACTGCTCCGAATGGACAGAGTCAGTGATCACTGACTCGGTCCATTCACATAACTGAAACTTCGTAAACTGTGATTACAATGTTTCAGTTTATCAATGAAAAGAAGCTGAGGCTGCTGAGAAAGGGACTGGGGAACATGTGTCCCTAGTCCCTTTCTCTGTTTCAAAGGGGAGATGTCAGAGGTCTGTGAAGACCCCTGATATCTCACCAAAGCCCCCAAACAGGGCTGAAAAAAATAAATAAAAAATTAATAATAAAAAAAAAAATTGTCGAAAAAAAAAAAGATAAAAAATAAAATAAAAAAAAAAACACACTGACACGGTCCACCCCCCCCCCCTTAAAATAAAAATAAAAGCATTATAAATAAAAAAAGTAAAAAAAATTGTAAAAAAATTAAAAACAAATTGTTAAAGATAAAAAAAAAATACTGACACATGTGCTGCTTTCACATGAGATTAAAAAAAAGTATCGGTATTCGGTAACGGTGAGTACTTAAAAAAAGTATCGGTACTTGTACTTGGGCTTAAAAAAGTGGTATCGGGACAACCCTAGAGGGGGCCTTTCAGGAGAAGTATGGATTTGGTCATATCTACAGGCTTCTTGGAGAATCTACAAGTTTTTTTCCCCTAGATTGACATTCTGCTTAAAGCAGAAATCCGCCAAAATAAATAAAAAAAAGTCAGCAGCTACAAATACTGCAGCTGACATTTAATATATGGACACTTGCCTGTGCAGGGCACCCTCGATGTCAGCACCCGAAGCCGATCTGACCCTCAGCTCTCTGGTGCTGCCGCCATCTTCGGTAAGGGAATCAGGAAGTGAAGCCTCCTTGTTGGTTCACTCCCTGGTGCTCTACAGCGCAAGCGTCAGTCGCGCTGCGTGATCCCACTGGTCCCTAATGTCTTCTGGGACCTGTGTGTCTCCCAGAAGACAGCGTTGTAGGCACCGGACATGGCATAGGTCACCACGGTGACCTATTCCCGGAAGTGGGAGCAAATACCTGGATTACACAGGCATCTGCTCCCCCCTCTCCCTGAAAGGTGCCAAATGTAGGGGGGTTCAAAAAAACGGAAGTTCCATTTTTGGGTGGAACTCCGCTTCAAGGCAGGAGGAGACAAATGCAGGCACAAAGTACCTTTTACACGATGATCTAAAAGATTACCAAAGCTCCAATAAAAGGTCTAATGCTTAAAATGTTTATTTTATTCCCCAAAGACACAACTAGAGTGCATGGTTCAGACAGAACACTTTACCTGTGTGAGCTGCTTGCACTGTTCCTTGATGATTGCAGCCTCATCCCTGGCAGAAGCCAGCTGCTTCTCCTTCTCTTGCAACTGCAACGCAGCAGCTGGGCCTCCCTTAGTAGCCTAAAAGAAATGAAGAACCAGAGTGAAAAGCTGAAACATTCTTATAATAGACTTACGACCCATACTGTAATCCAGCTATGAGTCCCGATGGAAAGTAACAATCAATGGCAAAACAAAAAAACTAAAAAAACACACACACAAAGGAGCTTGATGTACTAACTATGCAATGTTAGTACATAAATCTCCCGCTGAGCTATGGTGTTCTTTACATAGTTAAACTGATTGAAGAAAAAGGGAAAAAAAAACAAAAAAAAAAACAACATTAGTCCATCTAGTTTAACCAATAAAAGGGAAACTGCCCCCTCCATAAACACACATTGGTCAGCGCTGGCAGCAAATAGCTGATCAGATGCTGGTTTTCCAGCGTGCCTGTTTGACAGACGCCGGCCGTTCTGCCCAGACTGGTATACACATGGGCCAAATGTTGGCCAGTTTTTGTTGCACTGGCCAATATTTAACCTGTGTGTACCAGTTTTAAAAGGGTAAGTTCACCTTTACAGAAAAATCTGTAACATGAACTTACACTGGTCCCCCCTCCCCCATCCCCTCTGACCTCCCACTAGGAGACCACGTATAGCCGCCTCACCAGTTTGTGGCTTAAAAAAATCCCTTGGCTTAATCTCCTAAACGTACCTCGTCAGGAGATACCTTTAGGAGCATTCCAATTGGTCGGTGCCATCCAATCAGGTGAAGAGGAGAGAAAGCCGCAGGGATTCCAAATCCCTGAAACGGTAAAGTGGTAATACGACCCGTCAGAATCGGTGATCGCCAGTCTAGGCTAGCAGGACCAGGTGCGATGGGAAGGGGGGAAAAGAAAGGCGTACCAGCCTAGTGTATTACCATTTGACGATTTATTAGATAAAAATAATATAGAAAACTACTTACAAGAGAAATGGTATAAAGGCTTGTCACAGACGATAAGGTAGATACCCCCTTGAACCACGCTCCAAAATAGAGGGGGGTAGAGGTGTGTCGCTGCCGGCTTACGCGTTGAGGCGTCAAGGGCCTCTTTATCAGAGCCCAGCAGTACAGACCCTTCCACAATCACCACTTATATAGGAGTGCACGTGAGCACAGATGGGAAGGGGGTCTAATGCAAGTTCACCTTACAGGATTTTTGTAAAGGTGGACTTACACTTTAACTTACAAAAGTTAATTTGCCCACAGCTTATGAATGTTCTTTTTACATTAAAATACTGCCACTATATACCGTTTGTGACGATTTGTATACCACGGTCAGTGATGAACTGCAGATTCTTCAGTGCTGAGAGTTCAGGAAGGAGGAGATTTTCACTGCATTTGTGATGTCAACAGCATGTGACCTGGCTGTCTCTGAGAACAAGTAACTGTTCTCTCCAGCATAGAAGACACAACTGAGCATGTGCAGGTCGGCTACCCTGCCTGTGTTAGCTGGCTTTCCCCAGATAGACAGTGCAGGAGGGGGAGGATCTGTGCATACAGGATCAAACAGTCTTTTTACACAATGCAGAGGTTTAACCCCTAAACTTCCACAGTGAGTATAACAAGCATGCTATGCTGCATATACAGCCTGGTTTTAGTGTTGTGGGTTTAGTAAAACTTTAAGGTGGGCAGCACAGTGGTTAGCACTCCTACCTGGCAGTACTAGGTCGATCGTTCGAATCCTAACCATGGCAGTACCTGCATGGAGTTTGCATGGATTTCAACATACAGCCGGCATGGTCAAAAATCTATATTTTGCTTTTGGCTAAATCTGCACTTCTTTAAAAACGCAGCCACGTGGTGCTATCTTTTTAAAAGCGCTAATATGACAGTTTGTAAATTGCCTGGAAACGAATACAGAAAAAAACATGGATGCAGTACAGCCAGCAACTAACTCTTCAGCCATAAAGAAGCTCATTTGAATTTTTTCCTTTGCACTATTAACTGCCAACAAAACGACAATAGGCAAATGACATAGTCTATGGAACCCATTGTGATATTTCCGACGGAGGCTGGCACAAACTGTTCCACAAAGCTGGAGCTCACCCAACCCTAAAATGAATCCCACCCACATTTCACATTTCTATTAGTTAATCAGGAAACACCACCAGGAAATAGTTACTGGAAAGAATGGGCTGAGAAAAAATCTTGCTTTCTTTTCCAAGTTTTCAGCAAATAGCGATCAGCATAAGAAACAAGGCAATGATAAGGGGACGCTCTATATATTACACATGGCATAGTATACTTATCGGGAACACGGTACTAAACTACGTAGGGTCCTTTTAGAAAAGGCATCTACTAAAGACTTCTGATAACAGAAAACTACTACTACACTTCCATTACACATTTCATATAGTAAAACTAATAAAATACTTGTTAAAGCCGAATGCCAGCCTTAAAGTGTTACCAACCCCCCCCCCCCTGCACGGTCTATCTGGGGAAAGCCAGCTAACACAGGCAGAGTAGCCGACCTGCACATGCTCAGTTGTGTTTTTTTATGATAGAGAGAACAGTTTCTTGTTCCCAGAGATTGCCAGGTCACATGATAATGACATCACACTGTGGAGGTGTATACAGGCTGCAGTGAAAATCTCCACCTTCCTGAACTCTCAGCACTAAAGAAACTGTGCAGTTTATGATGTAACCGTGGTATACAGATCATCCAAAAAGGTATATAGTGGCAATATTTTAATGTAAAATGGAGATTTATAAGCTGACCATTTTCATATTACTGGGTTTAGCAACACTTTTTTTTAAATTTCTTACTCCGATTACACTGCACACTGTGAGCATCTTACAGTGTACATTAGTAGCTGCAGCAAGTCAGATACCCTATGTGGACATTAGCTAGAACAGTCTGCATGCAAATACAGCCTACCAGGAAACCCACTCCTCCTACATCCACTTATCAAGGCATTATGATATTTGCAAAATGCTAAGCCCACCGTTTGCATCAGAGATGAGCATTGTTAAGAGAAGTACTGAGGCAGGGAGCAGAGATGCAAAATAGAGCACCCTGTTGGCTCCTCCCACCAGCCATGATCTGCCTATAAAGCATAGGGCAACACAGAGACCCAGTGTTGACGGATGACGGAGAAGGATTTTTACATTTCTTTAACATGTTGATTTGGGGTCCGGAAGAGAAGGTACCAGGGAAGGCAAAATACAAGCAGGCTCTATGTATAAGAATATTACTACTGAAATGTTTTAGCTTAAATACTGGTTTAATAATTAACACTGACACACGATGCAAGCCGTGTAACCACAATGACTTCTTATGTTTTGGGGTTGGAAATTAACTTAAATTATTAAACTTTTAAAGCGCCAGAAGGAAATGGGAGAAGCGACACATGTGCCCCCCACACCATAAAAATTGATTTTTTTTTTTTTTTTTTATACATATTTATTTGCTGCATAATTATGTATTTGCAAATTTTAAAAAGACGAAACCCAAGCCAATAATCTTCAAACCTTCTAGTTACACAAAGGGTACTTAATGTCCATCTTGATAGCAGCCCCCCCATGAAAGAAATCTGGCTACAGAAAAAAGGGTAACCACGAAATTCAGTAAATTATGCGGCAACATGCGTCATCTTACCTTATGTATCAAGTCCTTTACAGAGCTGGATTTGTCTTTCAGCATTTCCACCACAGACATGGCCTCGTCATCTGATAAAATAATGCTCCTTATGGTGGAAACAAAATCCTTAAACTTCACTTCTGCGTTTTCTGAAAAATATTAACAAAGCTGATATTATAAAAGGAGAATATAGACTATGCAGAAGAAACTTTTTAATTGCATTAGCTCCGAAAAGCCAAAGACATGGATTCCAGATAGTGACATATCTGACATTGCAAGATTATCCTTAGTATTACTATACAGGATTTATACAGCGCCAACAGTTTGCGCAGTACTTCCAGGCCCTGGGTTTACTGGCATTAGAGAAGTTACAGGTCACTCAACTGTTTTTTTTAAATTTATGCCGTAAATGTTCACACATAGAAATCAGTACAAAATACAGTGAAACCTTGGATTATGAGCATTCTCTGTTCAAGGAGAATGCTCGTAATCCAAAGCACTCGCATATCAAAGAGAGTTTCCCCATAGAAGTCCACAGAAACGAAAATAATTTGTTCCGCATTGAGTCTATGGCATGCAATACCGCATGGAGCCAAAGGTGGGGTGCGCCGGAGAGCCTTGGAAATACTCAGGGACAGTTTGGCTAAACTCGGAAAAGCTCTGGAACTAAGTATTTCAGAATGGCTCCGATCGGCTCCGCTCTGGCGCACCCGCAGGCTTGAATCCTGCTCATTTTGCAAGACAACTCTCGCAAAATGAGTTAATTTTTTTTTCTTTTTAAATGCTTGTATTGTGAAATGCTCGTATTGTGAAATGCTCGTTAACTACACTACTCACAGGGAGAAAGAAGTCACCGCTCCAGGTGGGATCACTGTATGGTCACAGGTGGTGCAGGATGCCAAGGGTGCTGGCGGCGCACTAGGCAAATGAGGAAGATGAATGGATAGCCGCACTCCAAAACCTGATGGCGCCATGAATAAGCACTGATTCAGTGCGAAATGCGTCAGCTGCTCCTTGTTTTCCACTGCTGTGACCCATTTTTATTTGTACATGCTGATTATTTAATAAAAGACCACCTCATCAGGTTTTGGAGTGCGGCTATCCATTCATCTTCTTCCTCATTTACACTACTCACAATCTGAGGTTTCACTGTATTTGATCCTGGGTACAGTATGTGCTCACGTGGTACACAGATTAGTCCTGTCAGTTTAAGATAACTATGTGTATGAAAGACACCTGTCCATAGAATTTTTCTTCCATTTAAACCTCACCATCCTAGGCAAAAGAGCCGTCAAACGTCATCAGGGGCAAGACTGTAGACCTGCACAAGGCTGGAATTGACTACAAGACCATCAGCAAGAAGCTTGGTGGGAAGGAGACAACTGTTGGAGCGATTATTCGCAAATGGAAGACATACAAAATAACCATCAATCACCCTCGGTCTGGAGCTCCATGCAAGATTTTGCCTCATGGGGCAAGGATGACCATGAGAAAAGCGAGAGATCAGCCCAGAACTACATGGGAGGAGCTTGTGAATGATCGCAAGGAAGTTTAGACCACAGTCACCAAACAAACCATTGGTAATGCAAAAAACCCATCTGAAGTTTGCCAATGAACATCTAAATGACTCAGAGCAGGATTGGGAGAAAATGCTCTGGTCAGATGAGACCAAAATTGAGTGCTTTGGCATGAACTTGACTGTTTGGAGAAAGAAATATGCTGACTATGACCCTAATAACTCCATCCCTGCAGTCAAGCACACAGATGGGAACATTTTGCTTTGGGGGGGTTTCTCTGCTAAAAGGTACAGGCCGACTTTGCTACATTGCGGGGGCCAATTGACACGGTCATGTATTGTAAAATCTTGGATGAGAACCATCTTCCCTCAGCCAGAACACTGAAGATGTTCCGTGGATGGGTCTTCCAGCAGCATGACAATGGCCCAAAATATACCGCCAAGGCAACATGAAGGTTATGGAGTGGCCTAGTCAGTCTCCAGACTTTAATCCCTATAGAAAACGTATGGAGGGAGCTGAAACTTCGAGCAAACAACAGCCAAGAAACCTTAAAGGGGCTGTAAACCATTGTGTTTTTTCACATTAACCCATCCTATGCATAGGCGCTGATGAGGCCGATAGGCACTGATGAGGTGGCACTTAGGAGCAGCACTAAATGGTGTCACCGATGGGGCTGAACTGAATATCAGTGCTCCGATTATCTGAGCAGTTTCCCCGGTTAGAAGATGCCACTGATCAGTTCTCCTGACCTCACACTCTCCTGACCTCACACTCCAGTGTGAGGCGGAGAGCCTCGATAAACGGCACTTACATATTTACATGCGATTGGCTGCAATTGGACACAGCTGATCACATGGGTAAAGAGCCACATCATCGGCTCTTTGACCCCCGCGGGTGGCAAGAGAAGAAGTGACACTGGGGTGCCGTCACATGACTGCGCCGCAGAACGAGAGGGGATCCCGCCTGCCTTCATTTTACTATATGGCAGGGGGGAGGTAGTTAAATAAACCTGGCATTAGGGAAAACACAAAAGGCTGCCATTGCTAACCTTCCACTGAAAATCCAAGGCGACTGGCAGTTAAGTCAATCCACTAGCTTTAATATTATGAGTCACTGGCCTAAATCAAGAATGGGTTAGAGGAAAGTCAGAAAGAATCAGAAGTCCTTTTCTGAATAGTTGATCCAGTATAGTCACTCAAAAAACAAAAGCAACAGGCTCCAAATGGGCAGCACAGTGGTGTAGTGGTTAACTCCCTCATCTGGCAGCAAATGGGTCACTGGTTCGAATCTTGACCATGACGCCATATGCCTGGAGTTGGCATGCTCTCCCTGTATCTGCGTGGGTTTCCTCCGGGTACTCCGGTTTCCTCCTACACGCTAAAGACATGTGCGACTAGACGCGCTCCTATGGGAGCACATTTGACGCAGTACAAATCCTACATCAAATCAAATGACAACCAGGTAGCTACAAACTTCAGAAAAAGCTGATAAAGGTCAGCCTCCATTTCTGGATCAGGACAGCTTTACAAGCCATAGCCCCACCTCTAAATGCAGACAATCTGGCATTAAAAAAAAAAATATGAAATATCTTAAAGGGGTAATTCCCCCAAAAACCTTTTTTTTAACATTGATTGAGGCTCGTTATGTCAAGGGGAATCGGGTGTTTTTTTATTAGAAACGAAGCAGTACTTACCGTTTTACAGATGCATCGTCTCCGTCGCTTCCGGGTATGATCGTCTGGTCTGGGCGTGCCTGTTTGATTGACAGGCTTCCGACGGTCGCATACATCGCGTCACGAGTAGCCGAAAGAAGCCGAGCGGCGGTGCGGCTCTATACTGCGCCTGCGCACCGTCGTTCGGCTACTTTCGGAAAATCGTGACGCGATGTATCCGACCTCGGAAGCCTGTCAATCAAATAGGAACGCCTAGACCCGGAGACCATACCCGGAAGCGTCGGAGACGATGCATCTGTAAAACGGTAAGTACGGCTTCATTTCTAAAAAAAAACCACCCGATTCCCCTTGACATAACGAGCCTCATTCAATGTTAAAAAAAAGGTTTTTGGGGGAACTACCCCTTTAACTATGCAGTTCTGTCCTAGGCCACAGCTTTTTCATTTTTCTTCAAAAAATTATTTTGTAATTTCACTTCATCTTACACATGCACAAGGCTACCTCATTCATTCCAATGGTGACGCCCATACTCTAAAAGTCTGCTCAAGGCCGCAAGGCCGCCATGAGTTTGGCTCCCCATAGGAATGAATGGAGTTGCTTGAGGCATATGCAGAATAAAGACAACCTGGCTAATTGAAGAAAGGTTGTGCAGGACTGCAGATTGAAAATCGCTGAAACCAGCCAGTGGGTTGAACTCAGGGGTGGGGCCATTCCATAAAAAACAACTTGAACAAAATGGTCAAGTCAGCATTAAATAATAATATTTATAAAAAAAAGAGCTCAGCATTACCTTTGTGCTCACCTTTGTCGGTAACGTTCTTGCCCTTCTTACCGACACTCTTGTGGGTCATTTCTTGTATCCCCACTTTCTCAAAGTTCACAACTTCCTTCTTTTCTACCAGAGTTGGCTCAGAGTTGTCCATCAGGGGGATATACACAGTGGGCTGAATTAGTGGTTCATCCACCAGTGCTGAAACCAAAGACAGAATTGTGATTTACAATTTACAACTGATAATTGCCAGAAAATAGAATTGGACACTTTATCGTTGCCAGGCACAGGAAGCACTGCCAGATCAAAGAGCCAACGTAACGTTTCATTTAGCGCTCCCAATTCTATTATTAGGGGGGGTCTTACTCCAGGAAGAAGAATAGCGAGGCAGAAAGTATACTGTGCTGGCCATTGTTTATCAAGAGCCACTCCAGAGTTCGCCTCCTACCTCAAAGTTGCTCTTCTCTGAGTAATCGGCTGCTCATAATACAGGGGGGTCCTCCAGGGTAAGGATGAGGCAGAGCCTGTCAGGAAGTTGGTACTGCGCTATGCTGATCGCAGTGAGACATTTTCCCCCGACCCGCAGCTGCAGAGATCGGGAAATATCTCACAGCCTGTGATTACTGCACATGCGGGTTGCAAACAACCTTACCCTAGGGGGAGGAGACTGCACTACCCCATACAGGCTGGCAGATAATCAGGATAGATCTAGGAGACATAAGGAATTGTATTATATTAACCTTGATGGTATTGGTTAATAGATAATGTCCAGTGGGAAAAGGCACTAAAATAACATTTTACAGAAATTGTGTTGGAATTTTCCATATTTATTCATCACACAGTCATGAAATAGTTACTTGACATTTCTAGGATACTCAATTTTCAGATACCAACTGTGGTCACTTCTGAATGTAGTCTTAAAGGCGTTGTAAAGCTTCGTGTTTTTTCACCCTAGCCACATGCCGACCGGGCCATAGCCGAAAGACGGCTACATCGCAGTCGGCCATGGAAGTCCTCCCAGAATCTCGCTCCCGGAAATATCCGTGACCGCCATGTCTAGAAGACTCACGGTAAATAGAGGCTGATAGCGGCTGTTTACCACGTGTCAAATGACGGAGCGATCACTTGTAAACAAACCGGCGTCATGTAATGGCACCTCCTCTTTCCCCTCTGTGCACCGATCGGTACAGTGTGAGAGACGAGGGGGAGAGATCGGTGGCAGCAGCGCTGTGGGCTGGATCTGTAATGCCCACAGACAGCGCTGCTCTGTGATAATTGCAGTCACATTCAGCCGCTATCCCTCCATGCTCAGCCATACCCTGCAAGACCCAGCCATATCCTGCATACCTCTTCGCTGCTCCTGGCCTCTCCCTCCTGTCACGTGCCGCCCCCAACCCCCCCCCCCCCCCCAGCTAGCTAGCTATGGAGGCAGCCGAGCTGCAGCTTCATGTGTCCATTTAGACAGCTGCCGTTCGGCCCCACCCCCTCTCTTCCCCGATTGGCTAACTTACTTTGACAAACACGGGAGCCAATGGCACAGCTGCTGTGTCTCCGCCAAAAAAAAACTTGTGTGCAGAAGCCCCTCCAATTACTTATCTGAGCCCCATCTCGATCCGGAGTCTCTCAGCTGGCCAGGACTAATTCTCTTTATTGGCCGAGAAAGCAGCGGAGCGTCATTGGCTCCCGTCAGAGAGCGAGAGAGAATGCTGCGGCTCTGTTTTTGAACACACAGAGCGAACGCTCGGCCTTTGTGCCCCCATAGCAAGCTGCTTGCTGTGGGGGCATTTGGCAGGAATAAGGGGCCAGGAGTGATGGCGAGGGACAGAGAAGAGGAGGATCGGGGCTGCTCTGTGCAAAACCATTACACAGAGCAGGTAAATTTAACAAACTCTTGCTAGGGGTCTTATTTATATATATAAAAAAGGTAACCGGTAACTCATTTTCTAGGAAGTCTTCCAGGGCAGCATCTGAGAGATAGGCTCCTCCCACAGGAAACACAAAGTCCACTATTATAAAAAGACTGGACATACCCGCTTGCCTCTTTATTATCAAAGTACCATTGGAACAGGAGAGTATCATGCTTTTCCTACTCCAATAATTTCCCTTTTTCCTGCTCTTTTTTCTTAATCTACTCGATACTTACGGTTCTCCGATTTCTGTTTCTTTTTTGGAGCCGACTTCTTTCCTGACCCAGATTCCTGGGGCTTCACCTCTGCCATTGGAATGACCGATTCCTGCTTCTTGGATGGCACCACCTGTTCATTTTTCGGTTCTGGGCTAATCGGGGTGTCATCTAATCAAAACAAAACACATGTCAAGCCCGACAGTTTAGGAAGTGTCAGCAGATGTTGTATTCAGAAAAATATCCAAATAAGCATAGACTTTTCCTAAACCAGTATAACGAAATGATACCTCAATGTCTGCATACATTTCTGTAGCCTTCATTTATTTATTTCAACCAGCATGCAAGCACAATATATAATTATTGGTTAGAGTAAGAACAAAACCACACAAGGAACTAATACTGAACTTAACCACTTGACTTTTGGACAATTTTTATTTTTAGAAAATCTGTATTTTTATTTAAATTACTGTAAACCCCCCCAAAAAAATCTGAAAGCAGAGACCCTGGAGAATAAAATATTGGCATTTGTACAACTTTTTGCTATTTATCAAACACATTTTCAAGAAAAAAAAAAATACACCAACATGAATTTTAGTACAAACCGTTTCATAACAAATTTTTGGGTAAAATATAAAAGTTTGGGATGCGTTGAGAAAATAGATATCAAACATGTAAAGTGTTTAATTTTTTTTTTTTTTTTAGGAGACTTTACAAACCAGGTTGTGCAGTGGATTTGCACAGAGCAGCCTGGATCCTCCTTTTCTCAGGTTCCTCCCTCCTGTCAAGTGCCCCCACAGTAAGCAGCTTGCTATGGGGGCACCCAAACACTGCAGCTCTGCGTGTCCAGACACGGAGCAGCCGTTTGGCCCTGCCCCCTTTCTCTCTCTCTCTCCTGATTAACTGACGGATTGACAGCAGTGGGAGCAAATTGTGCCGCTGCTGTGTCTCAGCCAATCAGGAGGGAATGTCCCAGATAGCCGAGGGACTCGTGGACATCACTGAACAGAGATGGTATTAGGGGTTGCGAGGGAGGCTGCTACAAAACTTATTAACTTTTCATCTATCTTCTGCCCTTGTTGTTGTATTCAGAATCATTGGTTTATCGCACAGATATAATAGATTGCTCATCGCAATACATTCAAACATGCCGTAGTGAGTGCTTGGACACTGCCCTTTGAGCCCTAAAACAAAGTGGTTGTAAAGTACTTTATTGTCAAAAGTATTAAGATGCTTGCCTTTACAGACACATGAACTTTAATGGCATCACAGACTTGGTCCTGATTCACACCTATGCATTTTTTTAGCGCATTTTCAATTTTGCGGAAACACACTACAGTCCATTTAACATGGTTTCCTATGGGTCATGGTCACATCTGTGCATTTTATGGAAAGGCCCTTGGGGGCACAATTCCTCCCACTGACATGAGGCACTATTCCTCCCATTGACACCAACAATGGGGCACTATATTATCCACTGATACCAATGAGGGGATACTATTCCTCCTACTAATAGGGGGAATACTCCTCTTCCTATTGACCACCAACCCTGAGGCCATATATGTTCTCACCAATGCCGAACCTGTGACATTTTTTTCCCTTGCTGGTCCCAATCCGGCCCTCCTAAAGTCTGAAATGCAATAAAGAGACCCCTGATATACAGGAACAACATTTTTCATAGCGGTCAACAACCCCAATTACAAAAAAGTTGGAAAATATAAATATAAAAATAGAATGCAATGATTTGCAAATCTCATGAACCAAAATTTTACTTGTATTAGAAAATACCCTATTTATCGGCGTAGAACACGCACCCTAAGAACCCGTTCACACTAGGGCGACTCGTCAAGCTACTCAGGCGCCTGACAAGTCGTGTCCCATTCCATTCAATAGAACCGCTCTAATTGGAGCGACTCAGGTCGCTCAGACTTAGAAAAAGGTTCTTGTACGCCCTTGGGGGGGCGACTTGTATTGACTTCTATACAGAAGTCATTTTGCAAGTCGCCTCTGAAGTCATCCTTAGGACGTTTTGCCGAGTCGCCCCCAAAGTCGTGCTGCCCCAGTGTGAACCGGCTCTTACTTTAAGAGGGAGCTTTTAGGAAAGAAAACTTTCCACAGCCCCCTGCGTATAACACACAGGCACAGTTTACCCTCTATTTTCAGGGTAAAAAAGTGAGCGTTCTAGGCCAATAAATACAGTATATAAAAAGGTTTAAATTGAGAAAATGCACCATTTAAATTTAAATATATATACACACATACATACACACACACATACAGTACAGACCAAAAGTTTGGACACCTTCTCATTCCAAGAGTTTTCTTTATTTTCATGACTATGAAAATTGTAGATTCACACTGAAGGCATCAAAACTATGAATTAACACATGTGGAATTATATACATAACAAAAAAGTGTGAAACAACTGAAAATATATGTCATATTCTAGGTTCTACAAAGTAGTCACCTTTTGCTTTGATTACTGCTTTGCACACTCTTGGCATTCTCTTGATGAGCTTCAAGAGGTAGTCACCTGAAATGGTCTTCCAACAGTCTTGAAGGAGTTCCCAGAGATGCTTAGCACTTGTTGGCCCTTTTGCCTTCACTCTGCGGTCCAGCTCACCCCAAACCATCTCGATTGGGTTCAGGTCCGGTGACTGTGGAGGCCAGGTCATCTGGCGCAGCACCCCATCACTCTCCTTCTTGGTCAAATAGCCCTTACACAGCCTGGAGGGGTGTTTGGGGTCATTGTCCTGTTGAAAAATAAATGATGGTCCAACTAAACTCAAACCGGATGGAATAGCCTTGCCGTGGCAAGATGCTGTGGTAGCCATGCTGATTCAGTATGCCTTCAATTTTGAATAAATCCCCAACAGTGTCAACAGCAAAGCACCCCCACACCATCACACCTCCTCCTCCATGTTTCTTGGTGGGAAACAAGGCATGTAGAGTCCATCCGTTCACCTTTTCTGCGTCGCACAAAGACACGGCGGTTGGAACCAAAGATCTCAAATTTGGACTCATCAAACTAAAGCACAGATTTCCACTGGTCTAATGTCCATTCCTTATGTTCTTTAGCCCAAACAAGTCTCTTCTGCTTGTTGCCTTTCTTTAGCAGTGGTTTCCTAGCAGATATTCTACCATGAAGGCCTGATTCACACAGTCTCCTCTTACCAGTTGTTCTAGAGATGCGTCTGCTGCAAAAGGTGGCTACTTTGAAGAACCTAGAATATGACATATATTCAGTTGTTTCACACTTTTTTGTTATGTATATAACTCCACATGTTTTAATTTATAGTTTTGATGCCTTCAGTGTGACTCTACAATTTTCATAGTCATGAAAATAAAGAAAACTCTTTGAATGAGAAGGTGTGTCCAAACTTTTGGTCTGCACTGTGTGTATGCATGTATGTATATGTATATTATATACACACACACACACACACACACACACACACACACACATACATACATACATACATACATACATACATACATACATATATATATATATATATATATATATATATATATATATATTCTGCGAAATTGATCGCAGCAACATGTCTTATAAAAAGTTGGGTGGGGCCATGTTTAGCGCAGTGTAGCATTCCCTCTTTTAACAATCTGCAAACATCAGGAAACCGAGACCAGTCACTGAGTTTTCCCATGAGGAATGCTGTCCCATTCTTAGCCGATATGGGATTCTAACAGTCCTGAATCATCTTTACTGTACTTTTCATTTTAAGAAGCGCCAAATATTTTCAATTGGCAAAAGGTCTGGACTGCAGGCAAGTCAATTAAGCACCTGGAATTTTCTACTACAAAACCATGCGTGCATGTGAAAACTCCAAACCTTATGTCAAATTGGATTGTAAATAAATAACTGAATAGCTTTTCCCCAAAAAGTGTTAAGCTACTGTGTTAAAAAGAAGATAGCGAACCCACTGTGTGAATGGGCCAGTAGTTAAGCTAAATAGAACAATTAGGACCACATATAAAACATGGAAGACAAGTGGTTAAAAATAGTTGGAGACAATAAAAAAAAATCACAAGCGTCTTTAAAAGTCTGTAAACCTTCAGTGAAATAACTTCAAATAGCCAATGTGCTTGAATAGAAGAGCTTGATTGAGAAATCCTGTGGTTTGATTAAAATAGGGAAGCGTCCCAATGACGTAAAACGAAATGTACGAAATGGTACATTTTCTCATTTTAAACATTTGATACTTTTTCCATTTGTTTTTGTGAAAAAACTGCATTCTGTCTTTATGTAGATTTTACACAACATTTGGAATTGAGCTTGTACATAATAAAACGTAAAAAGCGACAATATTAGACACTCCCTGAAAAATTATTACAGGTATAGTTGGCACTCTGGTCACAATAATACCCCCTAAAGATGGCTGGCAGGTGAATGTTATCAGTTATCACACTCCCTTACCCTGCTCTAGTAGGCTTGTCCTGCCATAATTCCAGATCTTATCCCGCTTAATACTGCGTGACACGCCGTTTCCTTTCATCGGCTTACAGCCAAGGAAGAGGGTCAAGTAAACAGACCACACTTTTTATTTTTAAATACTAAAAAAGTAACTGCCTTATTAGAAAGCAAACATTTTAAACTGTAAAACCAATGAGGCTTTTCACAATAAGACCCCTTTCACACTAAAGCGTTTTAGAGTTAAAAAAAGCGCTCTTAAAACACTCTCCATGCATCTCAATGGACCCTTTCACACCGAGTCCTGCAAGCAGCATCTTTGGAGCAGCTTTTGGGCACAAAAAAAAAACACCCCTCTCCATTAAAATGAATTGAAAGCGCTGTAAAAACGCCTTACCCTTTCACACTGAGGCATTGCACTGTCAGGGTGTTGAGAAAAGTCCTGCAAGCAGCATCTTTGGAGCAGCTTTTGGGCGCAAAAAAAAAAAAACGCTGCAAAAACGCCCCTCTCCATTGAAATGAATTGAAAATCGCTGTAAAAACGCCTTACCCTTTCACACTGAGGCACTGAAAAAACGCCCTAAAACTTTAGGGTCTTAGCGGTCCTTTACCAGCACATTGGGATTGCAGATCAGGCTTCACTCGAATAACGCCCCAGTTAGGATCCAAGTTAGCGTCTAAAAGCTCAACTTCTCAAAGGGGCAGAAAATCATGGGGAATCTGCCCAATGAGGACATTCAAATCTTAAAAAATAAAAATTAATGTAGGGGGGTGGCCAATAATTTTCCCATGAGAAGATGGGACTCCTGCGGCATGCCAAACTACTAGTAAAGGACCAGTTTCTGTATGTACAGTGGCAGACTGGAACGAATCACTGCTTTCCCCCTAGGGGAGAAAGGCTGAGGGCCAATTCACACCAGCCGCTGTGTTACAATGTCTGGTGGGATCACCGATATGCCAATCTCGGCACATCACATCTAGCTTGTAAACTCCAACGAGCAAGTCCCTCCGATTCCTCCTGTATTGTAACTGTACTGTCTGCCATCATATTGTAAAGCACTGCGCAAACTGTTGGCGCTATTTGAATCCTGAATAACAAGCTTTGAAATGTAACAAAGATTTTTCATTACGTTCAACTGGCCGCCACATGGTACAAGGCTGTGGATTTCTTCGCACTGTGCTGAAAAAGTACAGCATGCGGTACTTTTCTCAGAGCACTGCATCTGCAAACCACCGCAACCGAGTGCCATGAAACGGGCATATACTGTAGGACCAGAAATTTTGCCTTGTGGTGGACTGCGCTGGAATAGCCACGCAGCGCAGTCCCACTTCCTCTGGCGTGAATTAACCCTAAACATGAGACTGCAAACACTGGGCAACTCACTAATCTAAATGAAAGCGCCAACATACCTCTGTTTAATCGCCACTCATAGAAGAAGGATCAGGTAGCTGGCCGGCACATGCTGTGGCAGACTGGGATAAATCACTGCTGCCCTGGGGAAGAAAGACTTGCAGTGGCACAGGGAAGCTGGTTGAGAACTTACAGGCTGTGTACAAGATCGCCGCTGTATGTTCCACTACACTTTGGAGTGAAGAACAAAATTCCAATACAGTAAGGCCTCGTACACACCATCGGACTTATCCGATGAAAATGGTCCGTGGACCATTTCCATCGGATATGTCCGATCGGGAGTTTGATCCGATGGCGTGTACACACCATCGGATCAAATTCCCCGCCGCCGGACGGCGCGGTGACGTTGACGCCGCCACATCACCGCACCAGGAAGTTAAACACTTCCGCGCATGCGCCGAATCCATTCGGCGGCGGCGGTGGGGGACGACATGTCTGCTGGTAAGTGTACTAACCAGCAGACATGTCGGGCGGACAGATTCCACCGGATAGATTTCAAAGCATGCTTTGAAATCTGTCGGGTGGAGAAATCTGTCCGCTAGCCCATACACACGAGCGGAGATGTCTGCTGAAACGGTCCATCGGACCGTTTTCAGCGGACATATCCCCTCGTGTGTACGAGGCCTAAGAGTCATCTCGGCTGGTAGATTGGCGGGAGAGCATCTGGAGGTCTCCTAGGCCAGTGGTTCTCAACCGCAAATCCTTTATCTTGCACAGGTGCTTTAAATCAGAGTCAATGGCTTGGTAATTTGGACAGCCGTTTTATCCAAGACAGGGGTGGCCAACCAGTGTCCCGGGGGCCACATGTGGCCGGCGGAGCCCTCTGATGTGGCCCACGAACCTCCTGCTCTGGAATGGTGGGTTGGCAAGCCCAGATCACAGGTTGCCAACCCACCATGCTGCAGCATCAGTGTTGTGAATGAAGCTGGTGGTAGAGGAAGAAAGCGGCTGTGGAGCAGAGCCCCATAAGCCGATGCTTTCGCTACAGTGCCTGCTTTTGCCACAGGCGGAGTCTATGGCAAAGTTCAGTTAATCCTCAGGATAGACACAGGTGCACTATGCTGCACTCGTTCTGTGGGTAAACCGCAGCACATCAGTGTGAAAGCAGTCTTAGGCCCTTTTCACACGATCAGCACCGACCAAATGGGACCCTCAATTCGCCTCTACAGAGTGACAGATGTTAATTCACGCTCGCCTACCTCCAATCCGAAAAAGAAAAGGGCATTCGTCCCCTTTCATCTGGGCGGATCGGAGGACCTATAGAGTAGCCGTTGCCTGTCATCTGCCCGCTCTGCTCATTTTGGCCCGCGACTGGTTACCAAGTTGCTTAAGTGGCCCTCACTCTTCAAAAGGTTGGGCACCCCTGATCTAAGAGAAAATCCCAAAACATGGCCTGTTGGGGGTACTTGAGGACCGAGGTCGAGAACCACTGTCCTAGGCAACACTTACCCACCAGAAAAAAAGGCTCTCCACTGTGTCAATCATCTCCTCTGATTCTCACCCTCTCTCTCTCTCCAGTTCTGGCTGCTCTTCATAGTCCACACAGACTTCGATCCCTATGGTTCTCTGAGCCAGTCAGTTTCCAAGATGACCAAATCAGGAAAGCAAGTCGACAGTGGAGGTAGCGCCTGTATCATGCCCACAGCCTCTGGCCATCGCCTGTATCATGCCCACAGCCTCTGGCCATCGCCTGTATCATGCCCACAGCCTCTGGCCATCGCCTGTATCATGCCCACAGCCTCTGGCCATCGCCTGTATCATGCCCACAGCCTCTGGCCATCGCCTGTATCATGCCCACAGCCTCTGGCCATCGCCTGTATCATGCCCACAGCCTCTGGCCATCGCCTGTATCATGCCCACAGCCTCTGGCCATCGCCTGTATCATGCCCACAGCCTCTGGCCATCTCCTGTATCATGTCCACAGCCTCTGGCCATCTCCTGTATCATGTCCACAGCCTCTGGCCATCTCCTGTATCATGCCCACAGCCTCTGGCCATCTCCTGTATCATGCCACAGCCTCTGGCCATCTCCTGTATCATGTCCACAGCCTCTGGCCATCTCCTGTATCCCAGGAGAGAGCAGGGACCAGTTACAAAGTGCCGCGTGAATCGTGCATGCGCAGTAGGGAACCAGGCAGTGAAGCCGCACCGCTTCACTTCTCGATTCTCTCACAGAGGATGACAGCAGCAGCATCCGAGCTATTAGTAGCTGCTGGCTTTTAAAAAAAAAATTAAAAATACAAATTCGGGTGCACCTCAGATTTAATAAGTAAGCTCCAAAAAGTCGGTTTGTAGCTTGCACAGCACTTAATTTTCCCTCTGCCAGCAGCTAAACAGAGCAATAGGGGAAGCAAGGAAAAGCAAAATACGATGCTATGAGGAAAGAGGTATGGGCGCAATTGAGAGACTCTAAGACCCTTGAGCAAAAGGAAAGAAATAAACACAACATTAAAATGCATCTAATCTTTAGGTCCCAATTCATTTCTTTTGAGCATGCTCTACTAATGCATGTATGTGTCTGCCATATAATGCTTTTTTAAAGGGTTAGTTCTCCTGTACAAAAACTGTATACACAGTAAGGGGTGTTTCTAGATAAAACTGTACAGCTCTCGCTAAAGTTGAATAATGCCCTTGGCTATAGGTGCAGGCTATTTACATACCTCATAAAGCCTGACTGGATTACTCCTAGGGCATTACTAAGATGCTGCTAGGCGAGGCCTAGTCATTACAGTTATCCTTCACAGGAGTAAGCTCTTCCTGATTCAAATCCCCTCATAAGCTCTCACTCTCCCCCCTGATGTAGTAGCTCAGAGCGTTTAAGAGCTCACTTCTAGGACGACTAGGCCTCACTTATGCCTCGTTTCCACTGAGCGGTATGGTTCGGGTCGATACAGTTTGGAAGGGTTAGAATGGTCCGGCCAATTCAGGTGAGCGTTTCCACTGCAAGTCGGACCGTCAGGGGCCATTACAGGGTTTCAAAAAATGCCTAGCGTGTGCTCCAATCAGTGGAATGTATTGTAGCTCCGCACGAACCAAACCATTTTCTATGGCCTCCACCGCTGAAGCAGGACCCAGAACGGTGTGGTATGGTTTGGTTGTATGGGCCCGCTTTCAAAATGGAAACACTCAAAATCGTGTACCATACCGAACCAATCCGCTCAGTGGAAACGAGGCACAAGTAACGTTTTGGGAGTATTCCAGACAGGCTTCAAAGGGTATGTAAATGGCCTACACCTATAGGCAAATGTTTGGTAGGGAAAAAAATAAAAAATTAGGAGAAATTAATTTTCATGAAAATCGCAAACAGTGGCAATGTAATGTTACAGATTGTTCATTTTGATACAAAAATATATTTAGTACCTTGGCCATTTTTCTGCTTTTTCTGCCCAGTTTTCTTCTTGGACCCAGTCACTTCCGGTGGTGGAGTTGGCTGTTTAGTTACAGGAACAGGATCCGGCTTCTTCACGGGAACCTTTGTCCCATTGACTTCTTTGTTAACCGGCTCCTTGACCACTGGCTTTGGTGGCTTCTTCTCCTTCTTCTTGCGCTCCCTGACACTGCCAACGGTCTCGGTGGGAATTATAGGAACGACGTGCTCCTCTTCACTTGACAGAGCATCTCCCAATTCAAAATCGCGAAGCGCCGTCTCGGAATCCGATTCGTGAAGGTTTCCGTTTTGAGTTTCTTTCTTCTTGTTCTTTTTTTTGTCTGTTTTCTTTTTGTCTATTTTGGCAGGGGGCAGCCTCTGGTCTTTCTTCTGCTTGGCAAGGACCTCCTCATAGGACGTCTCCTTCATAAAGAGCCAGAAGAAGAGCAGGAGGGCCGTGATCACCACAATTGGGAACAGGACAATAAAATAGGTTGACTCGTAAAACTCCATTGTGCTTTCTTAATCTTGTGTAGTATTTCTTCTTACTGCAAAAAGAAAAAAAAATGGTCAAAACAGTCATTTCACCTACCAAAAATTAAGAAATACATTTGCAAAAAGTAAGAAAATGATTAACAAGCCAAGTAACACAACTGCCTCCTTTTAGGGTTTATGTGACACCCAATAGATTATCAGGGGGAAGTCAGTGCCTATTTTCAGGTTAGGGCACACGCTTGACCCACCCTGCCGGGCACCGGCCCTGCTTGTACACAGCGGAAGCCTGTCAGCAAGTCCTGGTCAATGATCTACAGCCCTAACCTGCTGATCGGCTGTGTGCAATCGCAGCCCATAGAACTCTGTTGGTAAACGCAGATCTTTGTACAGAGGGAGCGATTTGTCAAGTTACTCATCCCTGAAAAGGGGGAGTCAACAGATCTTTAGGAAAAACAGCACACACATTACACATAGTTAGGCAAACATTTAACCCCTTGACCCCCCTAGATGTTAACACCTCCCCAGCCAGTGCATTAGTAATGCAACAGTGTAGAGCATGTGTCAAACACAAGGCTCCTTCTCTGGTCCTCCTCCAGACCCTGCTCTTTCTACTTCCAAGTCCCCTCAGCTTCTTCCCTGCGGCAGCACATGGTAAGGATGGAAGGGGCACTGTGATGTAAGAGAGGGTGGGAGATTATTGGCTTCCGATGATGATGGGCTCTAGAAATCTAATGTAATTGGTGGGGGTGCGTGCTATAGACATCTACTCTTACAGATACAACTAGCCCGTTATGGGCAACCATAATGCTGTTGTGGCCAGCGAAAAGAATAAGAGCAACACCTCACCCCTTGTGTAAAGTATTATCACTGATCACTGTATTAGCATCACTGGGGATGTCAGTGGCAGTCAGTTCATGTCAGATTGTCTGCCGCACTATTGTAGTCCCATTATAAGTCGCTGATCATGGCCATTAGTAATCTAATAAAAAATTGAATTCCATAACATACACTGTAGTTTGTAGACCCTACAACTTTCATGCAAACCAATCAACATACACTAGAGCTGCACGATTAAATTGTTAAAAAAAAATATATATATATAAAAAAAAAAAAAAGCAAACGATTCAACCTAACATTTGAAATGAGATATATATATATATATATATATATATATATATATATATATATATATATATATATATATATATATATATATATATATATATATATATATATATATATATATATATATATATATATATAATCTATCTATCTAAAAACAAGTGGAGAGCAGTTCCCTGCTCACAGCTGTCAATTGTGTTTATCAACAACATTGCTCAGTGCTGAAAGAGATAAAAAGAAACCTTGTATTCTTCTGTTCTTTTAGAGATCAAAGGAATGAACTTGGGTCTGTAAATGAAAGGCGCTTGACCACTTAAAAACTACGCCTTTTTCTGACACTTGGTGCTTACAAGTTTAAAAAAAACAAAAACAGTATTTTTTGCTAGAAAATTTACTTGGAACTCCCAAACATACACATACATACACACACTACTTTGTTTAGCAGAAACACTAGAGAATAAAATGACAGTTGACGCAATATTTTATGTCACCCTGTATTGCACAGCGGTCTTCCAAATACAATTTTTGGGGAGAAAATACACTTCAATAAATGTATATGTTTCTGACCACTTATAAAATGTGTTCAATGTGCTGCCCATTGTGTTGGATTGTCAATGCAACCCTCTTCTCCCACTCTTCACACACTGATAGCAACACCGCTTAGAAATCTGCTTCAATGACCCGGTTACTGTGTTCACCATAAACACAATTTCTATCCGCTCCGCACGTGTTAACCTCGGCAACATGGGAATGGCTGTAAACAAAGAACGCAGTAACCGGGTCATTGCAGCAGATTTCAATGCAGTGTTGCTATCAGTGTGTGAAGAGTGGGAGAAGAGGGTTGCATTGAACACATTTTATAAGTGGTCAGAAACTTGTAAATAACTCATGAAAGAATAAAGTTACGTTAAAACCAAGCACACCATTGTTTTTCTTCTGAAATTCCCAATATGTTTGATGTGTCACATGACCCTCTTCCTATTAAAAAAACAAGTTGGATTCAAAATGGCCGACTTCAAAATGGCCGCCATGGTCAACACCCATCTTGAGAAGTTTCCCCCCTCACATATACTAATGTGCCACAAACAGGAAGTTAATATCACCAACCATTCCCATTTTATTAAGGTGTATCCATATAAATGGCCCACTCTGTAGCAAATGGCCTGGTCATGAAGGGGTAATTTCTTCCGCAGCTCAAGTGCCTTGAATTTTTAGGATGGACCGCCGCTCAGATCTCAGCCCAGGAATATGCAAGTCAAGGGTTGTGGTTTAGACTCATTGACTTGTAACATCACGCACAATACTTTGCTTTCTTACTTTACCCATGCTACTCACTATGAAAAGTAATAGAAGCCGTGAATTTTTCTTCTTTCATCAAAGGGAAATATTTCATTTAAAGTGCCACCCCCTTGCCCCCTCTCTATCAAAGGGAAATATTTCATTTAAAGTGCCACCCCCTTGCCCCCTCTCTATCAAAGGGAAATATTTCATTTAAAGTGCCACCCCCTTGCCCCCTCTCTATCAAAGGCTGAAATTATTTTTAGCAGCCATTACTTCGTTTTGTAGTTAAAGAACTGCACTGTAGGTTCACCAGCCGGTCCCTTTAAACCCCGGGAACATATGTCTGCAGAGGCAGCAGAGGAAGAATGAAAAGCATTTACCTAGAGGGCATTTGAAGCGCTGAGATTATGGTGTTCAGCAAATAGTCTGATTGGATCAGGTTAATCAAGTGAAGAGCAAAAGGATTTCATGATGGTTGGGCTGTCGCTCATTAGCCTTGACAAAAACTCCCTTTATTATGCCCCCATTTGCTTTTACAAGGCAGTGAGAGCCTGGCAGAGCCTGGACAGACTGGCTGAGTGCATTAGAGTGATCACATCCAGACTATACACACTATTGTCAGGGCCACGCCATCATAGTACAGGGGGGGGGGGGGGGCAGAGGATTGTTCCTAGGGGGATATAGTGCTGGGATGTTTGTCTGTCTTACAAGATCATCTGACAACAAAATTTAGTGAACTTTTTTTTAAAGGCAAATTTGTAACGTTATCCAAAACAGCCAATACAATATTCTAATCATTTGCTCTGACCGTTTCGAAGAAAGAAAAAAAAAAGTACAACATTTAGTGCAACTCTGCATAAAAACCAATCAGCTTCCAGGTTGTGTGGTCAAAGTTTAAAGTGGATGTAAACCCCAATTTATTTTGCTGTCACAATATAGATTTCCTATCATCTGTGCCCAGTCTTGCCACAAAGAGTTAATGCAGCTCTGAGTAACCCTTTTTTTTTTAGTAAGATAAAAAAACAGGAGAAAACTTTTGTCCCATTTCTTCCCCCTTGCTGTGAGTGACAGGTTATTTACATATCTCATCCAGGAGCTAGAGCTTTTTTTTAATTCCCACACCCACTTTTCCTAAGTCATGTGGTTACTTTTCTGAATGTTAGTGATCATAGCAGAATTTAGTGTAAGGAATACACAGGAAAAAATGCATGTTGACAAGGGGAGTGTAGAGGTGGGCGGGGTGTCTACTGACATCACGACTCCAGCCATTGAGCACCAGACAACAGATCCACCCACAGAATCTGCAGTTTTTCAGTTCTTATAACAGACAGAGGGGAGACATTTGACAGGTAAGGATACATGCAGGAGGCATCTATATCCTTATAGATCAGCACTATGGCAGTAGTTTAGAAAGGATGAGAGTGGGTTTACATCCACTTTAACCACTTCCGGGCCGCTCGCTGCAGTTTTACGTCCTCTGTTGGAAGAGGAATACAGTTGTTATGGTAGCAGCTAGCTACCTTAACCACGGTATCCTCTCCTTCAGTGGGCGGACCGCTACAAGATAAAAGTGGTCTCTGCAGTGGATACGCCGCAAGATCACTTAGCAGTCGGAGAGACGCCCCTCCTGCCGCTCTCCAGTGCACCCTTTGCAGCTTACCGGAGCTGTCGGCAGAGGCAGAGTCGATCCGGTCTTCTCAGTTGCTGTGTATGGAGACGAGTGAGTGGAAGATGTCCACCACCCATCTTCATATCACTGCAGGGCGGAAGCAACGTCAAAACTTCACTTTCGCCCACACGTCTTAAAGGGACTTTTTTGTTGTCTGTTTATTATTATTATTGCATTGAAGTCCAAATATGAGATCCAAGGTCTTTTTGACCCCAGATCTCGCATTTAAGAGGACCTGTCAAGCTTTTTTCTATTACAGGGGATCTTTACATTCCTTGTAATATAAATAAAAGTGATCAATTTTTTTTAAAACAGTTTTAAAAAACACAAAAGTAAAATACGATTTTTTTTTTGGTGATCATTTTGGCGAAAATGGTGTTCAAACCACACAAGTGAGGTATCAGCGCGATTGTCAGAGGTAGAGCAATAATTCTATCCCTAGACCTTCTCTGTAACTCAAAACATGCAACCTGTAGAATTTTTTAAATGTTGCCTATGGAGGTTTTTAAGGGTAAAGGCTTGACGCCATTCCACGAGCGGGCGCAATTTTGAAGCGTGACATCTTGGGTATCAATTTACTCTTTACGGTTGTCTGATTTTTTAATTAAATAAAAGTGTATTTCTTCCAAAAAAAAAAAAAAGTAAAAAAGTGTGCTTGCAACACTGCTGCGCAAATACAGTGTGACAAAAAGTATTGCAATGACCGCCATTTTATGCTTTAGGGCAGTGGTTCTCAACCTGTGGGTCGGGACCCTCTCGGGGGTCAAATGATGATTTGCCAGGGGTCACTAAATCCTGGGCTGTTCCTGAAGCCTGCACTGTTCTCTCAGGAAGGGAGATAAGAGGGGGAGGAACAAAGAAAAAGGGAGAGAAAGGGAAAAAAAAGAGAGCAAGAAAGACAGAGGGAAAGATGGGGGGGAAAAAAAACGAGACAGAGAGAGACAGAGACGGAGACGGAGAACAAAGAGAAATAGTGGTACATCCTAAAATGTACTATAAGGGGGTTTTAGTAATGTATGAGTGGAAGGCACTCAGGGAGCGCTAAATGTCCGCGGGTTAGGGGCGCAAATTACTTGTCTTGCCTCGGGTGCTTTCAACCCACACTATGAAAATAATTTTACTGTTAGGGGTCCCCACAACTTGGGATATTTTATCAAGGGGTCAAGGCACTAGAAGGTCGAGAACCACTGCTCTAGGGTGTTAGAAAAAAAATATAATGTTTGGGGGTTCCAAGTAATTTTCTAGCAAAAAAACTTGTTCCCAGAAGGCAGTGCGCACCATTCCCCAGAAGACAACGTGGGGAGGATGAGGAAGAAGACCTGCCGTGGTATGGGAAGAGGCAGATTAGGAACTTCCGCATAGTAACCGCCATTTTCTTAATTTTATTTTACAGGATTTTTGAGTTTTTGCTTTAAAGCCATGTTGCCAATGAAAAATCTTGTAGCTTGATTGGCCCTGCAAGTCCTGTGGATCGCTTTTCATATCCACCCCCCCCCCCCCCCCCCCCCCCCGGAGGCGGCTGGCCGTTGGGTTCATGAACTGCAGTGCAGCATAAACTTGTTATCCATTTTAAATAGGCTTAACTAAATCAGCCTGAATGTTTTCACAGCTCTGCTTATTCTGCTGCTCATATGTAAACCACAGTGTTCTTTAAGCTGTCCTTTTAAACCCTTGGTTGCCTCCCAGCTGGTTTATAAATATACATCCAAACACAGAGAACACAGATGTGAGTAACCATTAAACAACTGGATGCACTGCAATCAAAAAAGAAGAGCACAACTAGGTACAATGGCCGTTACCTTACATGAGAAAATATTCTCTCTACACGTGTTCCAGGCTTTGTGGCTAACTTTTGCTGAAGCCGATACTCCCATCATCTGCGACTAGATACAGGAACGGCTGGGCCATAAGGGGCACCGTCCCCCTAGTTTGCATGTGGGGCACCGGACTGATAGGTTTGAGTTTTTTTTTCTTCTTCAAGTTACATGATCAGAGCCAGATGCTGTAATTGGCTTTAAAAAAGGTTGGGCTCTGGGTGCAGAGCACTGTGACCAGAACCCACCCACTTGAGACACAAGCAAATATTTGCTATCGTCTCCTTGCCAATCAGGAAAGTAGGCGGATTGAGTTGGCAGGATGGAGAAACCGTGGAGGGCCAAGGGGGAACCTGGAGGGGGGTTTGGGTTTGTTTCTCCCCCCCCCCACCCAAAAAAATGCCCACTGACCATATGTAAAAAGGTGGACCTTCACCCCCCATTTCGGTTTAAACAAATATCTGCAGTCTCAGGCTTGAACCTTTGTGGTGTGACAGGTTTACACAGAAAAGAAAAGGGGGGGGGGGGGGGGGTAATATTTTTTTCTGGGGGGCACAGCCTGCATTTTCCCTTACATCACCTGGGGAAGAATGATACTCCCAGGTGCCCAAAGCTTTCAGGGATAGCCACATCACACATGCCAGAAGGCTTTGGAGCTATATGGATCATCAGGGGTTCAGCTGCTAGGACCCAGTAGGGACAGCCAGCTACCAATGACGTCACAGCACACTCAAAGTGCAACCTTCTGGGGATTACAGCAGGAAAACGCTGGATTCGCTAGACATGCATGCGTTTTGAAGATAAATCGGGAAAAGTTAAGAGGGGGGAAAAAAAAAAAAGGGAGGGTGGTGAAGTTCTTCTTTAGAACAATAACGTGTGACCTGGTATACCCCATGGCGCACCACATAGAAATACAGAAATTTTTGCCGTTGGGACTTTGAATGAGGTGCGACACAGATAGTGAAGAAATAAACAGATTTATTGGTCAGCTCTACAGTAGCCACAAAAAGATGTCAGGTATATGAACAGATTTGTAATGTTGTACACATCATAGTATTGCAGGAAAATACCCAAAGGGCAAACATTTCTATATTTGAAAGTTCCTCTTTAATTACTAAGGAGTGCCATCTTTGCAGCTACACATGCCTGAACGTTCACCAATCTGTCTAAACCCGATCCACCATAGGTTCAAAAAGCCAGACTGAAGGTATGATGCCACCCCTAGGTGCAAAACAACAAACAAACCATAAGTGCACCTTCTATGCAGAAAGGCACTCCTTTGTTTGGATAGTACCAAGGTTAGCGCCTACTTCCTGGAATCAAATAGTAACTCATAGATCTCTATCTATCTAACGCACTCCCCAAGACCACACGTAACCCTTTGATTGCCCCTGATGTTAACCGGTTCCCTGCCAATGTCATTTATACAGTGACAGTGCATTTATTTCAGCACCGATCCCAAAAAGTGTCAGATTTGCCTGCCACAATGTCAGTCGCACACAAAAAATAAATATATATATATATATATATATATATATATATATATATATATATATATATATATATACATACATACATACATACATATATATATATATATATACATACATACATACATATATATATATATACACACACACACACACATACATACACACATTTAATAAATAAAAATATATATATATATATATATATATAAAGGGATGCTTGTCGCCATTACTAGCAAGTTTGCACGAATCAATCAATATATGCTTTTTTTTTTTTTTAACCAAAAATATATAGAATACATATTGGCCTAAATTGATGAAGAAATTATTTTTTTTACATTTTTTATTGGATAGGTTTTATAGCAGAAAAGTAAAAAAAAATTTTTTTCCTTCGAAACTTTTTGTTTACAGTACAAAAGATAAAACTGTAGGGATGATCAAATACCACCAAAAGAAATTGCCATTTCAGTGTCACGCGACTGCGCAATTATCACTTAAAGCAAAGCAGTGTTCCCGGTCAGGAAGGGGGTAAAACCTTCCGGAGCTGAAGTAGTTATTAAGGTATGATGCATGGATCTTAACCACTTCAGACCGGCGCTACCGTCAAATGACGGCAACAGCGCGGGTCTGAATAGCCAACATGCCGTCTTTTGACGGCATCCCCTTTGGGCATTCCCAGAGCGCGCTGTGGGGAAGCCCTGTGTTGTCCGTGTCCCTTGGACACGGCCAATCACAGATCGAGGCGAACAACCAATCAGAGTGGCCGTTTGCGATGCGATCTGTGGGCGAATGAGAGATGATCTCTCATAGATCATCTCTCATTGCCGTTTTACACAGAGACAGAGTCCTGTCTCTGGAGAGGAGGAGCCCGATCTGTGTTCCTTCCTACATAGGGACACAGATCGGTCACCCCCCCTCCCCCCACAGTTAGAACACACCTAGGATACACATTTAACCCCTTCCTCACCTAGTGTTAACCCCTTCAATGCCAGTCACATTTATACTGTAATTAGTGCATATTTATAGCACTGATCGCAGTATAAATGTGAATGGCGCCAAAAATGTGTCAAAAGTGTCCGATGTGTCCGCCATAACGTCGCAGTACCAATAAAAATCGCAGATCGCTGCCATTTCTAGTAAAAAAAATAAATAAATAAATAATAATTCTCTCCCCTATTTTGTAAGCGCTGTAACTTTTGCGCAAACCAGTCGCTTATTGCGTTTTTTTTTACCAAAAATATGTAGAAGAATACGTATCCCCCTAAACTGAGAAAAAAGTTTTTTTTTTTTTAATTGGGATATTTATTATAGCAACAAGTAAAAAATATTGTATTTTTCTTCAAAATTATAGTGCAAAAAATAAAAACCGCACAGGCGATCAAATACTACCAAAAGAAAGCTCTACTTGTGGGGAAAAAAGGACGTCAATTTTGTTTGGGAGCCACGTCGCACGACCGCGCAATTGTCAGTTAAAGCGACGCAGTGCCGGAAGCTGAAATTTCACCTGGGCAGGAGGGGGGTGTATGTGCCCAATAAGCAAGAGGTTAAGCAATTCTACATGCACGAGAAATGCCAACAGAGTGCTGGTTATTTGCATGAGACTTCCTCCGTGAGCTGGTATAAGTAGGAACTTTCTATAATGAGCCGTTGCGTAAAATATTGCTGAGTAATGAAGTATAAATATGACCGGAAGGCTTCCTGCTAAGCCTCCTTGCAAGGCAACGGAGATTCCTGTGGAGACGTGTGAAGTCATGTTGCAGAGGGTTTCATAAGCTGCCCCATCATTCTTAGAAACTCCAATTCTGACTAATGCAGAGCACCTTTCTTAGGCACAGAACTGACCACGCAACACACAAATAGATTCTATGGTCATTTATTCAAGAATAACTAACCTAGCTAAAAATGAATTCAAAGCATTTATAGATTAGAAAGTAACAGCCGTTAACCACTTCAGCCCCGGAAGAATTGTCTGCCCAATGACCAGGCGATTTTTAGCGATTCAGCACTGCGACGCTTTAACTGACAATTGCGCGGTCATGCGACATTGCACTCAAACAAAATTTACGTCCTTTTTTTTCCCCACAGAGATTTATTTTGGTGGCATTAGATCACCTTTGTGGTTTTTATTCTTTGCGCTATAAAACAATATTGACAATTTAAAAAAAAAAAGCAATATTTTTTTTATTTTGCTATAAAAAATATCCCCCCAAAAATATAAAACATTTTTTTTTCCTCAGTTTAGGCCGATACATGTTTTTGGTAAAAAAAAAAAAAAAACACAATACGCGTATATTGATTGGTTTGCACAAAATTTAGTCTACAAAATAGGGCATAGTTTTATAGCATTTTTATTTAATTTTTTTACTAGTAATGGTGGCGATCTTCAATTTTTATCATGACTGCGATATTGCGGCGGACACATGGGACACTTGACACTATTTTGGGACCATTGTCATTTATACAGCGATCGGTGCAATAAAAATGCACAGATTACTGTGTAAATGACACTGGAAGGGGTTAACCACTAGTAGTGGTGCAACGGATCATCACCGATCCGTCATCCGAACGAGTCAACCTGTTTGGATCAGCACACCAGGCGATACACGGAGCGCTCCGCTGCCTCGGCCATAGGAAAGGCTGCGGCTTCGGCCTAGCTCCGGCCATCTTGATGCACCCAGTGGTGGCGGCCTTGGTGAGCACTGAGCAATAGCATGCAATGTATGATGGCTGTGGTGGGGATTATGATGTAGGGGGGGATTCTGAGCAGGCAAGTCAGGACACTCTCTACTTTGCAGATAGAGAAAGGAGCTGTGTGTTAGTGGGCGTCCCGACACTCCTGCCGCCCCCTCAAGAGGCTTTCTCCACACCAGGGAGAAAGCCTTGCATTACTGTGTGGAGTTACAGACAGAAGAACAGGAAGTGAGCATTTCTCAGAAGAAATAAGGACAATTAAAAAAAAAAATCGAAGGATGAGGTAAGTGAAGAACGACTACACTAAGGAAGCTATTTAGGGGGAAAATTCCTTTACAACCCCTTTAAGTATAGCTAAAAGCTAAACATGGGACTGGCCCGTTTAGATTACACTGGAGGCTGGTGGTGTCACGTGGGGGGAGGGAAAGTCTATCTCAGCTTAAACTTGTCCACGAGGACACATTGTTTTATTTTGGTGGCCGAACCAAGTTGTAGGGAAGCAAAGGAAAGGTGATTATTAGCAGCTAAGGGGAAGGGAACTAAACCGCACCTGACGTATTGCTCTGCGTGAAGCATAGGTTCATGCACAACAAAACTACAGATAATCATCCTGAATGCAAACACTGTCTAGGTAAACAATTCTGCAAAAATTGTTTAACATATGCATTACATAACCAGCAAGTACAATTGGCAAGATTTGCTCAGCCACTTTGTTTATAGCAGTCCCTATGTACAATTGGAGGAAGGAAACAGGCGTTATACATCAACCGCACACTGATTTTCTGACCTGCACCAATAAAGTGACCGATTCCAGCTGACAGTTACTAAGGGCAACATGTATTTTTTCCTAAAAAGAAGCCTTAATACGCAACAAGTCTTAAACATCCCCCCCCACCAGAGAGTTTCGATCCTTACTCTGCCATCCAACACTGGGAAATAAGAACTGGGACACCTTGCTAGAGGTGACACGACATGCACTTTCATGCTCATTACATGTTATGTCATTGTGAAATAAAAAGGTCTCTGAAAGGGTCACAATCCGGGCTTGGAATCTAGGAGCCAGCTAAAAAAGTTAGGAGCCAGGAACGTGCCCCGTCCCGACGAAGCTGTGCGCAGAATCGAAGGCATATGTGAGTAGCGCCCGCATATGAAAGCAGTGTTCAAACCACACGTGCGTTATCGCCGCGATTGGTAGAGCGAGAGCAATAATTTTAGCCTTAGATCGCCTAACTCAAAACATGCAACCTGGAGAATTTTTGGCGCCAAGTGCTTTACATATATATTGTACATTGACATCAGTCTGTATCCTCAAGGAGCTTACAATCTCAAGTCACCAACTCACAATCCTACATACACATACTAGGGCCAATTTAGACAGGAAACAATTAACCTACCAGCATGTCATTGGAGGGTGGGAGCAAACCCACGTGGGCACAGGGAGAACATGCAAACTCTAGGAAGGCAGTGCCTTGGTAGGAATTCGAACCGATGACCCTAGTGCTGCTAGGTGAAAGTGCTAACCACTTACCCACTGTGCTACCCAGAAGTTAGGTTTGAACCCTGCTTAAAATCAATAGACAAAAATAAAGAAAGCCGTTTTACCTGCCAGAGTCTTCCCATAAATAGCACACCATGCAACAGCCATGGACTGCACTAGGCAATCGCACACAACTAGACAAGAGGATAAACTTAGCTGTGATCTGTTTTTTCCCCTGAAATCCCACAAGTGGGCAGAAATAAAAAGGAAACGATCCTACGATTACTTCTGAGACGAGCAAAGCACCAAAACCCACAGCCGACCACAATTCAAGAGAATGTGCAACGTCAGAGAGGGGACCTTAATCACCCTTTAATCTCTAAACATTTGCAGCTCTCAAATAAACCCACAAGGATGTTTTTAGTTTATCTACAGCCAAATCTCTCTTTTTAAGTCCTTGAGTAAGTAGAGCTTTTAAAGCAATATTAAACCCTAAATCAAGTATTTGCACTATTGTATTGCAGCTTACCAATTCTTAGATGCGATGGCTGCATTTCTTTTTCTTTTTCCGCTTGCTGTTATTTTCACCTGGCGATCCTGCAAGCAAGTCTGTTTTTTTCAACAGAACAGGCAGCTTAACGGCTAGGTGGTAGCACTTCCGCCCATCAGCACTAGGGTTGTTGGATCAAATCCCAACCATGACAGTGCCTGCCTGGAGTTTGCATGTTCTCCATGTGCCTGTGTGGGTTTTCTCCAAGTCAGGGGTCTTCAAACTACGACCCTTCAGTTGTTCAGGAACTACAATTCCCAACATGTCTGTGAATTTAAGTGTTACCCTGTCTGATGGGACATGTAGTTCTGCAACAGCTGGAGGGTCGTACTGTGAAGAGATAGATAGATAGATAGATAGATAGATAGATAGATAGATAGATAGATAGATAGATAGATAGATAGATAGATAGATAGATCTCTCTCTCTATATATATATTTATATTAAAAAAAAGAATAAACTGCCCTGAAGATGTAGCAATTAGAGTGTTGAAGCAAACCATTTAACACCGACAGAGGTGCTTGCAAAAGATCAGCTTTTATTTAGGTAAAACCATTATCCCTTGAAAAAGTATTCATACCCCTTGAAATTTTCCAAATTTTCACCCCAACCAAGATTATCTCTTTTGCGGTCTTGCGTTCCTCTCATGACATCCCCCTTAGGGAACATTATAGTTATCTCCAACTCCGACATTTTCTCCAACAACTTATAAAATCCTGACCCACACCCTACATTATGACCCCCTTCGAAAGGTTATGTAGATCCTGTCCCCAGTCCTCGGGGCTTATATCTTTGATTTATGCTGCTATCATTGGTTCTAAAAAAACACCACTGAGACCTTATCACCTCCAATGGGATGCTGAGCTTGGGAAACAACTTGACCCGGAGGACTGGCACACTATGACTATAGCACTGTCCAAATGCTCTAAGAATGTCCTCTTTTTAGAAAACGCTTACAAGGTGTTCTATATGTGGTACTATACCCCAGCCAGATTGGCAAGTTTTATTCCATCCTACTCCCCTTTGTGTTTCCGTGGGTGCTCTCAGGAGGGTACGATGGTGCACATCTGGTGGACCTGCCCCGGGGTATGCAGATCATGGGTTAGAGTTTATGCATTGCTCCGTAACCTCTTCAACACCAACCTAAAAAGGCATCCTTTCGAGGCCCTTTTGTGGAAACCAATTACTGAGCTTCTTTGCCCTGAATGCCAGTTAGCGGCGCATATTTTTACTGCAACTAAATTGACCATAGCAAGGTTCTGGAAGACTCCGGCCCTCAGCTTTGTAGCAGTTATGAACTGCGTAAATGACATTATGGTAAACGAGAAACTGACTGCCGTTCTATCGGACACTCATGAGAAGTTTCTCCGGGTCTGGCAACCCAGGACGGCCCACAATCATTCTACTCGATTCGACTCAGCGTTGCTTTCCCTTTGATGAACTGCTGTGCCCCGCACCCCGTGGACCATCCCTTTCCCCTACTCCTCTCTCTCTATTCTATCTCCTTCTTTTCACCTTTTCTCTAATTTTTCTCTCTGCTGCTCTGGCCCACAGGCTTGGTCCTGCGGGGCTTGGACACATGTTGTGTTACTGTTTGTGCTGTAGACTGGTGAATTTCACAATTTTTTTATACAATCCTCCCCCTTTTTTTTTTTTAATCCGGTGAGACGGAGGGTGGGTTTCCTAAATCAATATACTATAACCTTCTCAGGTTACACGAGGTATGGACTTCCTTTTGTTGATCAGTTACGCCCGCCCTTGGACCTCTGCTGTTCTAATTTCAGGTCTCAGGATTTATATTTTGTATTCATTTTATTTTTATTTTTTTCTCTGTTGTCTGCAGCTTTGTATTTGCTATTTTATGATGCGTCCATCAGCGTTTTGTACTTTTTTGTGTGTTTTCAATAAAACCTTTTGTACAAGAAATTTTCCACATTTTGTCATGTTACAACCAAAAACAAAATGTATTTTATTGGGATTTTATGTGATAGACCAACACAAAGTGGCACATAATTGTGGAGTGAGAGGAAAATGATGGTTTTCAATTTTATTTACAACTAAATATGTGAAAAGTGTGGCGTGCATTTTTTATTTTTTTATAACCTAACCCTGCTTTAAACTTCTCCAAAACGTTACTGTTTGGTGTGTTTCTTGGCCTTCATGAATGAATGAGAAACTTATATAGCGCGGCACCTGCGAACTGAATCGCCTCTGGGCGCTTGATGTTTGTGTCTCTCTGGTCATCAAAAGAGCAGAGTTTTTATCTGTCTTCTGAAACTCAGGTGGTTTTCTTCCAACCGAAGATGCCGCTTGTTCTCTAAAAACCCTCTGAGGGCTTCAGAGAACAGCTGTATTTATACCGAGATTAAATTACACACAGGTGGACTCTATTTACCAATTAGGGGACTTCTGAAGGCAATTGGTTCTACTAGATTTCAGCAAGGAGCATCAGAGTAAAGGGGCTGAATACAAATGCACGTCGCACTTTTCAGATATTTATAAAAAAAAAAAAAAATAATTTGAAAACCCATTTATCATTTTTCTTCCACTTCACAATTATGTGCCCCTTTGTGTTAGTCTATCACATAAAATCCCAATAAAATACATTACAAAAAAAGCTACACCGTCGATCTTCTGCAAACCCCAAATCCAAGGCAGATTCAGAAATAAAACATTATTAAACACTGTTACCCAATATGAATTAGCATTGCCTGTGTCTGAACTTTGCCAGTAACCCAGAAGCGTATGGAAGGAGGCCCTCGCTGTGCTATTATTAGTCTCGTTATTTTCAGTTCAGTACACACGTCCATGTAGCTTGCCAGTCAATCATCATACAACAGGTTACAAGATGCTAATGTAGCTTCACACAAATGCCATTTCGGAGTAGGATGCAAGGATGTTCTACTGTACGAAATGCTGCCACATGAAGGGATATGAATGGCAATGGATGGCCAGGAAAACTATAAAAAAAACTTTTTTTAGACGGCTTTGACAACATTGGCATAACAGTAGTCTCAGCAGCCCTTTAACTTGTTTTGATGACGTTGGGTAGAGCGAACTTGCCAATTGGCTCACACAGTGGTCACATGATCAGAATAAGACACTCTAGACCAGTGGTTCTCAACCTGGGGGTCAAATCATGATTTGCAAGGGGTCACCGAATCTGGGCTGTTCCTGGAGCCTGCAGCCGCCCACTCAGCTAGGGTGACCACGTGTCCCGGATTGCCCGGGACAGTCCCGCATTTTGTAGGTCTGTCCCGGGCACCTTCATTCCAGGACAATACAGTGTCCCGGGAATGATGCAGACACAGCTACATTACTGCTTTATTCACCGACAGTACTTGTCCTGGCCGGGAATGCCTGGAGGAGCACAAACCCGCCCCCTGCTTGTGATTGGAGAAATCATAAACCCGCCTCTTGTGTCCAATCACTGTGCTGCGATTCGTTACAGCACAAGCTGATTTTTGGGAAGGGAGGGTCTCCCCAAATGGTAGTTTGGAAATGTGGTCACCCTACAGTCGGCTGCTTTGCAGCCGCCCATTCAGTTCACGGCATGGCTGGGGGGCAGAGACTAGGAGGTCAGCTGATGTGAGGAATGTAAAGTGGTAGAGGCTGGAGGAGACCCTATCTCCTGAATTTGGCATAGGTGTCACTGCTACGAGACACCACAAAGTCACTCACAGAGACACCCACTGTAACACTACCTGTGATTATAGTTGCCATTAAAAGCCCCCACTACAGTTCTCGGACCAGCAGATGGCCTTGATCAAGAGCATCCAAGTTGACGGATCAGAACTCCCCCCAGCATTGCCACTGATCCTATCCCCCCCGCCCTCCCCCACAAGGAGTAAGAGAAGGAATAAAAATAGAGAATACATGGAAGGGAGAGAAAAAGAGGGGGAGGAACAAAGAAAAAGGTAGCAAAATACGGCTAGAGAGGGATGGGGGGGGGGCAAAAAGAAAGAGTGGTACATACTCAAATGTACCACAAGGGGTTTTAATACTGTATCAGTGGAAGAGACTCAGGGAGGGCCAATTGTCTGTGGGTTAGGGGTGCAAATTACTTGTCTTGCCTTGGGTGCGCTACGAAAATAATTTTACTGTTAGGGGTCCCCACAACTTGGGAAATTTTATCAAGGGGGTCACGGCACTAAAAAGGTTGAGAACCACTGGTCTAGACAGCGCTCAGTCTGGATGGATGAGCCGTGAGGAGTGGGAACCAGAAACTGCCCAAAACAATCAAAGAGTAAAAAAAAAAAGTTAAAAACGATACCATGCTGGGGGTCATATGCATCGATGGGCTAAGGTCATCCATTCTGGTAATCGGAAGTGCATGGGAAGCCGCTAATAACCACATCCCAGAAGGTGGAATTGGACCGCTCAGGAAGCCAAGCCGGCGCACCCAGATGATATCACTGCAGGCCGACAGGCGCAAGCTTGGAATCAAGATGGATGAGTTAATAGGATTCTAGATCCGCTATTAGCATTGCCCACAAATTAACACGTACTGGGCATAAATTACTCGTTTGCTTTCTTTTCCGTGACTTGACAAAGCGCATGAAACACGCCATTAGAAGAGCTTGCGCTCCGTGCTGGATCTCTGAGGCATCCGCCTGTCAGCTTGTAGCGATATCATCCGGCTCGCTGGTGTTCTGATGAGATGGGTCCCCCGTTGGATAATGCCCGGGCTGGACTGCGCAGGCGCAGCAAACGGAGCCGCCGAAAATAGCCGAGGATGAACAGTTATTCGTCAGCTGTACACGGGGCCTGCGCAATCAACACGCTACACACTCCCAATGCTCGGGGCAGGTTATTCATTGGATACAACAAGAGGCAGATGCATACAGAAAGGGGTCGCATGATGGGCAGCGCTTTTTTCAAAGAGGCAGATATATTATTGTGCATTGATTTTTTTTTTACACGTCCATTACTAATATATGTTTAAATGTATTCCCAGTAGCCACGTTTCCCAATATTACCTCCCCCCCTTGAAAAATGCACTACCCATCATGAGGCCTCCTCTTCTGTATGCATCCGCCTCTTGTTGTATTTAATGAATAACCCGCCTCGAGTATCGGGAGCGCACGGCAGCATGTGGCGTGTTGATTGCGTAGGCGCCGTGTACAGCAACGAACAGCTGTTCATCCTCTGAGATTTTCGGCTGCTCCGTTTGCGCCTGCACAGTCCAGCCCAAGCATTTTCCAACAGGGGACCCATATGGACAGGACACCGGCATGTGCCTGCTTGGCTTCCTGAGAGGCCCAATTACACCTCCTAAGGCATGGTTATTGGTGCCTCTCCTTCAACACCCATGATCTCCAGCGCGTTATTGTTTTTTCTTTCATTTTTAAATTTTATCTTCCCACATTGTGAATAAACTGTAGGTTTTTACTCTTGGCTTGTTTTGGGCAGTTTCCGGTTCCCTGCTAAAGGTACAGGCCGACTTTGCAGCATTGAGGGGCCAATGGATGGGGCCACGTATTGTAAAAACCTGGATGAGAACCTTCTACCATTAGCCAGAACACCAATGGGTCTTTCAGCATGACAATGACCCAAAACATACCACCAAGGCAACAAGTAGCTCAAGAAGAAGCACATTACGCTCATGGAGTGGCCTAGCCAATCTCCAGACCTTAATCCTATAGAAAACGGAGAGAGCTGAAACTTCGAGTTGCCAAGCGACAGACAAGAAACCTTAAGGATTTAGAGAAGATCTGTAAAGAAGAGTGGCCCAAAATCCCTCCTGCGATGTGTGCAAACCTGGCAACCAACTACAAGAAACGTCTAACCTCTGTGCTTGCCAACAAGGGTTTGTCCACCAAGTACTAAGGCCCCTTTCACACTAGGCGCAGGAGGTGCGCTTGCGGTATAGTGGTGCGATTTTTAGCGCCGCTATACCGTCGTATTTACCACGATATTTGGCAGCTAGTGGTGCAGTTTTAACCTCCGCCTCTTTAACCCACCTCTGCAGAAGCGCATTGCCGGCGGTAGTACCCCGGTTTCCCATTTATTTCAATGGGAAGGAGCGGTGTAGGAGTGGTAAACACATTGCTCCTTCACCGCTCTAAAGATGCGGCTAGCAGGACTTCAGGCTTTCACACTGAAGACTGCAGGGCATGATTTTTTTTTTAAGGCGGTATAGCAGCGCTATTTTTAGCGCTAAACCGCCTGAAAAAACGTGTTGGTGAGAAAGGAGCCTTAGTTATGTTTTGCTTTGGGATCAAATAATTTTTTACTCACCGAACTGTAACTCAATTTATAACATTTGTATTGTGTTTTTTCTGTATTTTTGGTTGATATTCTGTCTCTATCATTTAAAATAAACCCATGATAAAAAAAAAAAAATAATATAATATATAGACCCTTAAAGGGTCACTAAAGGAAAAAAAAATTGGGCTGAAATGACCGTTTACTGGGTATAGAGACATAAAAGTTAACTGATTCCTTTTAAAAATGATTAGAAATAGATAAAATCAATCAACCTACAGTTCTAGTTTCGCGTTTGCTGTTATTTCCTGTCTTTCTGATGTACAGAGCCAGAGAGCCAATAGAGGGCAGTGATGGTTTGTCTGAAACCCCTCAGCACCAACCCAGTTTCAGTTTACACACAGTAATCACACCTCCTTGATCAGTGACCACAGTGAGAAAGCTCCTAGCACTGTGGTTATAAGGAAACAGACAACCAGGAAGTGTGGAGATCAGAGCAGAATTACAGCAACATCAAAGCAAAAAACGAACAATGAGGACATGAAAACAGCACTGCATTAAGGTAAAATCCATTAGTGACCCTTTAATTTCTTTGCATTTGGGCAAATTTACAAAATCTGCAGGGGGATCAAAAAATTATTTTCCCCACTGTATCTTAGTGTAGACTTCTGGGAAAAATCAGTGAGCCAATGAATCACACGAGCAGCAAACGAGGCTTGGGGGGGGGGGGGCAATTCTGTGTACAGAACACCTCCAGGAAGCCATTTTCAGGAAATTACAGGAGCTGCAGATTGAAAGGGAAAGGTATTTTTTTTTTAAAATAAAATTGAATTACAATAGGACTGTTGTCGCAATTGTATACACTAGATTTTATTTTGCAATTTTTTTTTTCCCCTCCATGAAAGTAGAGAGTGACCCTTTAATAACCTTTAATTTTAGCTAGGAACAATGTTTTGTTAACACTTTATTGCACTTATCAAATCGTAGGTGCTTTTCTCATATCATGCGTCAACATACATGTCCATGTGACCATTGTAAACTAGTAACCTTTAATTGTCACCAATACTTCATAGCTCTACAGCAGGTTACTGCCTGCCTAGCCCTTTTCTGGAAATATGTCACAGCCCCGCCTATCCATTTACTTCCCTGTCTGATCGCCCTCCTCACACAGTCTGCTACATTCTCTGCAGCGCATTCACATTCCAAGTGTGTATTACCGCATCACAACTCACGGTTATCACATGAAGGTTACAAATGACTCAACAGTTCCCAGCAAGAAGTCTAACAAAAATGACATGCCAAGCATTGTTAAGAAAAAGCTCAGCTTCAGTGCATTTTTTTTTATTATTATTTATTTTTTTAGTTTTTGTCAACTAAATCTCCAGGACATTTTAGTCTACTAAAATCTAATGAGTGTAGTTAAATTGTAATGCAGTTGGCTTCCTGGGAATGGTGGTGCCTGCTCTGGATCCCTAGAATATATCCTCGTTCTCCTGTCTGCTAGTTGTTCTAAGTGAGCACCTGACTGTGCTGTTAACCTTCATTGTCTGTAAAACACATGTTTGGTATGCAATGCACTATTTTATTTGTATGACGAACTATCTGTATTGCTGAAATAGTGTATGTTTATTCTTCCTCCAATAAAGCACTCCTGATTATTAAATTGTAATGCAGTATTTAAAGGGGTGTTCCAGCCAAAATTGTGTTTAATAAAAGTCAGCAGCTACAAAAAGTGTAGCTGCTGGCTTTTAATAAACACTCACTTACCTGCTCCTGCGTTCCAGCGACGCGCCGACCGGGGCTCCGCTCCTCTCCCCCCCCTCCCCAGCCGGCGTCTCCATCTCGACTGTGGGCACCCAGCCGTGACAGCCTTCGGTTTCACGGCCGGGCACCCACTGCGCATGCGCAAGCCGCACTGCGCATGCGCGCGCGGCTCACCACTGATTGGAAAAGCGATCGCATGGGACCTGTCAGTGTCCCATGTGATCGCCTACAGGGAGGGGCTGGTGTAGGCGATTAAGGCTTAATCGCCTAACCAGCCCCTCGGCGGAAGCAGGAAGTGGGACAGGAAGTCCCACTCCCCCCCCCAAAAAAATTACATGCCAAATGTGGCATGTATGGGGGTGAGGAGTGGAACAAGAGGAAGTTCCAAATTTGGGTGGAACTCCTCTTTAAGCATTTCTCTACAATTTCCAAACTCATTATATACTGCTGGAGTGAAAAATCAAATGTGTTATTTATGCTATTGAGGTATGAACATGCACTAGGCTAGTGTTAATTTTTACTTCAAACTTCAATTTAGTCAGTGGGGTCTGACCTGCCGCCGACGTCGGCCATGCGGGCGACAGTCAGAGCGTGGGACGAGGCGGTGGCCCTGGCCTGCCCCAGCTATTTGGGATTCTTGACGCAGACTTCGCTGTGGGGGAATCCCAAACTGCCTCACTTTTATTCTTACCCGGATCCAATGGTGTGGGCAACTAAGGATATTAAGCTTCTCAAGGACATAACTAGTTATGGGGAGCTGCTCACCTTTGACCAGCTTAAGGCTAGATTTGATCTCCCGAACTCTTATTTTTTCAGATACATTCAGCTTTGCCATGCCTTCCGGGCTCAGTTCCGGGAGAGGGCGATTGAGTCCATTAGATCGTCTCTCGAGAACATGCTCATGGAGGAGGATCTTCTCAAGACCCTGTCTGTTACATACAAAGAAATGTTTAAGAAGAGCCCAGCGGCCTTAATTAAATCCAGGGAGAGGTGGGAGAGGGAGGTCCCTGGTATAGATAGTGAAGATTGGGACGACATGTGGGACTGTCCCTTTCAGCACTTGGTGTCGGCGAGAGATAGGTTGATACATTTTAAATTTTTGCACAAAATCTTTTTCACCCCCGGCGAGACTCTCTGTTTTGTTCCCCTTAGTTACCTCGGAGTGCTGGAGGTACTCCTTCTCGCCGGCTGATGCCAAACATATCTTCTGGGAATGCCCACAAATAAAAGTATTCTGGGAAGGGTGGTTTCTTGCCTAAAGGATATCCTGCATGTGCCTGTTCCGTTGTCGGTGCAGGTATGTCTTCTGGGCTTAGTGGATAAAGTAGTCCCCTCTAGGGCCCTTAGAACATTGCTGAACATATTACTGTTCTATGAAAGGAAGGCCATACTACTTAAAGGGGTAATTCCCCCAAAAACCTTTTTTTAACATTGATTGAGGCTCGTTATGTCAAGGGGAATCGGGTGTTTTTTTTTTAGAAACGAAGCAGTACTTACCGTTTTAGAGATGCATCGTCTCCGTCGCTTCCGGGTATGATCGCCTGGTCTGGGCGTGCCTATTTGATTGACAGGCTTCCGACAGGCTTCCGACGGTCGCATACATCGCGTCACGAGTAGCCAAAAGAAGCCGAGCGCCGGTGCGGCTCTATACTGCGCCTGCGCACCGTCGTTCGGCTACTTTCGGAAAATCGTGACGCGATGTATCCGAACGTCGGAAGACGGTCAATCAAATAGGAACGCCCTTCCCCGATGACCATACCCGGGGCGTCGGAGACGATGCATCTCTAAAACGGTAAGTACTGCTTTGTTTCTAAAAAAAAAAAACACCCGATTCTCCTTGACAAAACGAGCCTCAATCAATGTTAAAAAAAAGGTTTTTGGGGGAACTACCCCTTTAAGTGGAAATCACCTGCCCCGCCGGGTCTAGCGTTCTGGAAGGGCTTGGTGAACTCAATGATGCCCCTGTACAATGCAACCTATCTCTCCAGGGGGTGCGAGAAAAAGTTTAATAAGGTCTTACGGGCCTGGTTTGATGCGGATATCACTGCAGGATAGAATGTAAGGCTGAATGGGGGGTTTCATCTCTGAATTATTTACCTTACATGTGGCACCGATGGGTGTACTTATGCTGTAATGGTGGAGGGGGAGCCATGTTGACTCCTTTTGGGAACATTCGCATGGTGGGGGTGAGATGAGGGCGGGGAGTGCGTCTTAATTACTGAGTTGTATGCTATATATATATATATGCCAATAACTGTCTGTGTTACCGATTTTAAGTACAGGACTCTCCGTTTGCTTATATGAACGCCAGATGTGGTGGTGGACTGAGTTATGGGGTTTCGGGAGGGAGGGGGGAGGTGGGAGAGGTTGGGGGTTATGTTTGGTAGGCAGTTACCTATGTTAGGTAAGTTGTCAATGTTGTGACCATGTTGGTCGCGAGAGACATGGTGTTGTGCCATGGTACTCTTTTGTGTGTGTCTGTATGTCTTGTTGAAAAATTGCAATAAAAATAATTTTCCAAAAAAAACACATAAATTTAGTCTTATGCCGCGTACACACGACCGTTTTTCATGACGAGAAAAAATAAAAAATTTAAATTGGTCGCGTGTATGCTCCAGAGCGTTTTTCCTCGACGAGAAAAATACCCATATTTTATTTTTAGAATCTGCTCTATTTTTTCTCGTCGTTCATTTTCACGGCGTGAAAACCGGTCGTGTGTACACTTTAACGAGGGAAAAAAAAGTGCATGTTCAGAAGTTATGGGCGGGAGTGCTCATTCTGGTAAAACTAGCGTTTGTAATAGAGATAGCACATTAGTCATGCTGTAACAAACTAAAAAGCACGAAGACTGAACATGTGAATCGTCCCAAACTTTTGCTAACGCGCGGTAACATGAAATTAGCAAAAGCAGCCCCAAGGGTGGCGCCATTCGAATGGAACTTCCCCTTTATAGTGTCATTGTACGTGTTGTCATACATGTTGTACGTCACCGTGCTTTGCTCAAGATTTTTTTCCCCCACCAACGTGTGTATGCAAGGCAGGCTTGAGAGGTATCATGTAGAGAAAACGTTGTTTTTTGTTTGCATGACATGAATAACGGTCGTGTGTACGCGTTTTTTTTGTATGCTAATCTCACGTTGAATCTGATGAGTTTACTAAAAAGTCACGAAAATTCTCGTACGGCAGAATAAAAATAAATAAATAAAAAATCGGAAGTGATGTCATGTGTTGTATTGCATTTTCAAACGACAGCTATACTGATTAAAAGGAAAATCGTACGATCTGGCATCGTACGAAAAAGAAATTCTGTGCATGTCCGATAGAATAAAACCAGATGAACTGTCCTGATCAGCTCTCGGAAGCTCTGTACTAACGATCTGATTATCGTACGATTGTTTCCAAATCGGCATTTTTCGTACGATTTTCAGATCGTGTGGGCTTAAGTCTTTTGACTAAAATGCAGTTTTAGTCGTTTTTTTAGTAGGCTAAAAGGTTTTGGTCAACGAAATTAACACTGTTCTCCCCCCCCCCCCCCCCCCCCCAGATCCAGAAATGCAGCATCACGTTACGTGGTACGTGATCCTGCACAGCAGAGCCACCTTCTGCCATATCCCCGTATTTATCTACCTATAACACGCACAGGCGTAAGAGGGAAGTTTCAGGGGGAAAAAAATAAAAATTAATATAAGGGTCAGTGCCCATCAATGCCCATCCCTAGGCCTCACAATTGCCCATCAATGCAGCTTTGTTAATTCCCATCTACAGCCTCCCCATTGCCATGAATGCAGCCTGATCAATGCCCATCTCAGGGAGGGGACGAGCGCCGTCAGATTACATACAGCGAGAATCTCCTGTTTACTCAGCGGCCTCTTTAATACAAAGTCCGGCTTCTATGATAGACAGAACACTGGCCCAATGCCGGCCCAGGAGACAGGACTTCCTATTACAGAGGCCGCTGAGTAAACAGGAGATTCTCGCGGTATGTAATCTGAGCGCGCTCATCCTGCCCCCTCCCCCGTTCTCTCCGAGGCAGCCCAAATTGCAGTATCCACGTATAACACGCACACACCTTTTGCAACCTTTTAGCAGGGTGAAAAAGTCAGTGTTATATGCCAATAAATACAGTATGTAATTTATAAGGTCGGCGAGCGGTTAAGCAAACGGCTGAAATTCGGACCATGTGTGCAGATGTCCTTCCTACAGAAACATCCAATCAGTGATCACAGCCAATGCCTGTAAGCACGGATTAGTGTGGCATAGTGGGAGAGATCGCTATGCGAACATCGCTTAACTTTAGATAGTACAGCAAACTCTCATTCAGCCCGCTGGGTTGAAAGGAAAACAAAACACCAGACAAACATATGCCAACAATTGGCAGACAAGTGATAGAGAAATAAGGTCAGCAAACATCACAAGTTGCCCAACAAAGCGGACAAGCACATAGTGACCCTGGATGAGTTTCAGCTCAGCTATCAAACACCAAAAGTAAACCAGCTTATCTCACATTACTGATAAACCTCAACCACTGGAAACTCAAAAGGTGATTAAAAGCCCAACAAAAAAGTGTGTCAGGGTGTGCCAGAAACACTGGAATGTTCATATTACGAAATGCAGAGATCAGGAATCCTAGAAAATGGACAATACTCGCTGCTAATGCATTCAGCGTTGCATAAAATACCGAGTCGCTAGAATGACAAATGACAAGGAAGGGAGCAGAAACAAGGTCGGAAAAGAATAGAACTCAGGAGTTTTTTTCCAGAATGCCAAATAATAAACCTGCACACCATAACCCTAGAGCAGGGGTGTCCAAACTTTTTTCAAAGAGGGCGAGATTTGATGAAGTGAACATGCGTGAGGGCCGACCATTTTGCTGACATTCTTTGAACCATTAAAATTTGGTCCAAGTGTGTTTGTCTGAGCACTAAAAGACCGCCCAACATGAATTCTCTTCCCTTAGTGCCTGTGTGTGGTGAAGAGATGAGCTTGGGCGTGTTATTTGGATATACCGTATTTATCGGCATATAAAAACACACACCTTCACTTTAGGAGGGAAGTTTCAGGGGAAAAAAATTTAAATAAAGAACTGTAAAGCAAAATAAGAGTCATTGCCCATTAATGCAGCCTCTCCATTGCCACGAATGCAGCCTCTCCATTGCCACGAATGCAGCCTCTCCATTGCCACGAATGCAGCCTCTCCATTGCCACGAATGCAGCCTCTCCATTGCCACGAATGCAGCCTCTCCATTGCCACGAATGCAGCCTGATCAATGCCCATCTGCAGCCATCTGCCAACAGATTACATACAGGAGAATCTCCTGTTTACACAGCAGCCTCTTTAATACAATGTCCTGCCTCCTATGATAGACAGAGGAATCGGCCAATGGCAGCCCAGGAAACAAGACTTCCTATTACAGATTGGAGAAAACCCACCCAGTTGGAGGAAAACCACCTGACCTTCAGAAGACGGATTAAAACTCTCCTCTTTTGAGGTCATGAGAGCCAGGAACAACGAGCGCCCAGAGGCGATTTAGTTTGCATGTGTCGCGCTATATACGTTTTTTCATTCATTCACAGATGCCGCAGGGTAAACAGGAGATTCTCCTGTATGTAATTTGACAGCACTCATTCCCTGCCCCTCCCTGTTCCCTCCGAGGCAGCACCGATAAATACAGTAAATATCCAAATTACCAGGGGGGCCACGTTCAACTGGAACGAGGCTGCAATTGACACCTGGGCCAGACTTTGGACATGCCTGCCCTAGAGACATGTTTATGCAATAGGTTGTGCAGAGAATGTCTGAAAGCAAACTTAATTCAGCAAACTTTTCCAGCCGAGCCTTCCACCAAATAGGGTTAAAAGGGTTGTAAAGGTAAAAAAAAAAAAAAATCCCTAAATAGCTTCCTTTACCTTTAGTGCAGTCCTCCATTTTTTCTTTTAAATGTCCTTATTTCTTCTGAGAAGTCCTCACTTCCTGTCTGTAACTCCACACAATAATGCAAGGCTTTTTCTCTGTTGTGGAGAAAGCCTTTAGAGGGGGCGAGCAGGAGTGTCAGGACGCTCACTAACACAAGCTCCTTTCTCTATATGCAAAGTAGAGAGCGTCCTGACCCTGCTGCTCACCCCCTTCCCCCCACAAGAGGCTTTCTCCACACCAGGAGAAAGCCTTGCATTACTGTGTGTAGTTACAGACAGAAGAACAGGAAGTGAGGATTTCTCAGAAGAAATAAAGACATTTAAAAGCAAAATGGAAGGATGAGGTAAGTGAAAGGGGACTGCACTGAGATAAAGGAAGCTATTTAGGGATTTTTTTTTACCTTTACAACCCCTTTAAAGTTATGGAAACTGCCCTCTCCACCAATACTTAATAAGTCATTAAATTGGTACAAAAACAGTAAATTTGCTGGATACCTTATAGATGCATTTGTTCCCAGGTGAGACAGTAAAAGCCAGTTTACACCAGGCGCAGTTCGGTGTGCATTTTTTCTGCACTAAAAAATGCATTCACAGCGTTTTCCATGTATTCCAATGGCTTGTTCACACCATGCAGTCAGTTTCCAATGCAGAAACTGACCGGAAACTGACTGCATGGAGTGAACGAGAGCAGAGTGAACTAGAGATATTGGAATACATGGAAAACACTGTGCATGCATTTTGTGCAGAAAAAAAGCACACGGAGCTGAACGGAACTGCGTCTGGTGTGAACTGGCCCTAAATTAAAAATATGTTAGCCTTGTTTTTAAAGTCCACCTAATATGAAATAAATAGGTTAACTGCCGTTGTTGACTTCTATCAGAAAACACCCACTGCCCACAATTTGCCCCCCCAAGGACTCCAGAACAGTAAACTGGCCCTTTGTTCAGAAAGTTTGGATACACCTGCTTTACATGAAAGTGTAGCTAATCCCAAGCACAGAAATGTAATATATTACAGCTTAGCAGTCCCTAGACTAGGTGACTGCATTAATTTTCTTTTTCCAGGATTCAATTTTACTAGATCCTATTAGTAACACAATGAATTTAGATGAGCTCCGTTGTCACCCAAGGAAATGTGTTAGGACTACAGAATATTTCATCCGTTCCTCAACTCTATAATGGGATTTTACCCTACAACAGGAATAGAGTTACCCACTCTGCAGGGTACATGCACCCATCATCATAGCGGATCTTCACCCTCTTTTTAAAGTTCCTGTCATGGTGATTGTCTGACCATCTGGTAACATGAATTAAAAGAGTTTCTTTTAACTCATAAAACCCCAATTGTTCAGTGTCCTCTTGTACTTCCTCCCTTGATCGCCTAGGCCAGTGATGGGGAACCTTGGCACTCCAGATGTTTTGGAACTACATTTCCCATGATGCTCGTTAACTCTGCAGTGTAGTTGAGCTTCACGAGAAATGTAGTTCCAAAACATCTGGAGTGCCAAGGTTCCCCCATCACTGGCCTAGGCGAATGACAAAGCCTTAGCCCCGACGACTCCTGGGATATCATCACTTATTCCAGGAGTCTCCGGGCACTGAGACAGACCGATGAGTCGACAAAAAAAAAAAACCGGGACATCTTTGCAGGGAGGTGATGGGGGAAGACTAAGCCGGCTCGGGGGGGGGGGGGGGGGGGGGGGCAAACAATTTACTATATGCATCAGCACGGTTACTGGTTTCCCTACTCTACCCAGGGCTGGCGCCAGCATAATTCTGGTTTCCCGCAGACCCACCACAAGTCCTGGTGCAGTAGCTGGTCTTGCAGAGGATGTAAAATAGTCCAGCACTGGCCCTACCTGCCCATACTACAAATGGCCACCATCACACTACAACTCAGTACTGCATACCGCTACAGGCTAGATGCATCAGTGTACTATATGCAGGGATGTATTTAGGTTTTGTGCTGCCTTAGGCCTGATTAAACTTGTGCACCCCCTAATTTAAATATGACCCACCCCTTGCAGTTTAAGACCCACCCTGTCATTTTCAAGTGGGGACTCTGATGGCCTGGGGGGTAAGCAATGGATTCCCTTAATTTGCATAGATTTCCTATCACTTCCTGTTTGGCTATGGGACAGGAAGTGAAGGTAAATCTTTGCAATGGGACAGGGATGGTAAAAAAAATTGAAGCGACACCCCCACAGTTGCAGAATGCCAACCGCCCACATATTGGAAGCAGTGAAGCCGATTTATGGGGGCGCTAAACTAATTTGCCCAACAGTGTAGCTAAAGCCGGCGGAGACACTGTCCGTGCTGCCCCCCTGCAAAGTGCTGCTCTAGGCCTGGGCCTTGTTGGCCTAGGCCAGGATACAGCATTGACTATATGCATCAGTGACTGGTGCAGCCACGGCCGCTGGTTTCCCTACTCTTTAGCCAGGGCTGGAGCCAGCATAATTCTGGTTTCCCGCAGACCCACCACAAGTCCTGGTGCAGTAGCTGGTCTTGCCGAGGACGCAAAAGAAAAGGATTTTTAATAAACAGCTTACCTGTAAAATCCTTTTCTTGAAGTACATCACGGGACACAGAGCGCATAGCCATTACACTTGGGTTATATGGGTACCTTCAGGTGTGGACACTGGTGTAATCAATTTCACAGGAAGTTTCCTCCCTATATAACCCCCTCCCACTGGGAGTGCTTCAGTTTTGTAGCAAGCAATTCTCCCGAGGTTACACAATGTTCCCCAAAAGAGGGGTGGGAGCTCTGTGTCCCGTGATGTACTTCAAGAAAAGGATTTTACAGGTAAGCTGTTTATTAAAAATCCTTTTTTCTTTATCGAACATCACGGGACACAGAGCGCATAGCCATTACTATGTGGGATGTCCTAAAGCAATGCTCTATGAAGGGAGGGAGACCGTAAGGCCAAGAATAGCCAAATAAAAACATTGTCAGGAGAAAACATGGCTCCACCAACAGAAAAACAAGGGGGCGTGAACCGGGCCAGAGGATTCTATACTGCTGCCCGTAGGACCGCCTGCCCAAAAGCTGCGTCCGTACCCTTTGCAACGTCCAACTTATAAAATTTAGTAAACGTATGTACGGAAGACCAGGTTGCCGCCTTGCAAACCTGTGCCATAGAGATCTGATGGTGTGCCGACCAGGAGGCACTCATGGCCCTCGTAGAATGGGCTTTAACTGATAAGGGAGGTGGAACGCGCTTCAGACCATAGGCCTGAAAAATCAGCTGCTTAATCCACCTAGCCAAGGAAGACTTGGCAGCCGGCTGACCCTTCTTGGGGCCATCTGGAAGAACAAAAAGCACATCTGTTTTCCGAATCTTCTCTGTAGCCTTGAGATAGACCCTCATGGCTCGAACCACGTCCAAAGTATGAAGCCATCTTTCCTCTCTGGACTGGGGAGTAGGAAAGAAGGATGGTAGGACTAGGTCCTGATTCAAGTGAAAACTGGATATGACCTTAGGAAGGAAAGAAGGTTGAAGCCGCAGAACCACTCTGTCCTTATGCAGAATAAGGTATGGCTCCCTGCATGACAAGGCTGCCAGCTCGGAAACCCTTCTGGCTGAAGCCATAGCCACCAAGAAAACCAACTTTCGGGTTAGTAGCACAAGAGGGATTTCTGTCAGAGGTTCAAACGGCTGCCTTTGTAAAGCTGACAAGACCAGATTTAAATTCTAGGGGCAGAGGGGAGCTCTAATAGGGGGATTCACATGCAAGACCCCCTGCAAGAAGGTTTTCATAAGCGAATGGGTGGCCAAGGGTCTTTGAAACCATATTGATAAAGCCGACACCTGCCCCTTTAGAGTACTAAGAGCCAACCCTTTGTCAACGCCAACCTGGAGGAATTGCAAGATCCTGTCAATAAAAAACTTTCGAGGATGCCATTTTTGAGACTCGCACCACTCCACATAGGTTCTCCAGACTCTGTAATAAATATTTCTGGAGACCGGTTTCCTAGCCTGAATCAACGTAGATATGACCTGATCTGAGAGGCCTCTGCCCTTAAGAATTAGGGATTCAGCTGCCAAGCCGTCAAATTTAGCTGCTGTGAAGCAGGATGGCAGATTGGGCCCTGAGACAGCAGATCTGGGCGCAGGGGGAGCGGCCCCGGCGCCCCGACTGACATCTTCACGATGAGTGCGTACCAAGCCCTCCTGGGCCAGGCTGAGGCCACCAGGATCACAGGCCTGCGCTCCACCCGGATCCTCCGTAGAAGGCGGGGAATCATCTGCAGTGGAGGGAACGCATACAGAAGAGAAAACTGGTGCCAAGGGCAAACCAACGCATCAGTCCCGTAGGCCGAGGGATCACTGGCTCGGGATATGAATTTGTCCAATTTTTTGTTGGATCTCGTTGCCATAATGTCCACATCTGGGACTCCGAATCTTTGGCAAATCTCTTGGAATACCTGGGGGTGAAGAGACCATTCCCCCGGGAGCAACTGTTGATGACTCAAAAAATCTGCTTGAGAATTGTCTATCCCTGGGATGAACACCGCCGAGATGCAGGGTACATGGGCTTCGGCCCATGAGAAAATCAGGTTTACTTCTCTTTGGGCTGCTGGGCTCTTCGTGCCCCCCTGGTGGTTTATGTATGCCACCGCAGTGGCGTTGTCGGACTGTATCCTTACTGGCAGACCCTGAAGGGGGAGAGTCCAGGCGATCAGGGCCAGTCGAGCAGCTCTGATCTCCAAGATATTGATGGGAAGCAGTTTTTCTGCCCCCGACCACAGCCCTTGCTGGGTCTGTTCTTCTAGAACTGCCCCCCAACCTAACAGGCTGGCATCCGTGGATACTATCTTCCACGTGATGGGGCAAAAGGATTTCCCTTTTGACAAATTTTGAGAGACCAGCCACCAAGACAGGCTGCGCCGGACCTTCGGGGAGAGCACTAACGGACGATCTAACGCCTGAATGGATTTGTTCCAAGCAGAGAAAATGGCTGCCTGAAGATATCTGGTATGGATCTGGGCGTAGGGCACAGCCTCGAAGGCGGCCACCATCTTCCCCAGCAGTCGCATACATAGGCGAATAGTCGGCCTCTTCTTGCCTAAGATCACTTGAACTGCTTGAGCTATTGATCTGATCTTTGCTTGAGGTAAACTTATCCTCTGGCAGTCTGTATCTAGCCGAAGGCCTAGATATTCCAACTGCTTTGTGGGTTTCAATACCGATTTTTCTAGGTTTACAATCCACCCGAATTCCTCTAGGTGCTGAACTGTGCGACCTACTGCCTGATTGAGGTTGGAAGCTGAGCTGTCGATAACCAGAAGATCGTCCAAGTATGCCAAGACTAAAATGCCTTCTGTCCTTAGGACGGCTAGCACCGGGGCTAACACCTTTGTGAATACCCGCGGAGCTGTTGCCAACCCGAAAGGGAGGACTACGAACTGGTAATGGCGGTGATCTATCATACAACGAAGAAACCTGTGATGTGCCGGGTAGATCGGCCCGTGCAGATACGCATCTTTTATGTCTATAGATGCTAGAAAGTCGTCTTGATGTAGGCTGGCTGCCACCGAACGTATGGACTCCATACGAAAGGTCTGAATGTTTAGAAAGCGATTTAGGCGTTTGAGGTCCAAGATAGGCCTGACGTCGTCATTGGGCTTTGGTATTATGAAAAGGTTGGAGTAGAATCCCAGACTCCATTCCTGGGTTGGTACTTCTACAATTACTCCCTGGAGCCAGAGACGATCCAATGCTTTTACAAGAGAGGCCCTATTTAATGGGTCGCTTGGAAGACTTGACCCCTGAAGATGAGGAGGGGGGACTTCCCGAAACTCTAGCTTGTAGTCCGTGGTTACCACGGATCTTACCCAAGAGTCGGGAATTCTGGCCTTCCACACTTCGGAGAAAAACCGAAGCCTTCCCCCCACCCAAGAGAGTGGGGGCGCCCCTTCATGAATCTGACTTGAGGACTGGTTTAACCGGCTTGCGAGGCCATGGCCTCTTGCCTGTCGTGGCTTGTCCTTGTGGGCGGCTATTAAATGCTGAACGCCCAGGAGGCCGTCGATACTGACGGGAAGTTGAAGGGGCCGAGCCTGTGAAGGCCTGTCGCTTAAATGCGGGCCCACGCGATCTTTTCTTGATAGGCAAGAAAGAACTTTTACCACTTGATATGGTCTGGATATATTTATCTAGGTCTTCACCGAATAGTCTCCCACCATGAAAGGGAAATCCTGCTAAAAGCTTTTTGCAGGGTGCCTCTGCTGACCAGTTTTTTAGCCACAAAAGGCGACGCATATGAACTAACAGCAGAGATAAACGGGACGCCTGTTGAACGGAGTCCTTAATAGCATCTACTGCAAAGCAGAGAGCTCTTGGGAGGTCAGCCAATTCACGAGCTTGCTGAGCCGGTATGTCCCTTAAAGGGTCACTAAAGTCAGGGATTTTTTTTAAAAAAAATAACAAACATGTGATACTTACCTCCACTGTGCAGTTCGTTTTGCACAGAGTGGCCCGGAAACCTGTCTTCTGGTGTCCCTCGGCGGCTGTCTGGGCTCCTCCTCGCAAAAGCTTTCCTTCTTCATGCGAGGGCGCTCGCATGGAGGAAAGCTTTTGCGAGCGCGCTCCCGTGATACAGCGGCGGCCATAGCCGCCGACTGTATCACTCGGCTCCGCCCCCCAGCGCGCCGCGTCATCCACCCTGATTGACAGCAGCGCTAGCCAATGGCTGCGCTGCTATCAATCCGCCCAGCCTAGCCAATCAACGGCCAGGCTGGGAACCGAAGAGGACGACGTGGACGCGCCCGGGAGATTCGAACGGTCGGGTAAGTACAACGGGGGCACGGGGGGGGCCGGTGCTGCTAGATGTTTTTTTACCTTCATGCATAGGATGCATGAAGGTAAAAAAACTTGTACCTTTAGAACCCCTTTAATATCGGTTTAGTCTGATCCTTTAAAGCTTGACAAACGCCAATGGCTGCCACTGCTGGCTGAACCACGGCACCTACTGTGGTAAAAGAAGCCTTCAGTAGGGTCTCCAATTTTTTGTCGACTGGATCTTTAAACACCTGGACATTTTCCACCGGACAGGTCAGGAATTTATTTATGCAGGAAATGGCTGCGTCCACGGTAGGGAGTGCCCATTTCTTTGCAAATTCTTCTTCCATAGGATAGAGAATGGTGACCCTTTTAGGAGGGATAAAAATCCTATCAGGTCGAGCCCAATCCTGAAAAATCACGCTCTCCAGAAGGGGGTGAACCGGGAAAGACGCACCACTCAATGGTGCCTTCAAGGAACCAAAAGAGGATACCGCGGGGGCTAATTGTTCTGACACTGGAAGTTTAAAAGCAGTGCGAACCATATCCGTCAGAGACTGGATCCACAGACTCTCTGCTTGAGAAGCCGAAAAAAATTTCATCTATAGTGGAATCTTCAATGTCTGACCCGTCAGGACTCAGGTCCGCTTGATCCCCCTGTGGGTCCAATTCCTCCGAAGAGAGGACCTCTGCATCCGAACACACCGTTCTAGGTGACGGGGATCTAGCCGTTTGCCACCCGGCAAAGAGCGGGCAATTAAAGCAGTTAACCTTTTCTCTAGCCCACCCAGGGTGGATTCTAGCATTTCTTCCGTAACATAAACGGGAATGGGTTGATTGGGGGCCGCCTCTGCCCCTAGCACCCTCAATGGCTCCTGCATGATGCTGTTCGGTGGCCTATCTGGTGAGGGTGGGACCACTGGAGCGTGGCCCAAATCCTCTGACCCCGTTGGAGACCCCTTTACTTTTTTGGCACCTTTTGCAGCCTTAGCTGGTCCTGATCCCTTGGGAGCCATTGCACAACCTTGAGACACCCCTACAGCCAACACCCAACTGTTGTAGCTAGAAGTGAAACATTAATAAGGACAGGCTATGGTAAAAAAAAATTTTTTTTTTGTTTTTTTTTTAATTTTCATACGCCTGAGAAGGCGGCAATACCGAGGAAAGTCCTGTGAGTATTGCCACACCAATGCCCGTTAGCTGGAGTCCAAGGTTGCACCGACTCAGATACTGCCAGATCTAAGGCTGAGTCCCTTTAAGAAAAAAATCTTTTTTTTTTTTTTTTTTTTTTTCTGGTCAGTGTGGACTAAGTCCAGACCTGAAGATCCACAAACCACCACTGGGTGTCACTGTTAGCCAGAAATGGCTCAGCTGCGCGCTCTGTGTCCTCACTCTCCACTGCTCTCAGGAGGGAATGACCAGCCAGGAAATGCTTTTTTTTTTTTTTGCTTTATCTGAGACCTGACGCTGCTGGCCCGCCCCCCCCCCACGCTGAAACCAACATGGAGGAAGCAGAGAGCAGAGGAGAAGCCTGGACCAGCGCTAGTAACACAGACACCCGGTAAGCCACTAATCTTTGTAGTGCACACATAGAGGAAGCTGTCCCCCTAGGCTTCCTAGGAAACAGGAGTTTTGTCAGCACTTCCTCTCTATACACGTGGGGCTGCAGTATCATGCTAACAGGCAAATCTGGGGGGAGTAGCAAAATACATATCTTTAAAAGCATATATATATATCTACATGTTATCTGGGTAAACATTAGTACATCCCATCCTGCCTCAAAAGACATAGTGGAGATAGTGGCTGATGCACAAGCATACCATTAGCCAACCCAGAACCCCCAGGGGGATACCTACAGTCGAACCAAGTCCCGCAGGTTCCCTCTTACCTGCTCCACGCCGCAGGGTATTGCAAAATGCAAGAGGCCCAGCCTTCCCCCATCTCCGTGGGTATTGTCTTGGACCTTCAGGGACCGGGGTCCTGTGTTAAGGAACCCACACCCCTGGACCTATATAGCATCCTGGCATCAGTAGCGTTTAGTTCTTGGAAGAGACTAAGGCACTGGAGCCCAGAATCCAGCCCTCCAAGGAGAGGCATTATAGGCAAAACCCCACTCCAGCAGGGCCCGGGTACTGTACACCTTGGCTTTGAAGCACTTCGGACGGATCCGGCTAGCTATCCTGGGTCCCGAGACCTCCGAGGGACAGCTAGACGTGACCAACACCTAAGACACTGGCGAAAAAACTGAAGCACTCCCAGTGGGAGGGGGTTATATAGGGAGGAAACTTCCTGTGAAATTGATTACACCAGTGTCCACACCTGAAGGTACCCATATAACCCAAGTGTAATGGCTATGCGCTCTGTGTCCCGTGATGTACGATAAAGAAAGACCAGCACTGGCCCTACCTGCCCATACTACAAATGGCCGCCATCATCCTACAACTTAGTACTGCTAGAGGCTTTTTTTTTTTTTTTTTTTTCTTTTTTTACATTTTGACTGAAGTTCCTCTTTAAAATATTAAATTGTTGCCTAGACAAGAAATTTTAAAAGTGCTGGGCTTCAGAAAACAAGTTAGAAACCTTTCAAAAATGTGGAAAATACTACCCAATAGTAGAAGGGGGGGCATAAGAACTAGAAGCAGAGGGGCTGATTTAATAGGTGCACTTTAAGTTACCATCTAAAAATACAAATTACGCTACACAGAGTCCTTTAAAGATGACTGGTTTGCCTGGATTAATCCACATCACTGCTCTCTGCGGTGCTTTATTAATAAGCCTGAATGTTTCTAGTACATATGTGCTCAGGGATCTTGCAATGGTCAGTGATGCATGTATTGCAGTTGCCTGCGGTGCAACATTCATATACTTCTGCCATGAGTTCCGATTTCATGCCAGCTTACCGTCACCCATGTTAATTTCCCTCCCACGCGAGCCCCTTGCAGGACAGCTACCCCAGAGTGAATTCTATCAGCCTAGATCCTACCTCAATACAAAATCATGTGGTTACACCACAACAGTGAATGTGCTAAAATTGAATTTTAACAAAATAAACCTACTGAGGTGAAAAAGAAACAAATCAAAAACAAATCTGTCCACGGTCATCGCAAGCCCACCAGTACGTCCTGAGAATGCTCTGCACCCAAAGGAAACAATTAGAACTTGTATACGTTTTTTCCCTGGGATACTAATCTAATGCAGCAGAAAGGGAACATTACGCAAAGAAGATCCCTCAGCTTCCTCCTTACAGACGTAATTTGATTAATCATTCATTTTCCTAGAAGAAACTACCTAAAATCAACTCTGCATGAAAAAAAAAAAAATCAACTCTGCATGAAAAAAAAAAAAAAAGACAAAAAGACACAAATTTAAATCAATTAAGATTGCAATAATGTTAAAAAAAATAACTTCTACAGGAAACGGTCAGGATGATTACACAGCAAGAAATGTTCTTCAGCAGAAAGGTGACCAACAACCCTTAATGGATGCCTAAAGCTGGCCAAATAATAACCACTTCCTTACCATGAATGATGCCCGCAGCTACAGGCATCGTTCAGATATCCTTTTTTTACAGGCGGCGATTCTGCGCACCACAAGAGCGATTATAAAAACGGTTCCGCCACTTGATAGTTCTTATATTAGGTGGTGGGAGGGGACTTCCCCCGCCACCATCCGGTGCTTCTCCAGGCTCTCCTGTGCCATTGGAGAACCAGAGAACGAATCGGTTGCCAACGAAGAGCATAGAGATTTCCATCTCTATGACCGTCGGAGGCCCAGACAAGATGTTATAATGTCACGTCTGGATACCCGGAAGTACAAAGCCACAATCGCGGCTGAAAGCACGAGATCGGTGAATTCTTTTTGCCCAGTCTCATGCTTTCCAGCAAGGAGGAGAGGTGTGTGGGGTCTTAAGTCCTGCCCACATATGTAAACGCCTTCCAAACCACACATGTGAGGCATCACCGCGTGTGTTAGAGTGAGAGCAATAATTCTAGCACTAGCCCTCCTCTAACTCAAAACTGGTAACTCGTAAGAAAAATGAAAGCGTCGCCTAAGGAGATTTTTAAGTACTGAAATTTGGCGTCATTCCATGAGTGTACGCAATTTTAAAGCGTGACAAGTTAGGTATCTATTTACTCGGCGTAACATCATCTTTCACATTATACAAAAAAAATTGGGCCAACTTTACTGTTTTGTTATTTTTTAATTCACAAAACAGTTTTTTCTTTCCCAAAAAAGGCGTTTAAAAAAAGATTGCGCAAATACCGTGCGAGATAAAAAAAAGTTGCAATGACCGCCACTTTATTCCCTAGGGTGTCTGCTAAAATATATAATGTTTGGGGGTTCCGAGTAATTTTCTACCAAAAGAATTATGATTTTTACATGAAGGAGAGAAGGGTCAGAAAGGCCCGGTATGGAAGTGGTTAAACAATTTTCCTGTAGATTTACTAAAACCATATGAGGTGAAACCTAAAACACTTATCGGGCAGACCCTTACACAGTTGAAGATAATTCTAAAAGAAAATCTAACAAGAAAAATGTATGGGCAGCAAAAAGTAAACCTCTACTGAGACTAGGGTTTTCCCGATACCACTTTTTTAGGACCGAGTACAAGTACCGATACTTTTTTCCCCAAGTACCCGCCGATACCGAATACTGATACTTTTTTTTAAATGTGTCCCCATATATGCAGCCATGTCCCCCCACAAATACAGCCATGTCCCCCTACACATCCAGCCATGTCCTCCCCATACCTAGATGCCGCCTCTGCATGGTTAATCAGGGAACATCACAGCTTTCATTTGAATAGCTGTAGTGTTCCCCGCAGCGCCGCGTATAGACACTCCCCCTTTGCTCGGGATTGGACAGATCACCCGTCCAATCCCAAACAAGGGGGAGTGTCTATACGCAGCACGGCGGGGAACACTACAGCTATTCAAATGAAAGCTGTGATGTTCCCCGCACGCTGTTTAACCAGGCAGCAGTGGCGTTGCGGTATGCTGCGGCTTTTGTTGCGGCGGCGGGGGCTAGTATCGCATGAGGCATCGGGGTCATTTGCGGGAGTACAAGTACTCCCGCAAATGCTCAGTATCGGTCCCGATACCTATACTGGTATCGGGACAACCCTAACAGAGACAACAACATGGAAACACTTTCCAAGCTGATCCAAAGACTTCAAGTCGCAGACCCATAACAAGCATGTAGACGCGTTAATGAAAAATTCCAACATGTGTGTTTGGGGTCAGTGAATGAACTATTGAAACTAGGGTTGTCCCGATACCACTTTTTTAGGACCGAGTACAAGTACGGATACTTTTTTTCAAGTAGTCGCCGATACCAAATACCGATACTTTTTTTAAATGTGTCCCCAAATGCAGCCGTGTCCCCCACATATTGCAGCCATGTCATGTCCCCCCACATATGCAGCCATGTCATGTCCCCCCACATATGCAGCCATGTATGTCCCCCCACATATGCAGCCATGTATGTCCCCCCACATATGCAGCCATGTATGTCCCCCCACATATGCAGCCATGTATGTCCCCCCACATATGCAGCCATGTATGTCCCCCCACATATGCAGCCATGTATGTCCCCCCACATATGCAGCCATGTATGTCCCCCCACATATGCAGCCATGTATGTCCCCCCACATATGCAGCCATGTATGTCCCCCCACATATGCAGCCATGTATGTCCCCCCACATATGCAGCCATGTATGTCCCCCCACATATGCAGCCATGTATGTCCCCCCACATATGCAGCCATGTATGTCCCCCCACATATGCAGCCATGTATGTCCCCCCACATATGCAGCCATGTATGTCCCCCCACATATGCAGCCATGTATGTCCCCCCACATATGCAGCCATGTATGTCCCCCACATATGCAGCCATGTATGTCCCCCACATATGCAGCCATGTATGTCCCCCACATATGCAGCCATGTATGTCCCCCACATATGCAGCCATGTATGTCCCCCACATATGCAGCCATGTATGTCCCCCACATATGCAGCCATGTATGTCCCCCACATATGCAGCCATGTATGTCCCCCACATATGCAGCCATGTATGTCCCCCACATATGCAGCCATGTATGTCCCCCACATATGCAGCCATGTATGTCCCCCATATGCAGCCATGTATGTCCCCCATATGCAGCCATGTATGTCCCCCATATGCAGCCATGTATGTCCCCCATATGCAGCCATGTATGTCCCCCATATTGCAGCGATGCGTCCCTCATACCTTTTAGATATGCTGATGCCGCCTCTGCCGCATACCGCCGTATCCCCCTGCACAATTGCGTAGCGCATTACAAGCTTTCATTCTAAAAACTTGTAAATGGCCGCGCTCCGTGTATTAAAATTCCCCTTCTCCGGATGGAGGGATCCGTCCAATCCCACGCAAGGGGGAGTGTCTATACGCGGATTCGTGCATAGACACTCCCCCTTGCTCGGGATTGGAGGGATCCCTCCAATCCGGAGAAGGGGAGTGTCAATACACGGCCATTTACAAGTATTCAGAATGAATGCTTGTAATGTAAGCTATGCGATTGTGCAGGGGGATACGGCGGTTTGCGGCAGCGGCGGCGTCAGCATATCTAAAAAGGTATGAGGGACGCATCGCTGCAATATGGGGGGGGGAAGTATTCTATTTCAGTATCGGGGGTATTTGCGGGAGTACAAGTACTCCCGCAAATACTCGGCATCGGTCCCGATACCGATACTAGTATCGGTATCGGGACAACCCTAATTGAAACCACCTTCTCAGCATGACAGCCAGGCCTCTAGCATTTTCAGAAAGAGAATTCAACATTGGCAAACTCCATAGCACCCAAGTAGAAATATCCTTTAAAAGGTCACTGGCAAGCAGCGTAGCACAATCCATCCTAAATGCAGTAACTGTCAAAGCAGACAACAGCTGTAACTGATGCAATAATCTGGAAAACGTCAGCCAACTGACTATTGTTCTTGGCTGAGGCCACAGAGGAAGCAGCTATGCAGCCCACAGGCCCCCTGTAGGAAACATGCTTCACAAGCCCCAACGGTGGAAGGCATGCATGGAAGAGAAAGGGATCGTCCTGTGGCCAGAGGAAGCCCTTGTTAAACATCCATCATACCCCAATACCTGAAGATCAGAAGAATTCTTCATACAAAATCCATTAGTGAAATTCCAAAATAATTAAACTGAATTGAGAACAGGTAGGACAGGTAAGGTCGCACCTTCTGTACTTTAGCCCCAGCAGGCAGCATACAGCCGACACTCCTCTGGGTGTGCCACGCCTGGGAGTGTAAAAGGTGGAAGATTGTCAGATACTAAACTCCAAGCTGGCGCTTTCCTTATTTGATCCCCTGCAGATTTTATAATTTGCCAACTTACAAAGAAATTTGGGGTCTAGAATTGTCATCATAGGTGTATTTAAATGATAGAGACAGAATATCGTACCAAAAATCCAGGAAAAAAAAAAAAAACACACAATAGAATATAAAGTTGCCGTTCAGTGAGTAAAAAGTATTTTACCTCCAAGCAAAACATGACTTAGTACTTGGTGGAGAAGCCCTTGTTGGCAAGCACAGAGGTAAGAGGTTGCTTGTATTTGGTGACCTGGTATGCACACATCTCAGGAGGGATTTTGGTCCACTCTTCTTTACAGATCTTCTCCAAAGCCTTAAAGTGGCTGTAAACCTAGTTACACCACTTTTACCTATAGGCAAGCCTATAATAAAACATTCTTGTAAGTACTGGAAAGATCTCCCAAACCTGCGTGGTTTACGAGATATTTAATATATACGATTGTGCCATCATTGGCCATGCCATTTCTAAAAGGGCCTATGCCGAGACAGGTGGCATGCATGGGACTGACTTGACTCCAGCCAGACAGAGCCGGAGTCCCTGGCCCCAGGAAGAGGGAAGAGGAGTGACGATGGATGCGGCCACCAGCGGGTACAACAGGGAAATCGCTGCCTTCATTCACAGGTAGGTGCAACATAATGTGCTAGTATGTGATGCATATTAGCCCATTATGCTTTTACTTTGCAAGGAAAAAAAAAAAAAAAGGGAGGAAGTAACTCATCTAATTCCTCTTTAAAAGGTTGTTTGGCTGTCGCTTGGCAATTCGAAGTTTCAGCTCCCTTCATACATTTTCTACAGGATCAAGAAACTGCTAGGCCACTCCATGACCTTAGAACGGAATGTCAGTCATTTTTTCATCTTTCCATCTATTAAAATCTTCTGCCTTTGTCTTAGTTTTGAATAGTAATTTTTATTTTTTTCCTGCCAGTAAATACCTTATACAGCCCACTTTTTTCTGGTTTGGAAAAAAAAGCCTAGTTAATGACATGCACAGCTTGCTCTCTCACTCTTGTTAGAGTTTTCCAGGATGGGGGGGGGTCATAAGAGGGCCAATGATAACTGCAGAGCTGAATGTGTGCCTCTGTGTGTATGTAAATCCAGGAAGTGAACAGGCAGCAGCTTCAGCTGCCCACAGTTAAAAAATGGTTGCAGCCAGACTCTGTGGAGGGAGATTTCAGTCAATGGCGGCCTATTGTGATACCAAAGGTTTGTTTGGCGATGGTGTTCCCAACTGCTTTGAGATCTTTCACAAGCTCCTCCTGTGTAGTTCTGGGCTGATCCCTCACTTTTCTCATGATCCTCATTACACCATGGGGCGAAATCTTGCATGGACCAGACCGAGGGCAATTGATGGTTAGTTTGTATATTTCCCATTTGCAAATAATCGCGCCAACAGTTTTCTTCTTACTAAGCTTTTTGCTGATGGTCTTGTAGTCCATTCCAGCCTTGTGCAGGTCTACAATCGTGTCCCCGACATCCTTTGACAGCTCTTTGGTCTTGCCCAGGATGGTGAGGTTTGAATGGAAGAAAGATTCTGTGGAGGGATGTCTTTTATACACATAAGTTGTCATCAGGAGAACCTTCTTAAATTGACAGAATTGTACCACATACTGTAGCGAGTCTGCGTGCATTATTGTTGGTTGGTAGGGGATCAAATACTTATTTTGCTCACTAAACTGCAACTTAATTTATAATATTTGCATCGTGTGCTCAGGATTTTTTGCTTGATATTCTGTCCCTATCATTTAATAAAAAAAAAAATTCAGACCCTTTATTTCTTTTTAAGTGGACAAACTTCTAAAATAAATTATTTTCCCCACTGTATACCATAAAGTGTATCAAATGATGCAAGACTGCCAACACTATCTTCTCAAGAACCTCCAAGCTTTTTGTCTAAGACACAGAACGCACATACTTGTGTGACTTCAACAAGCTCAATGTTTATATTACAGTGTGTTCAAGATTTAAAAACCCTCATGTGAATGTGTACTTTTGGCACTTCTAGGCAAGCGAACAAGCTAACACACCCCCTGAAGGCTCTCTCTCCCTCCAATAGGACTTCCTGTAGGTCGCATATGCCTTGGTGGCGCCTGGCTCTGGGGTGTTAAATGGCTGGGAGGCCGACGATTTCTTTTGAAGCATTTTTAGTGGAACTCATTACATATATTTCTTACAGTTAATCACAAATCCTCTGAAGATTCTTTGGGATCGAAACGCGCCAGGCCTTATATAGATTCATAAGAAATGTAAAACTGTATAGCAATGTTGTGTTTGTAATTCTGTGTGTTCGTTTTCACATTTCTTTCACTAGAATATACGATTGTTAATTAATAAATGCTTTGAACTTATACTTTTGCCAACTATTTTGGAATTTCGCTGCTAAAAAAACCCTTAGGGGAACTTCACCTTTTTTTTTTTTTTTTTAACAAGTTTGCTTGATAACCAAGCACCTTCACCACTGACGATAGCGTTGCGTCCTGCCCCCCGCCTACTGACTTACCGGAGCCCCACAATAAAAACTGTAGAATACCAGGCTGGGGCTTACATGGCAAACAAGAAACCGCACTTCGGCCAGTTGAATGGCCACTGAGGCTCCAAGAAACACATTGTTGGTGGGAGGTGAGAACGTCAGATGGGAATTTGTAAAAACGAGGTAGTCCTTGGGGCAGCAGAATGTCACAGGGGCCTTTATAATCTTAAATACATACCCTGAATGAACAAGTATAGGTATGCTTTAGGGTTGTCCCGATACCACTTTTTTAGGACCGAGTACAAGTACCGATACTTTTTTTTAAATGTGTCCCCCACAAAATGCAGCCATGCCCCCCACAAAATGCAGCCATGCCCCCCACATATCCAGCCATGCCCCCAACATATCCAGCCATGCCCCCCCATACCTAGATGCCGCCGCCGCATGGTTAATCAGCGTGCAGGAAACATCACAACTTTCATTTGAATAGCTGTAGTGTTCCCCGCAGCGCAGCGTATAGACACTCCCCCTTGCTCACCCGTCCAATCCCGAGCAAGGGGTAGTGTCTATACGCAGTGCGGCGGGGAACCCTACAGCTATTCAAATGAAAACTGTCATGGTCCCCGCACGCTGTTTAACCAGGCGGCGGCTTTCGTTGCGGCGGTGGCAGCGGCGTTAGTTTCGGATGAGGCATTTGCGGGAGTACAAGTACTCCCACAAATGCTCAGTATCGGTACCGATACTGGTATCGGGACAACCCTAGTACGCTTTAAACTTGACCTGTTCTCAAAAAGTGAAGATTTGCCAAGTTATAGTGAACATTTAGAAATGTTATTTGTGCGGAAAAAGTTTACCTTTTGTATTGAATTTCTCTTGAAAAATAGAAGTACACTTCCAGGTATGTGAGAGGGCCAAGGCACTCTTGTGCCTTCAGTTCATTGCTAGGTATTTGCAGTGTGTGATCTAAGGCACTGCTGCCTCAGCCTACCAATTCTAGAAAATTTGGAGATGTCATTATTGGGCTGCTCATTGTTCTTCCTGATGGAAGCTCTATCACGAGGAGTTAAAAGCCTATTAAGATTGTCAAAACACACACACTTCCCAAAAAGGTTTGAACACTGTAAAAGCAACAAAAAATAATTCAATGTCAGCAGCTACAAATACTGTAGCTGCTGACTTTTAATATAAAAGCACACCTTGCCTGTCTCAGGGATCCAGTGATGTCGGCTTCCAAGCCGATTCTTTAATCGGCTTTGGGTGCATGCGCCAGACATCTTATGTAAGGGAAACCGGCAGTTGAGCCTTCCGGATTCACAACTGGTTTCATATTGCGCATGTGCAAGTTATGCTACGCTTTCTGAATGGTTCGGCAGTCTTCTCCATTTACCGCGTTTTAATGCTCCTACCCACAATACAACTCTGTGTAATGCATAGGAGGGCATACAGACTTATCAAGTCATTATCTGCTTATTGAGCTCCCTGGGTCAAGGGCACACACACACACACACACACACATAATATACACACACACACACTTAACTTTTACTACTCGTCATTTATGACATGCTTCCTTTAAGCAGCAGGGATCACTAAAGGATCCGAAGACCACAATTATGCAGACAGGCTTGGCCCTTAGAGCTGCTTAAAAATATGTTTTTCTATTTTTCAATTGAAGCGCCTCCAACTTTGAAAAGTTCCAAACAGAACAGGTGGCTTCCTTTTTTCACAAGTAGCTGACGTTTATGGCATGTTCTTCCCTGTCCCAGTCATTATCATTGAAAAAGAAGAAAGGTCAGCGAAGGAATGAACACAGATGTGTCTGGGTACATGACAAGCATGGAGCTGTCAATGTAAACTGAATCCAAATGTAAACGCACAGCCGTACTGTTAAATGCAAATCAGAGTCAGTGAAAAGGGGATAACATTACAGAGTTACATGCGGTTGCTAGATGGTATTTGAATGGTGCCGTTATGGGATACAACACAAATAGAATTTGGCACAACTTTTGAGCCGATCACATAACAAGGCAGTGAGTAGAGAAGAAAACCGGCGCATTCTTTTTTTGTAGTCAAAGCCAAAACAAACGTGTAATTGTGGGAAATTTTTAACATGCTAGAGCGGATGGATTGAAAGCAGCGCAGCCATTGGCTGGCGCTGCTGTCAATCACATCCAGTGACGCGGTGCGCTGAGCGGCAGGGCTGAGCTATACATGGTATCACGGGAGCGCGCCCATAAGGACTACACACAATGCGAGCTCTCTCGCATGAATGTGTGTAGTTCTTGCGGGGAGGACCAGAGACAGCCACCAAGGGACCCCAGAAGACGTGGATCGGGGCCACTCTGTGCAAAACGAGCTGCACAGTGGAGATAAGTATATCATGTTTGTTATTTAAAAAAATAAAAAATAAATAATTTGGTGTACAACCCCTTTAACCACTTAACAACCGCCGCATGTATATGTACGTCCACAGAATGGCACGTACAGGCACATGGGCGTACATGTACGTCCCTGCCTTCTTGCGGGTCGGGGGGCCGATCGGGACCCCCCTGCTACATGCGGCGGTCGTTTTACCTGTGGGAGCGATCCGGGATGAGGGGAAGGCTGTTGGTTTCTGTCCGTCCCCTCGCGATCGCTCCCAGCAAATCAGCAGAGCCCCCGCCCTGCACTTCCTCTGCCTGTGTAATGTAAACACTGGCAGAGGAAGTGATGTCACCTCTCCTCTCGGCGGTATTTTCGACGTGACGAGAGGAGAGAAGACATCACAAGTAAGTCGCACCAACAGCACAATGACACCGCACACATAGGCACATTCCGATCACCCCCCCAGCCCCCTATCACAGTGTCACTAATTGCAGTGATCATATATGTACTGATCACTGCATTTAGTGTCAGTGTGACAGTTACTGTGACAGGCAGTTAGTGTTAGGTCCAGGGTAGCCCCGTACCCCCCAATAAAGGTTTAACCCCTTAATCACCGTCCTAGTTAACCCTTTCACCCCCCTATTGCCAGTGTCACTAAGCGATCAGTTTTCTGATCGCTGTATTAGTGTCACTGTTGCCGCTAGGTAGCTAATTTTTTTTTATATTGCGATTTTTTTTTACTAAAGACATGTGGCTGAATACATTTTGGCCTAAATGTTTGACTAAAATTTAGTTTATTCGATTTTTCTTATAACAAAAAATAAAAAATATTGTTTTTTTTTCAAAAATGTCGCTCTATTTTTGTTTATAGAGCAAAAAATAAAAATCGCAGAGGCAAAACAAATACCTTTAAAAGAAAGCTCTATTTGTGGGAAGAAAAGGACGCAAATTTTGTTTGGGAGCCACGTTGCATGACTGTGCAATTGTGTGTTAAAGCGACGCAGTGCCGAATTGTAAAAACACCTTTGTTCATTTAGCAGCATATTGGTCCGGTCCTTAAGTGGTTAATAACACCCTTAAATTGGTTGGCAGAATGCAGTACGAACTGTGAAATCGTATGGAATCAAATCGCATGGGTCTGAACACCCATATGATCCAAATTCAGTGCGAAAAAAAAGGGTCCTGCAGCATTTTGGTGGGAATGCGCCAAATTCACATCACCCAGGCATCGCATGTAATGTGCACAGCAACGTGGTACGAATCACATGCAATGTCTGGGATTGCATTAGTGTGAACCCAGCCGTGCACAGAACACCTTTTAATAAAAAAAGACATTTACAAAGTGTAATCGTAGCATGCAACTAGGAAAGTCAACCCCAGTCTGAGGTCAGGTCATGAAATGAATGCAGCACCTATCATTTCTAGAAAATCTGGCAAAGGAGACATAGAATGCAGTGATGGAAACAGCTGTGAATGCCTTCAAGACGCACCAGAGTTCAAACTGCTAAACATAAACCCAGAGTAGTGGGAGTAACACTGCGTGTTTGCATCCTGAGCATTACTATGTCCACTTATGTGCTTCATCAGAGTCTAAATGGAGGTACTAATGTCCAGGCTTCAAACTCGGCCCCCCAAGCTATATTTGGATGCTGTGCCCAGGCGGACATGACCAGCCAGTCATGTGTGTCCATCCGAGAGGATTCTCACAGGCTGCCCAGTGTGTGGAACAGAGCTGTCACAGCAAACCTGCCATAATGAAGAAACGCATGCACTTGTTGGCCAGTCTGGGGAGACTTTAAGGATCACCCAATGGGCTGTTGATTGAAAAAAATCACCAACAGCAAAAAAAAAAATCTTCTAGGAGAAGATTGGAGGGGAGGAGCATCCATCAGTACATATCCTATTTCTGCAGGTGTCACTATAGCCCACTGGTCATTATCTATAGGATCTTTGTGTTCTTCAGCCTAGGTTCACATTGGAGCGATTTGATCTCTCAAATTGCATGACAAATCGCAGTCTAGTGGAGGCAACGGCACTGTTCCAATCGGTGCGACACAAATTTTGCAGCGCCTCACAGATTAGCAAAAGTAGTTCCTGCACTACTTTTGCCGATTTCAGGTGCGACTTCAATAGACATCTGTGTATGACACCTCACAGATGTTTATCAAGTAGCAGGTGAAATCACATTGACATTGCTACTTTGAAATCACGATACTTTAAGGCTGCATTCACATCTAGGCGTTTTTACGCCCGACGCCGCATACGCTGGAGGGGAAATTCCCCTCTCTGGAGATGGTTCACATCTCCACGCCGAACGCCTAAAGCCCAAAACAAGTCCCGGACCCTTTTTTTCCCAGGCGTCTTCGGCGTTCGGCATAGGAGATGATGGACCTCTCCAAAAAGGGGGGTAAAAATGAGGAGTTTTGTCGCCGCAAATCGCGGTACAAAACGCCTCACATTTGTCGCCGCAATTCGCAGGTCAGGACGCGCGATTAGGTGTGAATGCAGCCTTAGTGAAGTAGCGCGATTTCAAAGTAGCATCAATGTAAACCAGGGCTCAATGAGCTAAATAGAAACATGGCAAACTGACAATCTTGGGCTTTGTTTACACTTGCAATTGGAGGGCCACAAACTTGACCCAATTTGTAGACATCAGCAGGAGGTATACATGCCGAATGCTACACATTCAAGTCCATGGGAAAGCGCCACAGACGCTGCACAACTGCGTGCAGTGCACAAAGTGGCAGCGCGCTTGTCAGCAAAAATGGGGATAAAACATGTGAGGATGCAATCGTATCGCATCCTCACCCCCTGTCAGTAGCCTCTGGCATGCGTGCCGAGTGTGGATCCGGCTTCACAGGAAAATTAGATTTAAGGCTCGTATTGCCTTAAAAAAAAAATCGGGCGAACGTTTTCGTCCAAAAAAAATTCTTACGGTTTTTGTATAGTGTATACGCAACTTTCCACAGCTGATTCCGTATTTTCCTACGAAATGACAACATTTTTCTTGTATGCAACAGAACCAACAAACAATTTGTTTAATGAGTACTGTTTTCGTACAAGAAAAATCTGAAAAGAAAGACTGCACGTGATCAGAAAAAAAAAAACCCTTTGTCATCCGAAAATTTTCGATCATCGTTTCCGATTCGCTCCGAAACATCAAAAACAATCAGACGAGCATTCACCCAAATTTCTCATTGTGTATACCCCACTTTAGTCTACCCTTACCCTTTTATAAATAGGCCCCAGCTGTAAGGCTCAGCTCACATAGGATGTTCTGCGCTTCCTGAACTGTTTCCCGCACAGCATTGAAATTGCACGGCGTTCATGCAAACAGCAGGGGGCGCAAACGCCAAGTTACCGACACACCAAAACGGTTCACAAAACAGAGCTACTGACAGAATATGATCGCAAAAGTGTAAACACCCATGTAATGCGATCGCAATGCATTTTGTCACTCTTTGTGCGAAATTGACCAAAAATGTTTTAAGCTGCCGGACAAAGAACAACAGAGAACCTGCCCTCCTGTATCCCAACTAAAGAAGAGCCAAGATATAGAGCTGCAAAATATATCAAAACCAGGAACAGCACAGCGCAGCTGGTTCACAGCGTCCCCCCACAGGGATGTAGTCCCAAGGGAGGGAGTGGGCACTCTGACTAACCCCCAGCTAGAACAGCTCGGATGATGGTGGCAAGCTTACCGAGGAGAAACAGGAAGTGAGAAATTCAGACAAAAAAAACATTTAGAAGGTTAATGAAAGGAAAAGGTAAGTGAACCAACAATGCACTAGCTTAAAGGAACCCATTTAGAAAAAATAAATAAAAAATTTACAACCCCTTTAAGCAAAACTGCAGTTAACTGTTAAACTTTATGTTTGGAAATCAATTATAAAAAGGGCAGCTTTACAAACCTTAGAGGAACGCAAAAAATAACTTGGTAAACTTGGTGCTACTTGCAGCGAGTATTCACTCATCAATACGACTCATGTTTTCCAACTTACATAACGATCTACTTTTCCATTTCTGATTCCCATTTTCCTTTCCCTCATTTCCTCATCTTCAGTTTTCTCTCCCACATAGAGATGGGTCATATTATTGCATACCATACGGATCTTACTTCTGGACAAACCACACCGACATTTGTGGCGTAATGGATAGATCTTTGTTGTATCACAATGATGTATCCATTTTTCCACAGTCTAGATTTCTGTTGGACAGCCTGCTACAGAGTACTTGCTGACCAATTCCACTTTTGCTTTGTATTTAGACACCTTTCCCACTGAAGCGCTAGAACGCTAAAAATAGGAGGGCCTGCAAAGCGCCCTGAAAGAGCGGCTCCATTCACACACTAGAGCGGTGCGCTGGCAGGACGTTAAAAAATGTCCTTCAAGCAGCATCTTTGGAGTGGTGTGTATACCGCTGCTCCACCACTCTTGCCTGTTGAAATGAATGGGCCCAACGGCTGTACTGCCAGCAAAGCACCTCTGCAGCGGCGCTTTATCGGTGGTTTTAACTTTTTCTGCGAAAATACCTCCGCAAAAATGACGGTAAAAGCACCGCTAAAAATAGCAGCGTTTTACCACCGCTGCCGCCCCAGTATGAAAGGGACACTAAAGTAAACATTTATGTGCAATTCATACTAAGCACAATGCATAAGCTAAACCCAAGTTATTTGTTGAAGCAAAAACTGTTTATCAGTGGTCTTCAAACGGCTGTCTTTTGCTTGGGGGTTCCACCCCCCCCCCCCCACCCCGTCAGCAGTGGGGCAGAGTTCCTTCCACTAAAACCAACATCTCCCATTGAGGTCAAAGTGATACCAACTATGTGGCGCAATTGTACCCATTGATACAAACTACAGGTGCACGATTCTGGATTAAATGAGAACCACATTTTTGCCTAGATCACGATTCTCGACTTAACATCTTTCACATTATACAAACAAAAAAATTGGCTAACTTTACTGTTTGTTTATTTTTTTTTACACTAAAGTATTTTTTACCCCAAAAAATTTACATTTGAAAGATTGATGCGCAAATAGTGTGACATAAAAATTATGCAACGACCCCCATTTTATTCTCTAGGGTCATATATACAGATATATATAAAATTTTCTAGCAAAAAATAAATTTCAACTTGTAAGCAACAAGTGTCAGAAAAAGGATTAGTCTTTAAAATGGTTAAACTGGCCTCATTTGCAGATCGAAGTTCATTCCTTTAATATGCAACATGAACCTAAAAAGATACAATGAGTCTTTTAATCTCTTTTTCAGCAGTGAGAGTCGGTTCACACTGGGGCGACTTGGGATCCGACTTGAGGTCGCCTCAAGTCGTCCCAAGTCCCGCTGTAGAGAAAAACAATGTTAGTGAATGGGAGCGGTGTTAATACACACTAATCATGTCGCTCCGACTTCAGAAAAGGTTCCTGTACGACTTCAATCCGACTTCTAGGTCAGGAGTCTCCAAACTACGGCCCTCCAGGTGTTCAGGAAATACAATTCCCATCATGCCTAGTCATGTCTATGAACGTCAGAGTTTTACAATGCCTCATGGTAAGTGTAGTTCCACAGCAGCTGGAGGGCCGTAGTTTGGAGATCCCTGTTCTAGGTGATTCGTACCCATTGATTTCAATGGAAGTCGCCTCCAAGTCTGATCACTGAAGCGACCTTTCAGCAAGATAGCATACATTTCTCAGGCAAACCTCTCCCTCCCCCTCCCTCAGCTGATTGTTGTTTTATTGGCCACTGGAATGTCTCCTGTCCTGGAGTCGACTTCAAGTAGTGTTGTAAATCGCCCCAGATGGCCATGTGGTTAATGCTCAAGTCGTGTCGGAGTCGCCTCTGAAAGTCGCTCTGGAAGTCGTGTCGCCCCAGTGTAAGCCGACTCTGAGCAATGTTGTTGCTAAACATTGCAGGCTGCTTCTTTTCTTTTTATCGACAGCTTACACAAATCGTTGAAATGCTGGATTAAGATATAGTGTGGGGGGGTTGAATCCTTTATCTTCGATCTTTTAACGATTAATTGTGGAGCTCCAATACCAACAATGGGACACTATTCCTCCCACTGAAACCAATGACGGGACACTATTGCTCCTAACCACACCAATGGTGGGGCACTATTCCTCCCACTGATATTAACAATTGGGTATTATTACCGATGAGTGATTGTTTACTCCCACTGACGGAAAGACTTTTCTACTCCCACTGGCCACAGTCCGGGCCCCCAAAAGTTCAAAGGACAGTAAACTGACCCTTTGTTCACAAAGTCTGGAGATACATACTGCAAATGAAGGGGAAGCGCAAGCTGTAAGCCTGGGTTTACACTGTAGCGATGCGGGAACCAGCGGGATGTTCAGGAGGCAGTTCACGCTTCCCTCTGCAAACCACTGCGGGTGTCAAGACAATGTTAATGACATCTGCTTATCAGTTCAGAGATCGCAGTGCGAAATGTCGATTCAAACAGGAATTGGATCGCATGGATCAAAACATGCAATGCGGTTCCAGTGCATGGGGAAAAATAAATAAAAAATCCATGCACCTTTTTTCTGCGAACCCAATGCGAGTTCAGCCATACAACTGTATGGGTGAACTCGCATTGCATGTTATCGGTACAGCAGTGTGGGTGCGAATCACATGCAATGTCCATTCACTATGGTGTGAAGCTTGGGCTAAAAGTGCAACTCTGCTTCATCACTAAAGCTGGACATACACAATTGGATATTTTTCATTCAGGGTTCTTCCATCCACACTATACAATGCAGGTGGACAGATCTTCTGCTCTGGCTATTACATTCTGACAGCCGACACCAAACAGCGACTGCATCTGATTGAATGCAGAAAAAGAAGAGAAATTGCAATTAAATTCAGCCGCCAATAACTTTGGATCTACTGATCGTTTTGATCATAAACAGCATTAGTTTATGTATCTTATTTGCTCATTTTGAATTTCCCATATTTAAAGAATCTATAATTATATACACACTTTTTTATTATTATTATTATTATGACCCACCTCAACCTCAGGAGGTCTAACAATTTACGGTCAAATTATCCGTGACTCCAGCTGGCTGGGAATCAGAGGACATATGCCCAAGGCATTGTGTACCTTCATGAGATCATGCAAGCTATGCCTTCTGAACCACACTGAGCTAATGACTACAGATGCCAATACATTTGCAAATCTGAATAAATCTTTCCAGTGACTGTCAAGCCCAATACTGACATCTTTGGCATTTCTTGTGCATTCTGAGCATTACATAAAGTCTATGGATTATTGGAAACCGTACATTGCTGCGAGATCACTTTGTTATGTCTACATGACTGAGCCGGTAGCTCTAGAGTCACAGTTGCTGCAGTAAGAAAGAAGGAATGCTGTTAACCTATTAAAGCAACTGGTAGAGAGAGAGAAGGCTTTCACTGCTGACCTATTTCTGAAAATGCCAGTTGAGTGGCTTCCTCTAAGGCTGGGTTCACACTGGTGCCATGTTAGAGATTGCATGCGATTTGCACCGCACTGCTGTGCCGATCACATGCCATGTCTGTGCAATGTTCAGGCTGATACCCGATATCAGGTGCCAATAGTCAGTATCACCGTCAACTCTCACCAAGATGCAGCGCGTCACCCGCCGCCCAGATGCAGCGAGTCATCCGCCACTGTCACTCAGACGCAGCATGTCACCTGCCACCCAGATGCAGCCTGTCATTACTTACACTACTTCTGCCAGCCTCTCCCCAGCAAAGCAGTTAAACCACCACATGCGAGCGGTGAGAGAAAAACTTAACTATCTCTCTGCTCGCCCATGGCTGTAGCTCTGACAAGAACAGCTTTTGCCGCCGCGTTATAGGGGCAAAACAGCGGTGATGTGAGGCGGGCAGAGAGATTATGTCATCTCTCTGCTGCCCGCTGAAAGCTTGGCAAACTGCAGAGAGCAGGAACAAAGATTGTCTCGGGACAGCCGCACACTGAACAAATTGTAGCGTTTATTGAAAAAAGGACAGCACTACAAGTCACAGCACAGTAAAATAAAACCCAACTACTGACACGTTTCGCACTAACACTAGGGCTAAGACTAAGCACTATTGTTAGTGCGAAACGTGTCAGTGGTTGGGTTTTATTTTACTTTGCTGTGACTTGTAGTGCTGTCCTTTTTTCAATAAAGGCTACAATTTGTTCAGTGTGCGGCTGTCCAGAGACAATCTTTGTTCCTGCTTTGCTAAGTGCATTGCCTGCACCTGAGTTGTCTGCAACGGTGGATGTCCGTTTGGGTTCCCACCTGGAACGGCTATTCCCTTTCCCCAAACTGCAGAGAGCAGCGCTCAGGGACAGGAGAGGGGTGGGTTTGGGAGGAGGAGGTGTGACCAATATACAGGTAAGTTTGACAGATTGCGATAGATTGAAAAATTTGACCGCTCTGATAAATGGTCGCCCCTACTGTGAACTCCTGAAAAAGCCATAGTGTGCATGAACATGTTGGTCAACGCGGAGGGGAGTTTTCCAGGCAGACAAAAATGAGAGCTTAAAAAAAAGATCAAAGCCTGTAGGAGCCGTTTCCTTGAGATGCAGCGTGCATGAGCCCTAAAAGATTCAGCTGTGAAGGGGGCAATTTTTCACCTGTATCTGGTTATTGAATTTTGAGGCATGACTGGGAGAAAAAAAAAATGCTCATTCTTCCTGTGAGCAGTCAGCGGTCATGCACAAGTGCCGTGTTATTTCATGTCTATAGAATAGTTGTGATGTAGGCGCTTCTAGAGTACGTAATCAAAACATGAAAGGACAAGCGCACATAATCTAGTTAATATGTAATTCCACTGGTGATGATTATATTGACTGTACCTCCGTCAAGATATCCAATATGCATATGCTTGTTCTAAGATAGTGACTCACTAAAGGAAATAAGAATGACAGCCATAGTAGCTTTAAGATCAATCCATCGGCAGCACCAATATTTCTTTCCAAACATATTACTATAAAAAGGAGCATTTATTTCTATTCCTATCAACAGGAAAAGTAATAAAACCGCTAGGTGCCAACTACACTGAACATACATATTTCGTCAAAGCACGTCCAGTCGAAAGCTGGTAGAAATGACTATGAGAGCTGCCTTGGCCCATAGACAGTGTTACCAGGGTCTTCTCAGAAGGCTGCAGTTGGAATTTTTAGACCCAAAACACACATACGAGTCAATTTAGAGAAAAGCTAAAATTCCCCAACAGCATGTATTTATATTGTGGGAAGAAACCCACATGCCCATACACCAAGCCATCACATAGGAGACAAAGGGGCCATCAAAAGGCATTTGTAGTTGTAGGCGATGCTTAAAAGATTAAGTAAAATCTCTCTTTAATTGTACCTACCGTACTGGCAAGTCTAACCGGTAGGTACTGTAAATATCTCCCAACTTGCACCGTTTTAGGAAATATTTACAATATATGCTGCTGCCAGTGTCATCAGCGCATGCGCACTGATGGAATGGCCCACTTGTGCAGTCTCTTCAGGACCGTGCGATGACCGGTGGCACCTGGAGTGACGTCGTTGCGGCTCCAGCCAATCACAGCGCTGGAGACCACGAACCTGGAAGTAACTCTGGAAAAGATGTTCATCGTGGAAGCAGAGTGCGGGCAGAACTGCAGGGCATCGTTTTAAGGCAAGCATTTCATATTGAGCTAGTATGCAATGCATACTAGCTCATTACGCCTTTGTCTTGCAGGTTTGGGGTTGTTTTTGATTCCCTCCCCCGGCCCCCCCCCCCCCCCCCCCCCGCCCAGAGGTTTTCAACCTCTTTAAACTGTTACCAGTACTGTGCTACAAAAACAATAAATTGTTGGTATTGTCATACTCAGTGACACTCCTAAAATGAAGATTCTGCTGCATCCACCAATCCTAAGTGTGAAAAGACAGCTATTTTGAGATAATCATCCACATATAGCAATGTTTTTGTACCAGGAAGTTCCTGTGTTTGGCTAAAAAGGGACAGCCATCCTTTGTAGTCTATTTCTGCCTTGTTTTTCCTATTCTTGGCCTCCATACATCGCATATCCTGCTGCAAGAATAGACACTTGCGCTTTGCTCAGGTAAGCACCTGAAACACAGAAAAGGCTCCAAGTAGCCTCCCATTCTGATTAAAAGGATAAGCACACACACAATTTTTTTTTATATATATATATATATATATATATATATATATATATATATATATATATATATATATATATATATATACACACACATACACACACATATATATATAAACACACACACACATACAGGCTCCTATAGGAAAAAAAAGTGTGTGTGATTAATTTATAATATATATACACATACACTTTATTTTATTTTTTTAATAGGAGCCTGAAAAGCATTGTACCCATGATCAGCAGATTGCGGGTTCAATGCAGGACTCCTGCAGACTGTCAATGTAATCTGTCTGCCCGTACATCATATACCGTATGGCCAGACAGTTACACACTGACAGGAAGAATCAATGAACAACACTATCGTAGTTCATTGAGAACTAAAAGCCCACAGCCGCAAAGGACAGTAGTTGAGTCATTCACAGAACTGTGAACTAATAAAGTAGCCTTGTGGGCGTAGTTCTGCGCAGCCACGCTTTTTCAAAAAGTGACAGCTGGTATGGGGAACTGCTCCCTGTACTGCTGTCACACTGAGGGCACAGATCTCCAAGCTGCTGCAGAAGCGAAAAAAAGTTACATGTCCAACCCTAAAAATGAATGGAACATGTAACATGTTCCTAAAGGGGAACTTATTTAAGGCGACATTCACATGACCGCATCTGTACATTCATGCCGTCAGTTCTAAACACTGTGTACAAACCTGAAAGTCACCTCTTTGTATAAATTAAGGACTGGTTACATGAGAATAGAGCCTACAACTGACCCCGGGTGCAGACAGCATGTAGCTAGGATCAGCATTTTTGCCGAGTTGCTGGATGCAGCTAATGAGCCAGTTAGTATGCGGCCAAAGCAGAGTGTCGCGGCGTCCACAGAGGGTGTTTATAAAACCATCTGCACCAATACAGCTGTGTGAAGGGCCAATATGGTCACATATGTACAATGCAAGCAGAGGGAAACACAAGCAGTCCTGATGCATGCTGTAGTTTGGGCATACTCAGAGCTTTATAAAAAAGGTCAAAAACAAATATTTTATTACAAAAAAAAGAAATCACCAGACACCATTATTGGCTGTGAATTCTACCAGGACTCCAATAACTGTTCCTGGACCTTCTACTGTACATGTGATTGTACATGCATTAGGCCAGTTAACCCATATCACACCTAGTCAGTGCAAGGGACAATCAAAAATCTATTTAATAAAACAGCTAAAGTGGATGTAAACCCTCCATACACCCAGTGAAGTGAATAGCCTCGGATGATACACACAGGTGAACCAAATCTTCCTACATAGGTTTTACATGTATATCTGCCGTCTTCACATCATTTATATACTGTTTAGAAAGTTCAGATGAGTCATAAAAGGGCCAGTGAAGGCTGCAGGGCTGGAGCATGCCTCAGTGTGTCTGTGTAAATCCATTAAGTGAACACGCAGCAGCTTCAGCTGCCCACAGTTAAAATTGTTGCAGCCCGACTCAGTGGAGGGAGATTTCTGCAGCATATATGGCAAGTACAGAATATATACAATAATATGCAAAGTGGTTGAAAGGAAGCTTCAGAATGGAAAAGATGTTTTTATTACAAATGATGTGCGCAGACTGAAATTCCTCTGTACAGTAGAAGATTTCCTATCATCTGTGCCCAGTCTTGCCACACAGAGTTATTCCAGCTTGGAGTAATCTTCTTTTATTGTTCAGTGAAGTAAAACGGACTTACAGAGAAAAACCTTAGTCCATTCCGCCCCCTTGCTGTGACAGGTTATTTACATATCTCATGCACTAGCCTGGAGACGGGCATTATTTTTTAATTCCCACCCCTTTTCTGAAGTCATGTGGTTACTTTTCTGGATTTTGACTGGATGTTAGTGATCATAGCAGAATTTAGTTTAAGGAATACACAGGAAAAAATGCATGTTGACAAGAAGTGTAGAGGAGGGCGGGGAGTCTACTGACATCACAACTCCACCCACAGAGCTCCTGACAACAGACACACCCACAGAACCGGCAGTTTATCGGGTCTCAGAACAGACAGAGGGGAGACATTTGACAGGTAAGAAGATGCATGTATATCCTTATAGATCAACACTATGGCAGTAATTTAGAAAGGATGAGAGTGGCTTTAAATCCACTTTAAGGTTGCCCTTTTATTCACAATGAAAGCCAGCACAGAAAACCATGTGAATTAAAGGAGCGGAGTGACCAATAGGCCCCTTAGTCCCCAGCAGAGCCCGTATCAATGTGCGTTACACAACCCCAAGCCTATAGCTGTGTACAGTCACATCTTCCAATTCATCTCAATGGACGGCTGTAGGCAGCAGCTGCAGGTCCCAGGGAAGCGGTTAGGCAGGATCTGCAGGCTGTACGCATAAAGTTTCTAGTTATTAGGTTTACATTCACTGTATCCCCCCAATGCCTCCTCTGTATCAGAGGACATACTACACCGCCACCCTCGTCCCCCCCACCCCCATGTACTTTAAAGTGGAGTTCTACCCATTCTGACACATTACTGGGATCACAACGCCACCCGCAGTACAGTCCTAAATAGATAGAAAAAAAAAAAAAAACTTTGTAAATACACGTTTTTTTCCTTTCGTGTACTTGGGCGCCACTTCTGGTCCCAACCACTAAGGGCTCTTTCACACGTCCGTTCAGTTTTCCCCTTCAGCTTTTTCCCCTTCAGTTGATGCGTTTTTCATCCGTTTTTCGTCCGTTCCGTTTTTTTTGATGGAAGAAAAATAGGGTTTTCTTCCGTCCAAAAAAACGGAGCTTACCGCAGACGGATGTTTAGCGGATGTTTAGCGGATGCTCATCCGCTAACGGACGCTAACCCATAGGGAAGCATTGAGGTCCGTTAACGGACGTCCAAAAAGAACGGACGAACTGAACGGACGTGTGAAAGGGCCCTAATGCAATTTCCTTATTAGGCGATTCCCTTTGGGTTTTTTGGCATCATCTATCCCAGGAGTCTTCGGGAAGCCTTCCGGGTTCTCTGTTGATCGGTTGATCGACAGGTTGCCACAACGGGTCGGTAACTTCCGCCGACACCGCCATTACTAAGGCAACCTGTAATCAACAAAGTGTAGTGTCAATACTGCGCAGGCGCAAGATCAGAAGGTGCATGCTGGGTAGCCAGTTGCACCGAATCCTGGCGATACACAGGAGCGAGCTTCAGATGCCCACATGCTCCACGGGCCCTGCCAGGATCAAGTAAGAGATTACAGATAAGAAAAAACTATGAGGACAGTTATCACAGAATCCAAATTAGAGAGTAAGAGTACCAAGATGTACAGGGGGGGGGGGGGGGTGCTTCTAATTGCTTAGGAGACTGAAGTTCCGCTTATATTTTAGAGGTTTTTCGGCTTGAAGGTGTCTAAAGTCAGAGCAAGTATGTGTGTTGTGATGTGCAGAGAACACCAGCTAGAAACAATTACACCTACAATTCACAGTACATAAGCATGATCACTAGATGTCACTCACATGTTCACAATAAATATTACATATGAAGTATATTTGGCACCCCAGGCAGATCAACATTTTTATTACCAATCTTGAAATGTAAGTGGAATTCCATGCTAGACCCTATCTAACCCTAAACATGCCCCCCCCCCCCCTCTTCTCACACCTATGCCGACTAACCTGTGTAAGAAAGATGTATAATCAATACTTACCTATTTTCAGGCCGCACCAGTCCAAGTCATGCTCCTGTGTCAGCTGCAGAAGAAAGAAAAGAGCGCTGCGACAATGGCTGGGAGCGGTGGCATCACCCATAGGGTACTATGACCCACCCATTGTTGGCGCTTCCTCCTCTTCCCTGCGGCTGCCACAGGGGAGCCAGAACACACAACTTAACCAGAGCAAGCTGAACACAGAGAAGTATATAAATCTTTCTTACACAGGTTAGTCAGCATGGTTGTTTATTAACGAACCGCGACTACGTCAGATCACTGGTGGATCTGTATGAGGACAAGATCACTGGTGGATCTGTATGAGGACAGGATCACCAGAGATCACAGGATATTAATCCAGTACAGGCAAGGAGATCACTACTGAGGACACAAGCCGGGACAGTCCCTGGACACCGAGTGCTCTACCCGTGATCCTCCAGCTATTGCAGAACTACAAGTCCCATGAGGCATTGCAAGGCTGGCTGGTACAAGTATGACTCCCAAAGGCAGAGGCATGTTGGGACTTGCAGTTTTGCAACAGCTGGCAGACCACAGGAAGGACAGTCCCTGCTCTGCACTGAGGTGACCCCCCCCCCCCCCCTCCAAGACAACCACCACCATGACTGTTACCCTATGCTTCCCCCAATAATATCTCCCCATTCCCTGTCCCCCCCCTTATATGTTTCCCTATCCCATCGCCCCCCCCACTTATATGTCTCTCTATCCCCTGTCTCCCCTCCCCCAATTATATGTCTACCCATCCCCTGTCGCCCCCCCCCCACTTATATGTCTCCCCATCCCCTGTCGCCCCCCCCCACATATGTCTCCCCATCCCCTGTCACCCCCCCCCCCACTTATATGTCTCCCCATCCCTCCACATATGTCTCCCCATCCCCTGTCACCCCCCCACTTATATGTCTCCCCATCCCCTGTCACCCCCCCCATATGTCACCCCCCCTATATGTCTCCCCATCCCCTGTCACCCCCCCCCATATGTCACCCCTCCTATATGTCTCCCCATCCCCTGTCACCCCCCCCCATATGTCACCCCTCCTATATGTCTCCCCATCCCCTGTCACCCCCCCCATATGTCACCCCCCCCTATATGTCTCCCCATCCCCTGTCACCCCCCCCCCTATATGTCTCCCCATCCCCTGTCGCCCCCCCCTATATGTCTCCCCATCCCCTGTCGCCCCCCCCTATATGTCTCCCCATCCCCTGTCGCCCCCCCCTATATGTCTCCCCATCCCCTGTCACCCCCCCTATATGTCTCCCCATCCCGTCACCCCCCCCCCCCCTATATGTCTCCCCATCCCCTGTCACCCCCCCCCCTATATGTCTTCCCATCCCCTGTCACCCCCCCCCCTATATGTCTCCCCATCCCCTGTCACCCCCCCCCTATATGTCTCCACATCCCCTGTCACCCCCCCCCCTATATGTCTCCCCATCCCCTGTCACCCCCCCCCCTATATGTCTCCCCATCCCCTGTCACCCCCCCCCCTATATGTCTCCCCATCCCCTGTCACCCCCCCCCCTATATGTCTCCCCATCCCCTGTCACCCCCCCCCCCCCTATATGTCTCCCCATCCCCTGTCACCCCCCCCTATATGTCTCCCCATCCCCTGTCACCCCCCCCCCCCCCCTATATGTCTCCCCATCCCCTGTCACCCCCGCCCCCTATATGTCTCCCCATCCCGTCACCCCCCCCTATATGTCTCCCCATTACGTCACCCCCCCCCCTATATGTCTCCCCATCCCCCGTCACCCCCCCCCTATATGTCTCCCCATCCCCCGTCACCCCCCCTATATGTCTCCCCATCCCCCGTCACCCCCCCCTATATGTCTCCCCATCCCCCGTCACCCCCCCCCTATATGTCTCCCCATCCCCCGTCACCCCCCCTATATGTCTCCCCATCCCCCGTCACCCCCCCCCTATATGTCTCCCCATCCCCCGTCACCCCCCCCTATATGTCTCCCCATCCCCCGTCACCCCCCCCTATATGTCTCCCCATCCCCCGTCACCCCCCCCTATATTCTCCCCATCACCCCCCCCTATATGTCTCCCCATCCCCCGTCACCCCCCCCATCACCCGTCCCCCCCCCATATGTCTCCCCATCCCCCGTCACCCCCCCCCCATATGTCTCCCCATCCCCCGTCACCCCCGCTATATGACTCCCCATCCCCTGTTACCCCCCCCTATATGTCTTCCCATCCCCCCACATATGTCTCCCCATCCCCCCCCCCCTATATGTCTCCCCATCCCTTGTCACCCCCCCCCCCACTTATATGTCTCCCCATCCCCTGTCACTCCCCATCCCCTGCCCCCCCTTATTTGTCTGCCCATCCCCTGTCAACCCCCCCCATATGTCTCCCCATCCCTTGTCACCCCCCCCCTATATGTCTCCCCATCCCCTGTCACCCCCCCCCCATATGTCTCCCCATCCCCCCCCCACCCCCCCCTTATATGTCTCCCCATCCCCTGTCACCCCCCTATATGTCTCCCCAACCCCTGTCACCCCCCCCTATATGTCTCCCCATCCCCTGTCACCCCCCCCTATATGTCTCCCCATCCCCTGTCACCCCCCCCTATATGTCTCCCCATCCCCTGTCACCCCCCCTATATGTCTCCCCATATATGTCGCCCCATCCCCTGTCACCCCCCCCCCATATATGTCTCCCCATCCCCTGTCACCCCCCCCTATATGTCTCCCCATCCCTTGTCACCCCCCCACTTATATGTCTCCCCATCCCCTGTCACTCCCCTCCTTATATGTCTCCCCATCCCCTGTCACTCCCCATCCCCTGCCCCCCCTTATTTGTCTCCCCATCCCCTGTCAACCCCCCCCCTATATGTCTCCCCATCCCTTGTCACCCCCCCCCCCCCCACTTATATGTCTCCCCATCCCCTGTCACTCCCCTCCTTATATGTCTCCCCATTCCCTGTCACTCCCCATCCCCTGCCCCCCCCTTATTTTTCTCCCCATCCCCTGTCAACCCCCCCCTATATGTCTCCCCATCCCCTGTCACCCCCCCCCTATATGTCTCCCCATCCCCTGTCACCCCCCTATATGTCTCCCCAACCCGTCACCCCCCCCCCCCCCCCTATATGTCTCCCCATCCCCTGTCACCCCCCCTATATGTCTCCCCATATATGTCGCCCCATCCCCTGTCACCCCCCCCCCATATATGTCTCCCCATCCCCTGTCACCCCCCCCCTATATGTCTCCCCATCCCCTGTCACCCCCCCATATATGTCTCCCCATCCCCTGTCACCCCCCCCCATATGTCTCCCCATCCCCTGTCACCCCCCCCCCCCCCTATATGTCTCCCCATCCCCTGTCACCCCCCCCTATATGTCTCCCCATCCCCTGTCACCCCCCCCACTTATATGTCTCCCCATCCCCTGTCACCCCCCCCCCCCCACTTATATGTCTCCCCATCCCCTGTCACCCCCCCCCCCCCCACTTATATGTCTCCCCGTCCCCTGTCACCCCCCCCCCCACTTATATGTCTCCCCATCCCCTGTCACCTCTCACTTATATGTCTCCACATCCCCTGTCACCCCCCCCCCCTTATATGTCTCCACATCCCCTGTCACCCCCCCTTATATGTCTCCCCCTCTTATATGTCTCCCCATCCCCTGTCACCCCCCCCTATATGTCTCCCCATCCCCTGTCACCCCCCCCCTATATGTCTCCCCATCCCCTGTCACCCCCCCCCCCCCTTATATGTCTCCCCATCCCTGTTGTCACCCCCCACTTAATTTGACTACACCCCCCCCCCCCCCTCATTGTCTCCCCATCCCCTGTCCAACCTAATCACATCTCCCACCCACTGCCCCCATCATACATCTCCCTATCCCCTGCCTCATAATATGCCCCCTCCTTTCCCCATCCAGAAGGTCCTGTCAGGCCCAGGCGAGTCGATGCAGGGCCCCGGGTCCGTCCCCGGTAGATCGGACTGTGACCCTCCGTAGGGCGGCTTGGACTCTGATCACTGCTGGGTGTCACATGGCCCCACACTCCGGAGCTCTCCACACCGGCCGGAGGTCCCCCGGGGGAAGGTGAGGTGCCCTTCTCCGCCCTCCCAGGCCTCTCCCGCACTACCACAGATTGGGACACACGCAGCCACCTCCCTTAAAGCCCCATCCGCGGCCTACCCAGGCCCGGGACCTCACCTGCTCCGAGCCGCCGCTGCTGCTCACGCTGCCCTCGGCCTCCTGTGCGCTGAATATGCGGCCAATCCCCCTTCTCTCATTCAGGTCCCTAGACGGGAGGAGGGAAGGGCGGGGCCGGCGGAGACTAGCAGGGAACAGAGGGCGGGACTGGAGCAGAGGGCGGAGGATAGAGGGGAGGAGAGGGCGTGAACTAAAAGGTAAAGGGGCGAGGCCTGGTGGAGGGGCGGAGACTGTAGAGGAGAACAAGTGGGGTTCGTGTAGAGGAGGCGGAGGCTAGAGGTGTGAGAGGGCTAGCGGGGAGGAGAGGGCGGGGTTGGAAGGTAAGGGTAAAGAAGAGGGCGTGGGTAGTAAAGGCGGGGGGTGGAGCTGGACCGGTTTAATAGCACGTCTGCGACGTGTCTCTATGTCCACGCCCACTCAGCAGAGATTGCTGGGTTGGCGGCGATCCATCTGGACGAAGAGTGATGAGAAGTCTGTACAGCATGGTCCCTATTGCACACATCAAATACTATACTATACTGTATTATACTATACCGGATTATACTAAACTCTACTGTATTATACTATCATTTTTATTATACAAGATTTGCGCAGCGCTTTACATCAGGGGAGACGGTACAGTCACAATACAAATCAATACAGGAGGGATCAGAGGGCCCTGCTCGTTAGAGCTTATGATCTATACTGTAGTATAGTGTACTGTACTATAGTGTACTATACCGTATTATACTATACTGTGCTATACTATACCGTATTATACTATATTATACTATACTATACCGTTTTATACTATACTGTACTGCATTATACTGTATTATACTGTGCTATACGATAACGTATTATACTATATTATACTATACTGTACTATACCGTATTATAATACACTGTATTATACTGTGCTATAATATATACTGTATTATACTATACTGTAGTATAGTGTACTGTACTATACCGTATTATACTATACTGCATTATACTGTGCTATACTATACCGTATTATACTATATTATACTATACTGTACTGCATTATACTGTGCTATACTATACCGTATTATACTATATTATACTATACTGTACTATACCGTATTATAATATACTGTATTATACTGTGCTATAATATATACCGTATTATACTATATTGTACTATACCGTATTATACTATACTATACTGTACTATACTATACCGTATTATACTATACTGTACTGCATTATACTGTATTATACTGTGCTATACGATACCGTATCATACTATATTATACTATACTGTACTATACTGTATTATACTGTGCAATAATATATACCGTATTATACTCTACTGTACTATACTATACCGTATTATACTATACTGTACTATACCATATTATAATATACTGTATTATACTGTGCTATAATATATACCGCATTATACTATATTATACTATACTGTACTATACTATACCGTATTATAATATACTGTATTATACTGTGCTATAATATATACCGTATTATACTATACTGTACTATACTATACCGTATTATACTATATTATACTGTACTGCATTATACTGTACTATACCGTATTATACTATACTGTACTATACCGTATTATACTATATTATACTGTACTGCATTATACTGTACTATACCGTATTATACTATACTGTTGTAGCCCTCACCCCCGAAGGAGCCGCTGATTAGTTTGGGACCGGCATGTTGTGTTACCAGTGAGTCTTGTCTAGGGATGATATTGGTGAAGGTGGATACAAAGCAAGTGTCCAGACATCAGCTTGAGTTTTTAATGCTTTATTCCAAGGCCCAACATGGCCGACATCAATATAGCACACAATAGAGAAAGGTTGATGAGCAGAGAGAGAACTACAGTATCAGGCCATGGATATCAAAGAGAGAGAGCAAGCCTGCTCTCAGCATCGTCAAGTTCAAACGTCGCCACTCTCGCCAAAGTGAAGAAGAATAAAGGCAAAGCCCCCTAGTCGGACTTTAAAGGCACTGTGGTGTGTCAAATGTAGTTAGAGAAAACATAGTATTACAATATAATTTATTAAAGAAGTATTAGATAAAAGTTGATTACATGATCTATAACAAATACAAAAAATACAAAATAGTGACATATAGTTCAACATATATTGCTGTGTGATGTGATGCCCTGTGTGGTCCCGACGTTTCAGGGAGACATAGTCCCTTTCTTCAGGGGTATTCCAGGATTCACAGCTCTAAAAATGTATGGAAAATGATCAGGATAATCCTAATAATGTTGATGATGTTGTTATATAGATTAATACTGAAGTACTTACAGTGAACTGTATGGTACTTCAAGTCAGTAGATCATGTATTTAAAAGCATGGGTTTCCGGATGATCCGAGTCTGCTGGCCTGGCCACTGACGACAGAGCAGAATTGTGAACAGGGTGTGTTGTTGCCAGATATAAATATGCTAAAGTGGGTAAAGTGCCCCGGGACAGGCGATTAACTTGAGCCTGGCAGCCGAAGGGCCACTTTCAAACAAAGTCACTGGGAGGAAACAGGGCCTCTGCCACAGGCCTGGTAAATTTTGAAGTTGTCAGAGTTAGAACTAATGAGTCCTCCCAGTAAGTCCAATTTTAGGGTCACCAATTGACAGCCGAAGTGTACCTGTCATGTGGCGTGGTGACCGGATCCCCGGTGGTTCGTCCAGGCCTCGCAGACAACATCTGTCTCTAGGTTCTCCCAAGCCAATCCCCCACCGTACAGCTCCTAGCTTAGGATCTGGGACCCAGCAAGGCGTTGGGGCCCCTCTCTGTATCCGAGTGAAGTTCCACTTGATGCGCAGCCTCGGCCAGGCGGGCCTCGATGGCGGGGCCCATGGATGCGTGCACCCTGAAGGTAGATGCCGCACCTGGAAATCGAGCCCTGCGTAGAACAGAACACTAATGGCGGCTGCCCCAGTTATACCCCCCCGCCAGCATGCCCAGAGAGGGAACTGCCCCTCTGATTGGCTGCTGGGGGAAGGTGGGTCTGTCAGAACCCCTCTAGCGCCAACTGTCGCCCAGGGGTGATAACACGCCCCTGGCACGCAGACTGACCTACAAGGCAGTTCCAAACCAGCAGCAGCACCAATCTAAATAATTTGCGAATGGGACCAAACTTAACTCTCCCATTCCCCACTAACTTTAGTGTAGCGCCCCACAAAATAAGGGTGGGGGGCGCTACACTGTATTTTACTATATTATACTATACTATACTGTACTATACCGTATTATACTGACACACAGCAGACTGAGAAAAAAAATCATCATTTGTTTTCTGCTAGAAAATTACTCTGTGGTGGTCTTTGCACTTTTTATGTTGCACGGTATAGAGCTGCATGATTCTGGCTAAAATGACAACTGCAATTTTTTTGCTTAGAAGATAAATGACGATTCTCTCACGATTCGTGCGGCATAACATCATCTTTTTTCACATTAAAATATAAATAAATAAATGGGCTAACTTTACTGTTTTGTTTTTATGTTTTTTATTATTCATTGAAGTGGGCAAATGCAGTGCGACATAAAATATTGCAGCAATTGCCATTTTTGTCTCTGCTAAAATATATATAATGTTTGGCGGTTCCAAGTAATTTTCTAGCAAAAAATATTGCTTTTTTTAAGAAACAAGTGTTGGACTTTAAGTGGTTACATTTCTTGGATTTACACACAGAAGTTTGATCTAAGAAGGAAGTTGGTTACAATGTTTAATGTTGTTACAAACTTGGCAGACTGGCCGGATATTTTCTTTACACACAGAAGTTTATCCCTTTGATCTAAGAAGAAAGCGTAAAGCCCCATACACACTATGGGCCAGATTCACGAACACTTGCGCTGGAGTATTTGGATATGCGCCGCGTAACTGTGATGATGCGCCGTCTTTTCTATGTGCCCGTACCCACCAAACTAGATGCGCCCAATAACGGGTCATTTGCGACCGGCGGAACGTTCCGACGCCAGAGTATCGTCAGCGCTTATTTTCGCTGGGCGCATCAGTCGCGCCTATTGATTTCCCCTGCAAATATGCAAATGAGGGATTTTTCCCAATTCACGATCGGATTAGCACCATACGCTGGCTACATGCGCCGCGCGTATCTGGTCCGTCCGGCGCAAAGTTATTTCTACAAAAGGCTGCTTTATCTTTACTCCAGACGGTCACAGGTCAGCAGGAGAGCAGCTACAGCAGCGTTACCGACGATAAGAGCTAGCTGAGCACCCCCACTTGCAGGACAACACCTCTGTCCATGCTTGTCTGTCAAATTTTACAGCCATGGAGGAAGACATCATAGGTCTCCATAGCCGAGATGACGGCTGACAGCTCCTGGCCATTAAAGTTCAGCTTTCTCCTGTGTGTTTGCGGGGAACGGGAGCAGCCATCTCAAAACAAAAGTAACATCACTGCGGGGAGGGGGAGCAGGATATACTTTAGTGCCGAAATGGCGCTTCTACGGGCGCATTTAAACGCCCAACGGAAGGCATTGCGCTGACGTTTCCCGTGAAGTGGTGCCGACGGAAGTTGTGAGCATGCGCACAAAGGGGGCGAGTGGAGCCGCACTCACTGCGCATGCTCCGTGGTTGATGCGCTGAACGTAAGCCTCTGCGCTGGGCTCCGCCCATCATTTACATATGATCACACCCACTTCCACTTGCGTCGGGTTACGCCAGCGCATTATCGTTACTCTGGCGCAAGTTTACGCGCAACTGCTATGTGAATTACAGGACTTGCGCTGAAAGGGTCTTCAGAGTAACGTAAATGAGAAGCGTTACTCTGGAGCAAAGATGCTCTCATCTACCTGAATCTGGCCCTATCAGTTTTCCTGACGGTTTTCTCTTCAGGTTTACCAAAACCATGTAGTACAAGGGCCTGCCTGATTGCATACAAATTGAAACTCTCGAGGTTTGACCTCATATTAGATAGTTTTGGTAAACCTGAAGAGAAAACCATCAGGAAAACTGATAGTGTGTATGGGGCTTTAGTTACAATTTTTTTCTGATAAGAACTTAGCAGATTGCCCAGATATTTCCTTTTGAGAGCTGAAAGTCTCTCCACTTGTTATATGAAAGAATCGGCAAACTCTGCATTGGAGATGTCAGGGGGGTTGAATCGAGATCACAATTTTTTAATGATTAATTGTGCAGCTCTAGCACGGTATTTGCGCAGCAGAGACTGCAGAGATGCTTTAAAAATTGTTTAGGTTACATGTTTAGAGTTACAGAGGAGGTCTAGTGCTAGAACTCTAACGATCGTGGCATTTGTAACCTGTGTGTATCTGGCTCTCATACTAGCCAGTGCCTACCCAGCCACTGACTGGTATCTCTCCCCAGCCTGTCCCCACACACCCTCTCACCTGCTGACCTGTGGATGGGGGGAGTCACTCCTGTAGTGTTATTGTTTTCTGCCAGTGAGTACAATGATCAGTGTTGTTATCTATAACTGGCAGCACTGATCGTTTTGGAAAAAACAGGCTGGTTGTACTCAAGTCGATTAATAGATTGACTTGTGTAAAACCAGCTAGCCCATACATAGATCGACTATGGCTGGTCTCTGCATAATTAGTGTAATTCCAATCCATGTATGACCCGCTTAACCACTGTGCAGTCCCTAAACATCCTTCCACTCCTGTACATAGTTCTCACTGTCATACTCTCCACACTCCTCTCCTGTACATAGTGCCCACTGTCATACTCTCCACACTTCACTCCTATACATAGTGCCCACTGTCATACTCTCCACACTTCACTCCTATACATAGTGCCCACTGTCATACTCTCCACACTCATCTCCTGTACATAGTGCCCACTGTCATACTCTCCACACTTCACTCCTATACATAGTGCCCACTGTCATACTCTCCACACTCCTCTCCTGTACATAGTGCCCACTGTCATACTCTCCACACTTCACTCCTATACATAGTGCCCACTGTCATACTCTCCACACTTCACTCCTATACATAGTGCCCACTGTCATACTCTCCACACTCCTCTCCTGTACATAGTGCCCACTGTCATACTCTCCACACTTCACTCCTATACATAGTGCCCACTGTCATACTCTCCACACTCCTCTCCTGTACATAGTGCCCACTGTCATACTCTCCACACTTCACTCCTATACATAGTGCCCACTGTCATACTCTCCACACTCCTCTCCTGTACATAGTGACCACTGTAATACCCTCCACACTCCTCTCCTATTACAGAGCACCCACTGTCATACCCCCCACACTCCTCTGCTGTACACAGTGCCTGCTGTCATACACTTCTCTCCTGTACATAGTGCCCACTGTTACACCCTCCACACTCCTCTCCTATACATAGTGCCCACTATCATACCGTCCCCATTCCTCTCCTGTACATGCTGCCCACTGTCATACCATCCACACTCCTCTCCTGTACATACTTCCCCATCATACCCTCCACACTTCTCTCTGGTACATACTACCCTCTGTCATACCCCCACACTCCTCCTGTACATACTGCCCACTGTCATACCCTTCACACTCCTCTCCTGTACATACTGCCCACTGCCATACCCTTCACACACCTCTCCTGTACATAGTATCTGCTGTCATACACTTCTCTCCTGTACATACCGCCCACTATCATACCCTCCACACTTCTCTCCTGTACATACTGCTCACTGTAATCCCCCCCACACTCCTTTCCTGTACATACTGCCCACTGTCATACCCTCCACACTCCTCTCCTGTACATAGTGCTCACTGTCATACCCTCCACACTCCTCTCCTATACATAGTGCCCACTGTCATACCCTCGACACTCCTCTCCTGTACACACTGCCCACTGTCATACCCTCCACACTGCTCTCCTGTACGAAGTGCCTGCTGTCATACAATTCTCTCCTGTACATACTGCCCACTGTCGTACCCTCCACGCTTCTCTCCTGTACATACTGCTCACTGTCATCCCCTCCACACTTCTCTCCAATACATAGTGCCCATCATCATACCCTCCACACTCCTCTCCTGTACATACTGCCCACTGTCATACCCTCCACACTCCTCTCCTGTACATACTGCCCACTGTCATACCCTCCACACTCCTCCTGTACATTGTGCCTTTTGTCGTACCCTTTGTACTCTTCTCCTGTACATAGTGCCCAATGTTAGACCCTCCACATTCCTCTCCCTCACCTGCACATACTTCCCACTTATATACCATCCCTACTCCTCCCCTATGTCGTTTACCCGCAAAAACAGTTCTTTAAAATGATACCAGCTCTAGAATGGACACACTTTTGTTAGTTCAACTAGAGAAAATCTCAGTTCTCATATTTGTTCTGTCCCATTATTAGAACTTATTTAATTTTGTGATTACTACTGTGATGTACAGAGGAACACAGGGGATCTCAGCTACTCTAAATATAGCACTTGTGAAAAAAAGTGTCCCTGAAAATATTTTTTAAATGTTGGCAACTGTGCACTTATGCACTGCCCAAGGGCCACTGGGTCAGTAGGGGGCCCCATGAGAGGTTTCTGGGATTCTGTGATATTAAAGCGGTAGTAAACTTTCCTGACATTACTACTTTTTAGAGGCCCTGGGGTAGGTTATGCCACAATGTACAAGTATGCACAGCATATTAGCACATTAGGGTACACTTAAATTTTCAGACTGGGCCCTCCATTGCTGCGCTGTGATTCCCACGCATTTATTTATTATTTATAAAAGGCCCCACCAAAATCCTCAGCACCAGGCCCATGATGTTCTTAACCCCTTCCATACAGGGCATTTTCACCCCCTTCCTGCCCAGACCAATTTTTAGTTTTCAGCGCTGTTGCACTTTGAATGACAATTGCGCGGTCAGGCAACACTGTACCCAAATTAAATCATTATGTTTTTTTCCCCACACAAATAGAGCTTTCGTTTGGTGGTATTTGATCATCTCTGCGGTTTTTATTTTTTGCGCTATAAACAAAAGAAGCGCGACAATTTAAAAAAAAACACAATATTTTTTCCTTTTTATTTAATACATCTCACAATATTTTTTTAAAAAAAAAACTTTTTTTCCCCTCAGTTTAGACCGATACGTATTCTACGTATTTTTGGTAAAAAAAAAAACGCAATAATCGTATATTGATTGGTTTGCGCAAAAGTTATAGCGTCTACAAAATAGGTGATAGATTTATGGCATTTTTTTTTTTTTTGTTTTTACTAGTAATGGCGGGGATCTGCGTTTTTTTTTTTTTGTGACCGTGACGTTGCGGCGGACATATCGGACACTTTTGACACGTTTTTGGGACCGTTCACATTTACACAACGATTAGTGCTATAAAACTGCACTGATTACTGTGTAAATGTGACTGGCAGGGAAGGGGTTAACACTAGGGGGCGCTGAAGGGGTTAAAATGTGTCCTAAAGTATGTTCTAACTGTAGGGGGACTCACAGGGGGAGGAGATCGATGTGTGTTCCTCTGTACTGGGAACACACATCAGTCTCCTCACCGCTGACAGGAGGTGGATCTGTGTGTTTACACACACAGATCCACACTCCTGACGTGATTGCCGGAAATCGCGGGTGCCCGGCGGCAATCACGGCCGTCGGGCGCGCGCGGGATCGCGAGCGGCGCGCGCGCACGCCCTAGAACGCCATGAAGACTGGACGTTGTGCAACGTCCAGTCTCATCGGCGAGGGGATCACCATGACGTGATTCCCCTATGGGCTGGAAAGGAAGGGGTTAATCTGGCCCTGCACAGAGCCGGATTAACAGAGGGGCTGATGGAGCTGCAGCTCCAGGCCCCTTTCTCAAGATAGGCCCATTTGCCCCCCCCAACATTTTTTTTTTAGATCGACTTCGTGGGTTGTAGCTCGATGACCAGAGGTCACAGAAACCCCACATTTGGGGGGTAGTCAGTTGAAGACCTACCCCACAACCGGTCAAAATATGGGATGGCTATTATTTATGGTTCCGGAGATACGGGCCTGCTTGCACAGCCTGTCAGAAGCTACATACAGAGAAGCCATTATAAATACAAGCTGACACACTGCAGCAGACTGAGAAAAAAAAAATCATCATTTGTTTTTTGCTAGAAAATTACTCTATGGTGGTCTTTGTAACTTTTTATGTTGCACAGTATAGAGCTGCACGATTCTGCCTAAAACGACAACTGCAATTTTTTTGCTTAGAAGATAGATCACGATTCTCTCACGGTTCGTGCGGCATAACATCATCCTTCACATTAAAATGAAAAAAAATGGGCTAACTTTACTGTTTTGTTTTTATGGTTTTTATTATTCAATGAAGTGGGCAAATGCAGTGTGACATAAAATATTGCAGCAATTGCCATTTTTGTCTCTGCTAAAATATATATAATGTTTGGTGGTTCCAAGTAATTTTCTAGCAAAAAATATTGCTTTTTAACTTAAACAAGTGTTGGACTTTAAGTGGTTACATTTCTTGCATGTACACACAGAAGTTTGATCTAAAAAGGAAGTTGGTTACAATGTTTCATGTTGTTTACAAACTTGGCAGACAGTCGGATATTTTCTTTACACACAGAAGTTTATCTCTTTGATATAAGAAGAAAGCATTAGTTACAATGTTTCCTGCTAAGAACTTAGCAGACTGCCCAGATATTTTCTTTTTACAGCTGAAAGTCTCTCCACTTGTTATATGAAAGAATCAGCAAACTCTGCATTGGAGATGTCAGGGGGGTTGAATCGAGATCACAATTTTAACGATTAATTGTGCAGCTCTAGCACGGTACTGTATTTGCGCAGCAATTTTTCAAACATGTTTTTTTTTTGGAAATAAACTGTTTTATACATTAAAAAAAACACTAAAGTTAGCACGATTTTTTATTTTTTTTTTGGTATCCTAAGCGATGCTTTAAACATTTTTTAGGTTACATGTTTTGAGTTACAGAGGAAGTCTAGTGCTAGAATTATTGCTCTCGCTCTAACGATCGCGATGTATGTAACCTGTGTGTATCTGGCTCTGATACTAGCCAGTGCCTACCCAGCCACTGACTGGTATCTCTCCCCAGCCTGTCCCCAAACACCCTCTCACCTGCTGACCTGTAGATGGGGGAATCACTCCTGTAGTGTTATTGTGTTGTGCCAGTGAGTACAATGATCAGTGTTGCTATCTATAGCTGGCAGCACTGATTGTTTTTGGAAAAACAGGCTGGTTGTACTCAAGTCGATTAATAGATTGACTTGTGTAAAACTAGCTAGCCCATACATAGATCTACTATGGCTGGTCTCTGCATAATTGGTGTAATTTCAATTAATGTATGACCCGCTTAACCACTACACAGTCCCTAAACATCCTTCCACTCCTATACATTGTGCCCACTGTCATACCCTCCACACTCCTCTCCTGTACATAGTGCCCACTGTCATACCCTCCACACTCCTCTCCTATATATAGTGCCCACTGTCATACTCTCCACACTCCTCTCCTGTACATAGTGACCACTGTCATACTCTCCACACTCCTCTCCTGTACATAGTGCCCACTATCATACCCTCCACACTCCTCTCCTGTACATAGTGCCTGCTGTCATAGACTCCTCTTCTGTACATACTTCCCACTGTCGCACCCTCCACACTCCTCTCCTATACATAGTGCCCACTATCATACCATCCCCATTCCTCTCTTGTACATACTGCCCACTGTCATACCCTCCACACTTCTCTCCTGTACATACTGCCCCATCATACCCTCCACACTTCTCTCTGGTACATACTACCCTATGTCATACCCCCACACTCCTCCTGTACATACTGCCCACTGTCATACTCTTCACACTCCTCTCCTGTACAAACTGCCCACTGTCATACCCTTCACACTCCTCTCCTGTACATAGTACCTACTGTCATACACTTCTCTCCTGTACATACTGCCCACTGTCATACCCTCCACATTCCTCTCCTGTACATACTGCCCACTGTTATACCCTCCACACTCCTCTCCTATACATAGTGTCCACTATCATACCGTCCACACTCCTCTCCTGTACATACTGCCCACTGTCATACCCTCCACACTCCTCTCCTATACATAGTGCCCACTATCATACCATCCACACTCCTCTCCTATACATAGTGCCCACTGTCATACCCTCCACACTCCTCTCCTGTACATGGTGCCTGCTGTCATACACTTCTCTCCTGTACATACTGCCCACTGTCGTACCCTCCATGCTTCTCTCCTGAACATGATGCCCACTGTCATACCCTCCACACTTCTCTCCTGTACATTGTGCCTTTTGCCGTACCATTTGCACTCTTCTCCTGTACATAGTGCCCAATGTTAGACCCTCCACATTCCTCTCACTCACCTGCACATACTTCCCACTTATATACCGTCCGTACTCCTCCCCTATGTCGCTTACCCACAAAAACAGTTCTTTAAAATGATACTGAATACCCTCAATGTTACCAGCTCTAGAATGGACACACTTTTGTTAGTTCAACTAAAGGAAATCTCAGTTCTCATATTTGTTCTGTTACTAGAACTTATTTAATTTTGTGATTAATACTGTGATGTACAGAGGAACATAGGGGATCTCAGCTACTCTAAATATAGCACTTGTGAAAAAGTGTCCCTGAAAATATTTTTTAAATGTTGGCAACTATGCACTTATGCACTGCCCAAGGGCCACTGGGTCAGTAGTGGGCCCCATGAGAGGTTTCTGGGATCCTGTGATATTAAAGCGGTAGTAAACTTTCCTGACATTACTACTTTTTAGAGGCCCTGGGGTAGGTTATGCCACAATGTACAAGTATGCACAGCATATTAGCACATTAGGGTACACTTAAATTTTCAGACTGGGCCCTCCATTGCTGCGCTGTGATTCTCACGCATTTATTTATTATTTATAAAAGCCCCACCAAAATCCTCAGCACCAGGCCCATGATGTTCTTAATCTGGCCCTGGTGACTGACATATGAGCCCATCTGGTACACCTTTCACTTTGTAGTTGTTGGGAGGTGTGAATACAGATTCTCTGTGTCAGTTGCTTGAGGATCAAGTGGCTGCAGCACTCAGCACAGTATGCAGTAATGGCATGCTCTCTCTTGTAAAACTGGATTTTTTTAATGCCTTTCTGTCTGTGGCGTGGCAAATCTACTGGTTCCAACCTGTAAGAGTCATATTTTGCCAAAGGTGGCTTCTCCCATTAAATTGAAGGTTGTGCAGATGTCATATTCTGTGCATTATAGCATAGTTTCAGCATGGAAAGGTTTGTTGGCTGCAGTAATTCTCTTAAACTGACACTAATCTCTGGTTAAAAAAAATATATATTCAAGCATGTATTCGTAAATCAACTTAAGTTAAAAGTCCCTTCTAATGCTCTCAGCCTCCTCCATAGCTTCTGTGCTCTAACCTTACTGTTAGATGGTGGCTACGTTCATTCTCTGAGGTCCCACTGTATGTAGCAATGTAGCCAGCCTCTCCTCCAGAGAGTGACTAGAAACTATGAATTTTGGACTATGGAATTTTTAGTGTGCATAGAGCAATGTACATGGCCACAGCTAATGTGCACCACTCGTTTCAAAAGGAAGCAAGGGGTAAAGCAAAGCTTTCAGAACTTATGGAGTATGTTACAAAGAGGCAGAAAACAGTAAGATGTTTAGTGTCACTCTTAGGCCTCGTACACACGATCGGACATATCCGATGAAAACGGTCCGCGGACCATTTCCATCGGATATGTCCGATCGGGAGTTTGATCCGATGGCGTGTACACACGATGGCGTGCCGCCACGTCACCGCCACGTCACCGCACCAGGAAGTTAAACAATTCCGCGCATGCGCCGAATCCATTCGGCGGCGGCGCGGCGGCGGTGGGGGACGACATGTCTGCTGGTAAGTGTACTAACCAGCAGACATGTCGGGCGGACAGATTCCCACCGGATAGATTTCAAAGCATGCTTTGAAATCTGTCGGGTGGAGAAATCTGTCCGCTAGCCCATACACACGAGCGGAGATGTCTGCTGAAACGGTCCATCGGACCGTTTTCAGCGGACATATCCCCTCGTGTGTACGAGGCCTTAGACAAGGGTCTCCAAACTATGACCCTCCAGTTGTTCATGAACTACAATTCCCATCATGCCTATTTGTGTCTGTGAATTTCAGAGATTTACAATGCCTTAATTGGAAGTGTAGTTCCGCAACAGCCTGGAGGGTCGTAGTTTGGAGATCCCTGCTCTAAGAGCATTTAAAAGGTAAAACTTTTTTTAGCTTCTTTTTCACTACCTATTTTCCCGCGGCTAGGGAGATCCACCCTCAGTCCGAGGAGGCCTGAAATGCTGCACAGTGCCGATGGTAGTCTAAGGAGGCCTGTAATGCTACACAGTACTTTGGACCTTAGTCTGAGGAGGAGGCCTGTAATGCATACAGTGCTCTGGACAATCAGGAGGCCTGTAATGCTGCACAGTACTTTGGACCTTAGTCTGAGGAGGAGGCCTGTAATGCATACAGTGCTCTGGACAATCAGGAGGCCTGTAATGCTGCACAGTACTTTGGACCTTAGTCTGAGGAGGAGGCCTGTAATGCATACAGTTCTCTGGGCAATCATGAGGCCTGTAATGCTGCACAGTTATCTAGATGGTTGTCTGTCTGTGGAGGCCGGTGTATCTCTTCGAAATCATCAGTAGCTGTCAGGGACCTACCTGTGGGCTCCGACGAGTCCCTGTTGCTCGCGCTCCAGTTTCGCGTGTATGCGCGCCGCGCGTGCGCGCGCGTGCACCTATCGTGCGCGCGCGTGCACGGCGCGCGTCTGCGTCACGGGGGCGCGCGCATGCGTGGCGGGAGCGCGCGCATGCGCACTAGCCTCTCTTCCCCTTTAAAAGATCAGTAGCAGCAGTGACACCTTGCTGTCTGATCTACAGCTTTGTGTCCTGAATACCCTGAAACCTGATACCTGCTTGCTATTGGAACCTGATACCTGCTTTACCCGATACCTGACCCGGCTCCGTCTGACTACCTGATTACCGTTACCGAACCCTGGCTTGACCCGACTCCGCTCTTCTCTGCTGCCTATCGTTACCAGACCTATGCTTGAACTTTGACAAACGTTACCTCCGCTACAAGAGTGACTTTCGGGTGATCCGTCCATCTGATCCTTGTTGACTGCATACCTGTTCCTGTCTTGCATCTGACCCGGCTCGTCCACCTGTTCCGCTATCCGGTTCCAGTGGCCCTCCAGAGACGCTGTCTCCTCCACTGCCTGTCCGCAAGACTTCCATTCCGCCCGGTCTGCTGTCATCCCAAGCACTCCTACCCCGCCGTGCTCCCGGACTTGCTGTCCCCACTCCAGCAGTCCCTGAACCCGGGTGGTAAGAGGGGCTCTTTCCTGCATACGAGGCTCTATCCACGAGGTACGTAACAGTATCAGACAGCCATGTCAGAGCCTGCGGGAATAGCCCCTGCCATAGACGAAATCTGCAAACACCTGGCGTCCCTCACAGAAGCAGTAAAGAACCTACAGGAAGGCTACGTTAGGCTAGAAGGACAGGTACACAGCCTGGCTGCCCCTAATGATCCAGCTGCTCCTTCTACCTCCAGATCCGCATCAGCTGTTTCTGCTCCTTCGGTGGTAATGCTCCCACCTGAACCAAGAGTTCCAGTGCCAGAGCGATTCGCTGGCGACCGCACCAAATTTCGAGCCTTCCGTAGCGCCTGTGAGCTCTACTTCGCCCTGCAACCCCGGACATTTTCCTTGGAGGTCACTAAAGTAGGATTTGTAATCTCCCTACTACAAGGGGACCCTCAGACCTGGGCCCACCGGCTGCTCGAGGAGAATGGTGATCAGACACGGACCCTGTTCGCGTTTCTTGAGGCCATGGCTTTGCTATATGATGACCCTCAATGAGCCGCTACCGCAGAATCTGCCCTACTCACGCTCCAGCAAGGCCGCATAGCGGCTGAGGACTATGTTACGGACTTTAGGCGCTGGAGCGCGGACACTCAATGGAACGATGCAGCTCTGCGGCACCAGTTTCGCTTGGGCCTTTCTGAAAGTCTTAAGGACGAACTCGCTCGAGTGGGGGTGCCCGAGACCCTCGAGGATCTAATTACCACAGCTATCCAGATCGACCGCCGGCTTCGTGAACGCCGGGCTGAGCGATCTACCCAACCGAACCGTCCCACCTGGATGACTGCCAAAGTGCCTATGCCGGCTTCTCGTTACCTACCTCCTACCTACCCAAATCCCCCCAGCACCAACCAGGACTCATCTGAACCCATGCAACTTGGCCTCTTGCGACCAACACTACCACCTGAAGAGCGGGCACGTCGTCGCCAACTCAACCTTTGCATGTACTGCGGCGGGACTGGCCACTACGTTCACAACTGCCCTGTTAAGACACGTAAGTGCCTCACCTCAGTTCCTGTCAACTTCTCAGCCCTGTCAGGCAATGCAACCCACCTTGCTCTACCTTTTTCGTTACAGTGCCAGGGAAGGAATATTCCGGTCAACGCCATCCTTGACTCCGGCGCATGCAGCTGCTTCATCGATACCGCTTTTGTCAACCTGCACAGCATCCCCTTACGAAGAAAGACCCATGGACTCTCTGTTTTCTTGGCCGACGGCTCCCGCATTAGTTCTGGACAGGTAACCCAAGAGACTCTACCTCTACCTGCTTTAATTGCTCCTCAGCACAAGGAACTGTTGGTCCTAGATGTGATTTCCTCTCCTCTGTTTCCGGTAATCCTCGGCCTACCCTGGCTTCAGGCTCACAACCCTCTGATTAATTGGGCATCTGGAGAGGTGTCTTTTCAGTCCCCTTACTGCCAGCAATACTGTCTACCAGGGCCCACCAGTTCGCCTCCTACCTTACTATGTATGGACTCTGACCCAAGCCTGCTTCAGTGCATTCCTGAACCCTATCATGAATTCCTGGACGTTTTTAGTAAACGAGGGGCCGACTCCCTTCCGCCCCATCGCCCCTATGACTGCCCGATCGAGCTCCTCCCAGGGGCCGAAATTCCTTTTGGGCGCATTTTTCCGTTGTCAGAAAAGGAGCAGGAGGCCCTAAAAATATACATAGATGAAAACTTACATAAGGGGTTCATCCGGCCTTCTACCTCCCCAGCAGGCGCTGGAATATTTTTTGTTACAAAGAAGGATCAGTCCCTCCGTCCGTGTGTAGATTACCGGGAACTCAATAATATCACAGTGAAAAACCGGTACCCACTACCCCTGGTACCCGAGCTCTTCCAAAAACTGAGGTCAGCTATCGTCTTCACCAAGCTAGATCTGAGAGGGGCCTACAACCTGGTCCGTATTCGGGAGGGGCACGAATGGAAAACAGCTTTTCGTACCCGATTCGGTCACTACGAGTACCTAGTCATGCCCTTCGGACTATGTAATGCGCCCGCCACCTTTCAGCATTTTATTAATGACGTACTCAGAGACTTTCTGGACATCTTTGTAATTGTCTATCTTGATGATATCTTAGTCTTTTCCAGATCATTAGACAGACACCGAGAGCATGTTCGTAAAGTACTCCACCGGCTCCGTCTACACAGATTATACGCCAAGGCAGAGAAATGCGAATTTGAACGTCAGACCATCCAGTTCCTAGGCTTGGTAATCTTTCCCACCGGAATTAAGATGGACCCGCAGAAGGTGTCTGCTATCCTCGACTGGCCGGTACCCCTAGACAAGAAAGGGGTACAACGCTTTGTAGGTTTTGCAAACTTCTATAGAAGATTTATCAGGGGGTTTTCTGCAATAATTTCTCCCATCACACAATTGACCAGACAAAACCTACGTTTTCACTGGAACCCAGAAGCTCAAAAGGCCTTTGACCGACTCAAAAAGCTTTTCACGTCAGCCCCGATCCTCAGTCACCCTGATCCTGCACTACCCTATATCCTCGAGGTTGACGCATCTGAAGTCGCAGTGGGAGCTGTTGTCTCCCAACGCCAGGGAAATAAAGACCTAATGCATCCCATCGGATTCTTTTCCCGGAAACTTTCTCCTGCGGAAAGAAATTATGATGTCGGAGATCGTGAGCTACTTGCCATCAAGACCGCACTGGAGGAATGGAGGTACCTGTTAGAAGGCGCAGCCCACCCAGTATTAATTTATACCGATCACAAGAATCTTGAGTACCTAAGATCTGCTAAAAGGTTGAAACCCCGTCAAGCCCGCTGGGCGCTGTTTTTCTCACGCTTCTGTTTTCACATCACCTATCGGCCAGGTTCAAAGAACGTCAAGCCAGACGCATTATCCCGGATGCACGATAACCCCAAGGATATACCGGTTCCTGACACTATTTTACCAGCAGGTAACTTCCTACTTCTCCAGTCTGGCCTACTCTCCGAAATTAGAGAAGCATCCACAGATGCCTCCAAACCTTCCAGCATCACTTTAACATCTAGGGATGGACTGTTTTGGAGAGGCAGCCAAATTTTCGTTCCAGAAACAAGCCGTGTGGAAGTCCTGAAACTCCTTCACGACCACCCATTGGCGGGACACTTTGGGGTTCGGAAAACCCTCGAACTGGTCCGTCGTACCTTCTGGTGGCCAGACCTGGAAAATTTCTGCAAGACATATGTCAACTCATGCCCCACGTGTAATCGAAACAAGACCGCAAGAAGCCGAGCTTGGGGACTGTTGAAGCCCCTACCTGTACCCAATAGACCCTGGGAAATGATTTCTATAGACTTTATAGTCGAACTTCCTCGTTCAGAGGGGTGCACGGCAATTTTTGTAGTCGTGGATCGCCTATCCAAAATGGCTCATTTCCTTCCCTTAAGGAGTACCCCAACGGCCACAGAGACTGCTCGCATCTTCATCAAGGAGATTGTTCGGCTACACGGAATTCCCTCCGACATCGTGTCTGACAGGGGGGTTCAGTTCACGTCCCGCTTCTGGAGATCCTTATGTGAAACCTTGAAGATTAAACTCTCCTTTTCCTCAGCCTATCATCCCCAAACCAACGGGCAAACAGAGAGGACCAATCAGACTCTTGAACAGTACATTAGGTGCTTTACGTCCTTCTCTCAGGACGATTGGGTTTCCCTGCTACCCCTAGCGGAGTTCGCGTACAATAACGCCAACCACTCAGCTACCGGGCAATCCCCTTTCTTTGCCAATTATGGTTTTGATCTAACCTTTTTGCCTGACCTTTTTTCAGAATCCCCAGTCCCGGCAGTGCAGAGTACGATGGAGTTCCTCAGCCACAACAACCAGGTATTACGGGAAGCGGTGACTAAAGCTCAAGCTGCCAGTAAAAAGTTCTTTGACCGGAAGAAGAGAGGCGAATTAGTCCTGCAACCAGGTGACCAGGTATTGCTATCTACAACCAACCTCAAGTTGGCCTGTCCTTCAAAGAAGTTGGGACCAAAGTTCATAGGACCTTTTCCAGTACGAAGGAAGATCAATGAGGTATCGTATGAACTATCCTTACCTGATTCTTTGAAGATTCATCCAGTATTCCATGTGTCATTGTTGAAACCTGCAGTTCTGGATCCCTTTCCTGATAGAGGGACCAGTCCCCCAGAACCTGTTTTTGTTGATGGGTGCGAGGAATATGTTGTGGAGGCCATCCTCGACTGTAGGAAGCGGCAAGGGCAAACTCAATTTTTAGTAAAATGGAAAGGGTATGGCCCAGAAGACAATTCCTGGGAACCCGAAAACAACATCCATGCACAGAGACTGATTCGCAATTTTTTTCCGCTCACCCTGAAAAAAGAATCCAATTTGGCATCCGGAGGCTGCCCCTTGGGGGGGGGCAATGTCAGGGACCTACCTGTGGGCTCCGACGAGTCCCTGTTGCTCGCGCTCCAGTTTCGCGTGTATGCGCGCCGCGCGTGCGCGCGCGTGCACCTATCGTGCGCGCGCGCGTGCACGGCGCGCGTCTGCGTCACGGGGGGGCGCGCATGCGCGGCGGGAGCGCGCGCATGCGCACTAGCCTCTCTTCCCCTTTAAAAGATCAGTAGCAGCAGTGACACCTTGCTGTCTGATCTACAGCTTTGTGTCCTGAATACCCTGAAACCTGAAGTCTGTTGAAACCTGATACCTGCTTGCTATTGGAACCTGATACCTGCTTTACCCGATACCTGACCCGGCTCCGTCTGACTACCTGATTACCGTTACCGAACCCTGGCTTGACCCGACTCCGCTCTTCTCTGCTGCCTATCGTTACCAGACCTATGCTTGAACTTTGACAAACGTTACCTCCGCTACAAGAGTGACTTTCGGGTGATCCGTCCATCTGATCCTTGTTGACTGCATACCTGTTCCTGTCTTGCATCTGACCCGGCTCGTCCACCTGTTCCGCTATCCGGTTCCAGTGGCCCTCCAGAGACGCTGTCTCCTCCACTGCCTGTCCGCAAGACTTCCATTCCGCCCGGTCTGCTGTCATCCCAAGCACTCCTACCCCGCAGTGCTCCCGGACTTGCTGTCCCCACTCCAGCAGTCCCTGAACCCGGGTGGTAAGAGGGGCTCTTTCCTGCATACGAGGCTCTATCCACGAGGTACGTAACAGTAGCCAACAGCTGCTTTACCACTCCTATGCAGACGACACGCAACTGTACTTTCGCATCTGCAACAAAAAGGATCATCATCTCAGTTTAGAGAATTGTCTCTCTTTGATAGAAAACTGGATGACAAAGAGTTATCTTAAACTCAACAGCTCCAAAACAGAACTTCTTCTGTTTCATGCCAGTCGCAAGAGTCAACCTGCAACAACCTGGACACCTCCCCCCATTCTGGGCCAGATCATCACCCCTAGCTCCAAAGTCAAAAGTCTTGGAGTCATCTTTGACACCAACATGACAATGGACGCACAAATAGGGTCAGTAGTCAGCGGATCACACCATCTGCTGCGCCTACTACGTAGACTTATTCCTTTTATCCCCAAAGAAGACGTAGCAGTCGTGGTGGGAACAATTGTGAACTCCAGACTGGACTATGCAAATGCCCTTTACCTCGGACTCCCCAAGTACCAAATCACTCGTCTGCAAGTCGTTCAAAATACGGCCGCCAGACTTGTGACTGGGAAAAAACCATGGGAATCAATCTCACCTTCTCTGAGAACCCTTCACTGGCTGCCAGTAAAAGACAGAATTGCCTTCAAAGCACTCTGTCTGACACATAAGTGCATCCATGGGAAGGCTCCGCAATATCTATGCGAAAAGATAGAAGTCCACAACCCCAGTCGCATTCTGCGATCCACCGACCAAAATCTGGTCAAGATACCCAAAGCCAGATACAAGTCCAAAGGAGAAAGAAGGTTTGCTTTCCAAGGTCCCAGACTATGGAACGCTTTACCAACCAGCATTCGGTTGGAGGAAAACCACCTGACCTTCAGAAGACAGATAAAAACTCTGCTCTTTTGATGACCAGAGAGACAGAAACAACAAGCGCCCAGAGGCGATTCAGTTCGCATGTGCCGCGCTATATAAGTTTTTCATTCATTCATTCATTCATTCATCGTCATACTCCGCACCCCATCACAGACTGCTCCGGAAGTGCTGTGGTGGCCAACTGCGCATGCGCGATGCGTTCCAAATGCATCTGCGATGCGTTCCAATGCATTTACGGCAGTGCACACCAGCGAAACCTCGTTCGGCATCCAGGCTCTTTCTTTAACATCCCCGTGGATTGGAGGATGTTAAAAAAAGAGCCAGGAGGCCGACTGGCCACTTTCCCCTAAGTCCACGTTGCTCTGAATGACGGCTTCGCTGGTGTGCAGTGTCGTAAATGCATTGGAACGCATCGCAAATGCGTTTGGAACGCATCGCGCATGCGCAGTTGGCCACCACAGCACTTCCGGAGCAGTCTGTGATGGGGGAGCCGAATATGACGCGTCACCGGTAATGCACACAGTGTTCTGTACGGTGGTCTGAGGAGGCCTGTAATGCTGCACAGTGGTCTGAAGAGGCCTGTAATGCTGCACGGTGTTCCGTACGGTGGTTTGGGGAGGAGGCCTGTAATGCACACAGTGCTCTGGATGGTCGGGAGGCTTGTAAATGCTGCACAGTTCTCTGGATGGTTGTCTGTCTGAGGAGGCCTGTAATGCACACAGGCCTCTGGACGGTCGTCTGAGGAGGCCTGTAATGCTGTACAGTGCTAAGTACGCAACACCACTAAGCACGCTATGGTCGTGGGTAAACGTCCCTCCCTCACATTTTCATTACGTTTTTGGAACGGAATTCCTTTTTGTCAAAGATTTAGTCAGTTAACGAAATGTACATGTACGCCGTTGTGCCCAGTCGTGCCATTTTGTCGATGTATATCGTCGTGCGGCAGTCCTCAAGTGGTTAATAGCTAACACGTTTCTCTGATAAAAAGGGATTTCCATTCGAAACGTGTTAACCATTAACCACTTCCCGCCCGGCCAATAGCCGATTTACGGCAGGGAAGTGGTTATGAAATCGTGACAGACGCATGTAGAGGAGAGCCGATCAGCGGCTCTCCTGACAGGGGGGGTTCGCGCTGATTGTTTATCAGCGCAGCCCCCCCCTCGGATCGCCACACTAGACCACCAGGGTAATAAAAAAAAATACAAAAAAAAAATACAAATAAAATGACAAAAAAAAAAAAAAAAAAATGACAAAAAAATAAAATGACAAAAAAAAAAGGGGGGGCAGTAAAAAAAAAATGATGCCAATCAGTGCCCACACATGGGCACTGATTGGCAACATTGATCCATCAGTGCCACCCCTCAGTGATCATCAGTGCCACCCCAGTGTCTGTCAGTGCCACCCCACAGTGCCAATCCATGCCCAGTGCCCACCTATCAGTGCCCACCTGTGCCACCTATCAGTGCCCACCTGTGCCGCCTATCAGTGCCCACCTGTGCCGCCTATCAGTGCCCACCTGTGCCGCCTATCAGTGCCCACCTGTGCCGCCTATGAGTGCCCACCTGTGCCGCCTATGAGTGCCCACCTGTGCCGCCTATGAGTGCCCAGTGCTGCCTATGAGTGCCCATCAGTGCCGCCCATGAGTGCCCATCAGTGCCCAATACCAGCGCCGCCTATCAGTGCCCATCAGTGCTACCTAATCGGTGCCCATCAGAACTACCTCATCGGTGCCCATCAGTGCCACCTCATCGGTGCCCATCAGTGCCACCATATCAGTGCCCATAATTGAAAGAGAAAACATACTCATTTACAAAAAAATTAACAGAAAAAAATAAAAACTTTATTTTTTTTTCAAAATCTTCGCTCTATTTTTAGTTGTTGCACAAAAAAAAAAAAACGCAGAGGTGATCAAATACCACCAAAAGAAAGCTCTATTTGTGGGGAAAAAAGGACGCCAATTTTGTTTGGGTGCAGTGTAGCATGACCGCGCAATTGTCATTCAAATTGCGACAGTGCTGAAAGCTGAAAATTGGCTTGGGCGGGAAGGTGCGTAAGTGCCTGGTATGGAAGTGGTTAAGGATCCTGGTGCGGTCCCCCTGGAGTGTGCCAAGTCTAGGACTACTGGGCTATATATGAGTAGCTTGGTGAGGGATTTTAATTCACATGTTTGTGAGTATTATTCTTGTTGATCTTAAATGAATGCTGTGGGATAATGCACTAGGCTGATGCACCCTGATTTGTTTTATGTAGCAGCATTTAAAGTAAAGTTTCATTAACTGTTTCTGAGCCTGGTCTGAAGTTATTCAAAGAGATGCATTTTGGTACATGGCGTATCAGGGCCTGAAAACCACACATGGGTACAGGAGAAAGGCCACTACAGAGGGTTAATTTGACAGGAGAGTAGTTGGCACGGATAACCAGGAACTGATGAGAATGAATAGCAGACAGAGGGCAAGGAGCAGTGGCAGGCTCAGGTGACAGGTCCTTCGTGGAGATGTGGTTTGGTGCCCTGGCTCCCTTTCCAGCGGTAGGTTCCCCAGAAAGGAACTGGGACCGGGACCGACCCCATGTATCCAGCCGTAAGATATGGGAAAGTGGAAGAGTTAATTAAGTGCACGCATGAGGTCCACACTAGTGCACAGCGGAACCCTATTTTGTAATTAGAGAGCAGTAGCAGAGATATGCTGTGTGCTTATTGAATTGAGTGATCAAACACTGCTTATAACTCAGTTCTTCCCCTCTGCTCTATGCTGAGAGCAGTGACTGTCAGTCAGCGGTTCTCTGCTCTTCCTTCCAGCGCTCACTGGATCGCTGGGCTGTAGAGGGGTGGGAGGGGATGTCTCAGGCTCTGGCTGAGAGGCTGAGCCAGATGCTGGTCCAGGGATCCACCTTTCATTCTCTAAAATAGCAGTGGAAGTTTAAAAATATTTCTCTTGCATACATTCTGTAGCGCTTACCCCCGAAGGAGCCGATGGTTGTTTTTTTGGGGGGATCGGCGTATTAAGTTACCTTGTAGTGTGTCTAGGGGTAGTAGCAGTGAGTAGTAGCAGTGAGCGAATGTCCAGTCACCAAATGAGTTTTCAAATGCTTTATTCCAAGGCCCAACATGGCCAACATCAACAGGGGATAGGAAAGGTTGATGAAGCAATAGAGAACTTTGCGGTATCAGGCCTGGGTAAGAAGTAGAGCAGTCCTGCTCTCAATAGTAGTAGATACAGTTTGTCGCCACTCTAGCCAAAGTGGGTGAAGTGCCTCCGGACAGACCCTTGTTATAAGTCTGGCAGCCGAAGTGTCACTTTTAAATTGCAGGGAGGGACAGGCCTCTGTTACAGACCTGGCTCGGGCCTCTGCCACAGGCCTAGTACTTCAGTACTTAAGAGAACAATTCGGATTGAGCAAATCCTCCCAGTAAATGCAATGAAAAAGGTCACTGGTTGACAGCTGACATGTACCTGTCAAATCCCGGTGACCAGATCCCCGATGGTTCGTTCAAGCCCTTTTGGATAACCTGCCTCCGGGTTCTCCTCAAGCCGATCCCCCACTGAACGGCATACAGCCTGGGATCTTCTCAGTAAGGTTGGGGACCCAGTAAGTCACTGGGGCCCCTATCAACATCTGGATGGATCTCCATGGAGCAGGCAGCTCCGGCCAGGTGGGCCATGCAGACGGGGTTCGTGGATGCGCGCACCCTGAAGGTGGGTGCTGCACCTGGAACGTGGACCCCGCGCAGAGAGAGAGAGAAGAAGAAGACCACCCAGAACACGTGCCACAGATATACTCCTCCCCAGCATGCCCAGCGAGGGAAAACTCCTCTAATTGGCAGCTAGGGAAAAGCAGAACCCCTCTAGCGACAACTGTCGTCCAGGGGTGGGATCGCACCCCTGGATAGCAGACTGACCTATAGGACAGTTCTGAAATAGCAGCAGCCTGCAATTTAACAAATTATGAATGGGAGCAAAATAACTCTCCCATTCACCCACTAACTTTAGCATAGTGCCCATACTAAAAGTTAGGGGGCGCTACAATTCATTCATTTTCTTCATGTCTTGCCAGCAAAATACCATGGCTGCTCACGATCAGTTCAAACCGATGAAAGCAGACTGAGGTTCGGTTTCCATCGGTCCAAACCGATTGTGTGTAGACCCCACCGGTCCATTATCCTTCGGTCAAAAAACAGAGGGCTTGCTTTAAAATTGAACCGATGGACGGCTAAACGATAGGTCAAAACCGATCGTTAGTACGCACGAGCATCGGTTAAAAATGCAGGCATGCTCAGAATCAAGTCGACGCATGCTTGGAAGCATTGAACTTCATTTTTTTCAGCACGTCATTGTGTTTTACGTCACCGCGTTCTGACACGATCGGTTATTTAACCGATGGTGTGTAGGCACATCAGTAGTGTTGCTCAAGAATATTCGCATTGCGAATATTCGTTACGAATATTGCATATTCGAGTATTCGCGAATAACTCGAATATCGCGGTGAATATTCGCTATTGCGAATATTCGTATTTTTTCAAATTTATTTTTAAAACAGATCACATCCTAGTGATCTCCATCGACGTCTAAAAGCATTGCTGGTATGATTAGAGACCCTGGGCCGAGTAGCTGAGGCGATCCTTTTATGTTGCAGAATATTCGCAATGCGAATATTCGTATTACGAATATTCGCGAATACTTTCTCTGGCCTTCTTTTGCATCAGAGCCAATCAGAGTTCTCTTACCACAGTAGAGTTAGTGTTTAGTGCATATTAGTTTATTATTTGTAGTCCTCGTCTTTGTCCTTGTCAGTCAGTGTAAAAAAAATTAAAAAAATTTTTAGCTTTAGTTTAGTCATACAAGTTTGTGTAAGTAGAGTTAGTGTTTAGTGCATATTAGTTTAGTAATCCAGGAAATGATCTCCGTTTTCGCGTGTTGTTCGCGCGCATGCGCATGCGTGGACAAGAATTTCGCAATCAATTTGGCAAAAAAATTTTTTTTATAAAATATCACGAATATTCGATATTAACGAATATTTCACGAATATTCTTCTATATATTCGTGAAATATCGTGAAATCGAATATGGCGTATTCCGCTCAACACTGCACATCAGTCCATCAGTCAGCTTCATCTGGGAACCGATGAAAACGGTCCTTCGGACCATTCTCATCGAATGGACTGATCGTGTGTACAAGGCCTAACATGTAACACTGCTGAATTTAGATCTACATAAAAAAAAGATCTGAACACAGTGTATTGTATGGTGTGTGGATGAGCCCTCATGAACAACCCGAACAGGGCACATACACTCTCATATTATCGCTCGGTATTGCTGTTGTGTACAAAGTTTTTGTATGAAGCCGCGTACACACGGCAGAGAACCTCGACGGGCAGAACACATCGTTCCGCCCGTCGAGGTTCTCTGCCGGCCGTCGAAATCGTCGACCCGCCCGTCGGGAATGGCAACCAGCCATTCATCCAGGCGGGCCGTCGAGCAAAAAGAGAGCGTGCTCTCTATTCGCTCGACAGGATTCCCGACGGGCGGGGCAAGCCAGGAGCGTACACACGGCCGAGGTTCTCGCTGGAATGCAGCTCCCAGCGAGAACCTCGGTCGTGTGTACGCCGCCTGAGTGTTCAATGGAAGTAATGTGTATTGTCTGTGAAGGTGTCATATATAAATGCCTCCAGCCTTCCTACACATTCCTACATGTCACTTTCACTCTTTAAGCACAGCTGTCACATTTCTGCCTGTATACTCTGACACCCAAACATCCTTGGCATGTGGAAGACCAAATCTTCCAATTTATAAAGATATCAAATGTCTGGAAAATAATTAAAGCACAAATTAAATATGGTGCAGGAGGAAGTATATATCATATGTATGCAGCACCCTCTAGTGTAGCATTTGTATTACTTTTTCTTTTTTACTAGTTATGGCGGCGATCAGTGATTTTTATCGTGACTGAGACATTATGGCGGACAAATCGGACACTTTTGACACCATTTTGGGACCATTGTAATTTTTACAGCGACTAAAATGCACTGATTATTGTAAAAATGACACTGGCAGTGAAGGGGTTAACCACTAGGTGGCGCTGCAGGGGTTAAGTCAGTACTAGTGAGTGATTCTTACTGTTAGGGGACGTGGCTACACGTGACATCAGTGACAGTGTCACTAGGCAGAGGAATGCTTTGTTTACAATGACATTCCCCTGTTCTGCCCTTGCCGACCGCAATCTTAGGCCTCCCGGGAAAATCGAGTTTCTGGGACCCGCGGCCGCACTCGCGCCCATTGGGCGGCAAATTTAAAGGGACATACCTGTACGCCAATATGCCTGCCCGTGCCATGTTGTCGACTAACATAGTCGTGCGGCGGTCGGCAATAGAAAGAAGAAAATATTTTTTTTTTCCAGATTTACACTCTTTTTTCGCAAAAAAAACCCCCAGAGTTGTAAAGAAATACCACTAAAAGAAAGCTTTATTTGTGTGAACAAAATAATAAAAATGTAATTTGGGTACAGTGTTGCATGACTGCGCAATTTTCATTAACCACTTGCTTACTGGGCACATAAACCCCCTTCGTGCCCAGGCGAAATTTCAGCTTCCGGCACTGCGTCACTTTAACTGACATTTGCGCGGTCGTGCGACGTGGCTCCCAAACAAAATTGGCGTCCCTTTTTCCCCACAAATAGAGCTTTATTGTGGTGGTATTTGATCGCCCGTGCGGTTTTTATTTTTTGCGTTATAAACAAAAAAAGAGCGACAATTTATTTATTTTTTTCTCAGTTAAGGCCGATACGTATTCTTCTACATATTTTTGTAAAAAAAAAAAAAATCGCAATAAGCGACTGCTTTGCGCAAAAGTTATAGCGCCTACAAAATAGGGGACAGAATTATGATATTTTTTTTATATTTGTTTTTTACTAGTAATGGCGGCGATCTGCGATCTGCGATTTTTATTGGGACTGCGACAATACGGCGGACACATCGGACACTTTTGACAAATTTTTGGGACCATTCACATTTATTCAGCGACCAGTGCTATAAATATGCACTAATTACTGTATAAATGTGACTGGCAGTGAAGGGGTTAACACTAGGGGGGCATGGAAGGGGTTAAATGTGTATCCTGGGTGTGTTCTAACTGTGTGGGGGGAGGGGGGTGACTGGGGGAGGTGACCGATGCTGTGTCCCTATGTTGAAGGGAAACAGCATCCGTCTCCTCTCCCTGACAGCACGTGGAGCTCTGTGTTTACACTCAGAGCTCCACGTCCCTGCTCTATTCACCTTCGATCGCGTGTACCTGGCGGACACCGTGGCCGCCGGGTACACGCATCGAATCCTCGGCGATGCGATGGCAGTGTTTTTTCCCGCTGCGCGCCACCCAATGGCGCGCGCGGGGAATTACAACATCATTGACGTCCAAAGACGTGACCCCGGCAGCTCAGGTCCGCGCTGTTGACGTCTTTCGTCAATAGCGCGGATCTGTACTGGTTAAAAGTGCAAGAGCGCTAAAAGCTGAAAATTGGCCTGGGAAGGAAGGGGGCCAAAAACACGTGTAATATATCAAAAAGAAGCTCATGTACTTTTTTGAGCTTCAGGCGTTTTGTTTCAGGCGACATTGAAATTTAGACCCCTTTCACACTGAAGCGTTTTACAGAGTTTTAGCGTTAAAAATAGCCCTCTTAAAACGCTCATAAAACACTCTCCATGCATCTCAATGGACCCTTTCACACTGAGTCCTGCAAGCAGCATCTTTGGAGAAGCTATTGAGCGCTGAAAAATGCTCCAAAAACGCCTCTCTCCATTGAAATTAATTGAAAGCGCTGTAAAAACGCCTTACCCTTTTATACTGAGGCATTGAACTGGCGGGGCGTTAAGAAAAGTCCTGCAAGCAGCATCTTTGGAGCAGCTTTTGAGTGCTGAAAAAAACGCTCCAAAAACGCCCCTCTCCATTGAAATGAATTGAAAATCGCTGTAAAAACGCCTTACCCTTTCACACCGAGGCATTGCAAAAACGCCCTAAAACTTTAGGGTCTTAGCGGTGCTTTACCAACACATTGGGATTGCAGATGGGGCTTTGCTCGAATAATGCTGTAATAACGCTGTAATAACGATCAAAAAACGCCCCAGTGTGAAAGGGGCCTAATGGAATTTTTGCTTGTTGGGTGTTTTGGAGCTTCACAGCTGAGTGTTTTACAAGCTGAAAAATGTTCAGGTGTAAACAGGGCCATAGTGAAATGTCACAAATGACATTTTATTGAAGTGGAGTTCCACCCATTTTTTTATGTTTGTCTGTGCTGCATGCCCTAATCTCATAGTGTTCAGAATGGACAATTTTTATTTATTTTGTTGCTTGTAAATACCTTTATTTTGTAGTCCTTCATTACTTCCTCCTTATTAGCCTAGGCTAATAAGTCACAAGGGTTTCTGGGATAGGCATCATGTTTCCCAGTAGTCCTTGCAAACCTGACTGAAACCTATTACATTGCTTGTGCAGCACTGAAGTCATACAGTCTGGCTTCATGATGCCCACACTTAAGATGGCCACGGTCTATTTCTAGATTATAAACTAAATGCTGTAACAACCTAACAAAACGGACCTTAGTTTAAAAGACTGTGGGCCAGATTCTCATAGAATTTCGCTTGCGCATCGTAAGCCATTTGCACTACGCCGCCGCATCGTACTAGAGCAGGTGCCGTATTCTCTAACCATTTGCTCCATCGTTTGCGTTGGCGTAGCGAAAATGGCCCAGCGTAAGCCCGCGTAATTCAAATGAGGCGGCTTGTATTTAAATTAAGCGCGCCCCCGCGTCGAACGAACTGCGCATGCGCCGGCCGGGGAAAAAGCCCAGTGCGCATGCTCCAGCTCACGTCGGAAAGCGTCGTTGAAACCGACGCGAACGAGTTAGTAAAACGACGTAAGCGACGGAAAAAGCCGACGCTGACCCGACACCATACTTAACATGGCATCCGACGCACCCGACGGCATCTGACGGTACTTTGTAAGGTTACTCCACATAGAAGCCGGGGTAACCTTACGCGGACGAAAACGACGTACGCGGCGACGGGGCGGCGTAAAAGCGATCGGGAATCGGTACTAGCCTCATTTGCATATGCAAATGAGAAAACAACGTAAAGGCCACCTAGTGGCCGGAGTTGTCATTACAACTACGATCCGCAAGTGTAATGGTTTTACACTTGTCGGATGTTGAAGCGTATCTATGCAAAAGTGATGCTAAGCATCACGCGCATAGATACGAGGCAAAAAAAACGGCGATACGACGGGGTATCTGAGATACTCCGTCGTATCGCCGCTGAGAATCTGGCCCTAACTTTACTAGAATACATTAAGCTTGTGTATTACAGGGGTTATTTATATTTAAAAAGTGAAATTGTGGGTGGAACTCCCCTTTAAGTTTTACTGGTGGCAACATGATTGGAGGTGGTGGATTGACTCGCACTGTGCTGTATTAAAAAAAAAATGACATGCTGTACCTTTCTTTAGTGCTCACCAGCGCAGTGCGGTGGTGTGAACTGGCTAAGTAGGAGACAAGGCTTTTTGCCTTACCTTGTGGTGGGAGTGCATTGGAGTAGTTGTCCATTGCAATACTACTGCAATGTAGGCCCCTTTCAGACTGGGGCGGGAACCGTGGTGGCGGTATAGCGCCGCTAAAAATAGCGGCGCTATACCGTCGGATTTCCGTGGGAATTGGCCGCTAGCGGTGCGGTATTAACCCCTGCTAGCGGCCAATAAAGGGTTAATACCACCCGCAATGCGCCTCGTTAGAGGCGCATTACGGGCGGTATTACTGCAGTTTGAAGGAGTATACACGCCGCTCCTCTCACCGCTCCAAAGATGCTGCTGACAGGAGATTTTTTTTCTCTCCCGGCAGCGCATCGCCTCAGTGTGAAACCCCTCGGGCTTTCACATTGAGAATGCAGTGAAGGAGTTTTTCAGGCGGTATAGCAGCGCTATTTTTAGCGCTGTACCTCCTCAAAAACTCCTCAGTGTGAAAGGAGTCTAACTGATGCTTTATGGCCAAACCCTACAGTAGGGTGACCAGACATCCCCAGTTTCAGGGGACAGTCCCCTGATTGAGGACACTGTCCCCGGACCAAGTTTGTCCCTGTTTTTGTCCCCAGATTGGATTTAATAGGGGGCAGGGGCAATTTCAAAGACAGTCAGTGCAGAATTAAAATAAAAAAATGAAAATTACACCCCCCCGCTCCGCCGTGCCTACTAGCATAGGGGGGTTGTATTTTTCACATTATCTGTGCCCCTTTCTGATGATCATGTGCTGGTCGGAGCTGAGGGAATATTTCTTCAGTTTCGGGCGCATGCCCATTCAGCTCCACTCGCATGTTCTTCTGCCTTGGCTCAAATCCTGGCCAGCCACCTGCCTATCTCCTTGCCTTCCCTGGAGGAGTGATCTTCCTCCGCTCCCCACCCAGTAGTAGCCGGGGGGGGGGGGGCGAAGAGTACGACTTGAGAGGCTGTGAGTCGGGCGGCGACGAGCAGAGAGTCGCTGATTGCCGCCATTACTAGTAAAGAAAAAATATGTCCCTGGATTTCATTTTAAAAATCTGGTCACCTTACCCTACAGGGAACAATCTCCACCATGAGGGGACTTCCTGATTAGGACACCTGGGCCTAAGCTGTAACACATGAGTGCAGATTGATATTTTAAAGGGTTGTCCTGGCTGGACTGACCCTGAAATCTCTTGTTAGAACAGGTGGAAGAAGCAAATAATCACCATCAGTTTCCAACTACAACTCTGAAGCCCATCCAACCAAGCTTTGAAATAATGCATCCTGGGAATTTTATTTTTGGTGAGAAACTTCTTGCTGAGTGTGGAAGAAGTCTTGCAGGATGGATGGGGATTCCTCTCTGGAGCGATACTTAGACCAATGTGAAGCTCAGGTAAATTGGATGCAATTGTTTAGAAGTTGATCATGTTCATCATCTTATTTATCTCAGTGACTTTTTCTGACTTCTGTTTTTTAGACATTTTTGTAGTATCAAGTGTTTTAATGTGGGGGAACCCCCAAAAGCAAACACTATTTTATTGCAGATTATTAATTGCATTAGTTTTCTTTTTTAGGCTTCCTTGCCTTTATTTTCATCCAGCTAGTAGTAGGCCCCCTTTTTATTTTTATTTTTTCTTCACAACCGTGATTAGGGGTAGTGTGACTTGTAGCGGCGGCTGCCCCTACCCTTTGAGCGCTACAACAGAATTCTGATTCCTGACGCTAATTTCTTTATTTTTTTCACTGTTAAAAGGACTTTACTTTGCATAATGTATTTTATGTTATACGAGTAATAAAGTTTGGTGAACACAATCTGACGTGACTGGAAAAACATTAGCATTCTGGGACTTCCTGAGTAGGGTTGCCACCTCATCCCTTTAAAAAGGAACACATCTGAATTACACAGGTTCTGTGGCCAATTAGTGGGTAATTAAACTCGTATCTTATCTGTATTAAATTAGCCTCAGAATCTGTGTAAGCCCTGGTTCACGCTGGGCTGCGGGAGTGAAATTGCGCGATTTCAGCTGAACTCGCGCGATTTCACTCCCTCTGGCAGTCCCGATTTTGGCGCGATTTAGGAGACATTTGTGCAGGGTTCTGCACAGATGTCAATGTAAATCGCGTCCTGAAATTGCAAAAAGTAGTACAGGAACTACTTTTTGAAATCGGTGCAGCGCCGCAGATGCGGCGTCGCACCGATTAGGACGGTGTCATTGCCGGCAATTGCCGCCGATTTGAGATGCGATTTCACATGTGAAATCGCATCTCAAATCGAACTAAATCGTACCCAGTGTGAACCTGGGCTCATTCAGATGTGTTCCTTTTTAAAGGGATGAGGTGGCAACCCTATAAATCCTGAGGGCACTGTGGGGGCAGCGAAGGACCAGGCACCAGCAATGGAGGTGGAAAGCACTACAAATATACACAATGGACAGTACTGATACCAGGATTTTACATACTGGCCGGGGAGGAACATTCCAGCAGCTTATGAATCCAGTCATGTGGCAATGTACGCTGTCTGGCGCAAATTTTCGCTCCAACTCTAATCACAAGTGTGAATGTAACCTTCAAGTGTTTTGACAGAACCATTTACCACTGACTGGGTGCTTACTTTGAGGAAGTTGCACATCACCTAGATGGCCCTCATTTGACGTAAAGCATCCCAAAAAAACAAAGCATGTGTTGCATTGGTGTGCACTGAGTGAAAATTGAACCTGCATTTAAACCTGGTGTGTTGCCCTACAAAGCATTACTGCGTGCCAAGCTACAATGTGTGTTACATTTTTGCTTTGAGCCGTAGGGCCCCATTCACACCTCTGTGCTTTAATGCAAAACGCATGTGTCAGAAGAAGCAATGTTAATGAAGCGACTCGGATAACTCCATTGCAATATGGTTTGAAAAATAAGGCATGTTTATTTTTTCTATTCATGTGCTGCCCAATAGATGAATAAAACTGTGTGTGTTCATGGGCTACAACACATTTTTTTAAATGCCCTAACAACCAACCAAAGTGGAAATGCATAGATGTTAATATTTTCCTACAATAAAAACTTGCATATCAATACAATGCATGGGGGGGAGGGGAATAATCAACACCACTGTTTTAGGCGCCATCTTTCCCTGCACAGGTGTTCCTCATGTGTAAGCAGTCCCATTCATGTCTACTGGTGAGGCAACAGCTGTTGGTCCCAATTTGACAGCCATGAGGGTGTAGGTCTCTGAACCCTCATCATACTGTTTTAGTTTTTTTCCTGTGGCACCAGGGCCGTCTTTAATATGGTTTGGGCCCTGGGCAAACATTTTTTTTGGGCCCCCCCTCCAGCTTATTTTGGGCCTGGCTGGTTCACATGTATGTGTTTTGGCGGCCCTCATTTGTGCAGGCACAGCATTGATTTGAATGGGCTGCCATGCCTTTGTTTCCTGCAGAAAAAAGGTTCATTCAGCATTTTAAAAATCAGCTACCGTGAAATCCATTCTACTTTTGCACCATGCTACTTACCTGCAGTTCTTGCACACACAAAGCACTGTGTTTTTAAAAGCGTGACCTAAACGTCTAAAAATGCAGCAAGTTTGACAGTGCAGGAACTGCAGATAAGTCACAGCAGAATGGACAGACAGTGCTGTATTTCAGTGCTTGATGGGCATAGGTGTGCCGTGTGCGCAGCCTATTACATGAGGCATGCGCTTTTCTTTGCAGGAAATGCAGGCATGGCGGCCCATTCAAATGTGGGCCACCAAAACACATACATAGGAACCAGCCAGGCCCAAAATAAGCCCATCAAGCAGTTAAATACAGACAGTAATGCCATGTGCTCTGAGGCCTCACTCAGCCTGGACTGCAGGGCTGCTCTGTGACTTAAAGAGTTCCTCTATTTTACACATGGCATGGCCTGGGGTCCCATGGTGCTAAAGCAGAATGGACAGACGGTGCTGTGACCCCATGCCATGCCATGTGTAAAATACAGGAACTTTTTAAAACACTGACCAGACCTGCAGTGAATCATCAAATATTATAAAGACTTTGGGCACACTCTACAGAAAACTTGTATTTACAATATAGCAAACAATGACATACCTTGAGGAGCAGGACATGAAGAAGTCAGCCTCGGGAAGAGCAAACTAGGGATGTTATAAAATCACTTTTATATACAAGCAGCACCCAGTGGCAGGAAGGGAGAAGTGCACGTCTAAAGGGAAGCCAGGGGTGCTGTACATTTTAAAACACTGGGAAGGGAAGCAGTACTGTCACCTGGCTGTGTGCCGCTGATGATTTTCAGCCTGATTTGTGGGCAGCACAGGGGCTTAACGGGTGGCAGGGCCACCATCAGGAATCATGGGGCCCCTTACACAGCTTCAGGCATGGGCCCCCTGGAGCAGAGAACGGGGGGGTGCTGCCCCCTTAAATTGAGAAGCGGGGGGGGGGCGGGGCTGCCGCAAATTTAGAAGCGGGAGGCCCTTTACAAAAAAAAGATTTAATAAAGAAAAATATATATAAAAAAAAGGGGTGTAGCCATCCGGGGCCCTGGGGACCTCTGGGCCCTTTAATAAAAAAAAAAAAAAATTAAAAATATATTTTTTTTTTAAAAAGGGGGTTGCCATCTGGGGACCTCTGGGCCCTTTAATATTTTTTTTTTAATAAAAATAAATTACAAAAAAGGGGGTTGCCATCCGGGACCTCTGGACCCTTTAATAAAAAATATATTAAAAATAAACATTTATAAAAAAAAAGTGGGGTTGCCATCCAGGGGACCTCTGAGCCCTATATATATATATATATATATATATAATATATATATATATATATATATTAAATAAAAAGAAAAAAAAGAAATAACATATAAAAAAAAGGGGGTTGCCATCCAGGGCCCTGGGGAACTCTGGGTCCTTTAATAATAATAACATTATTAGTTTTTTTTTATAAAAAAGGGGGGGGTTGTCATCTGGGGCCCTGGGGAACTACGGGCCCCTGGAGACCTCCAGACCTCTAAAAAAAATTGTCCCTTTAATAAAAAATAAAATAAAAATATATAAAATAAATATATTTTTTTATTTAAAAATAAATAAAAAAGGGGGTTGTCATCTGGGGCCCTGGGGGCCTCCGGGTCCCTGGGGACCCCTAAAAAAAATTGGCCCTTTAATAAAAAATAAACATATATTAAAAAAAATTGGCCCTTTAATAAAAAATAAAATAAAAATATATGAATTAAATATATTTTTTTTATTTAAAAATAAATAAAAAAAGGGGGGTTGCCATCTTGGGCCCTGGGGGCTTCCGGGCCCCTGGGGACCTCCGGACCCCCCCAAAAAAAAAAAAAAAAAAAAAAAATTTTTTTTTTTTCAAAGGGGGTTGCTTTGGGCCCCCAACAGTGACAGGGCCCTGGGCAGCTGCCCCTGTTTGCCCTATGGTAGAGACGGCCCTGTGTGGCACCCGTTGATGTTTAGGGGTGCCATTTAGTATTAGTGGCACTCCTGCGTGACTGCTAAAAGGCGCACATTCGCTACAAGAGGTAATGTGAACATAGCTTTAGCATATGGAAAGTGATGTTTGATATATTACTTGACACAGAATGGTATAGTAAAAGCCCCCCCCCCCCCTTTTTAAAGGGGGTTAATGCCCCTTCTCAGGGTCTTTACTGACCTGTTGGGGAGATTTCCTTTCACCTCCTGTGCCGGTGCACCGCCATACTCCGCTCCCCATCACAGACTGCTGCGGAAGTGCTGTGGCGGCAAACTGCGCATGTGCGATGCCTTCAATGCATTTACGACATTGCACACCAGCGAAACCTCGTTCGGCATCCAGGCTCTTTCCTCAACATCCCCGTGGATTGGAGAATGTTAAAAAAAAAAAGAGCCGGGAGGCCGAGCGAGCCCTCCGAACGAAGCGAGGACGTGAGGCCGACTGGCCACTTAACTATAAGTCCACGTCGCCAAGAATGATGGCTTCGCTGGTGTGCACTGTCGTAAATCCATTGGAACGCATCACAATTGCGTTTTGAACGCATCGCGCATGCGCAGTTGGCCGCTACGTCACTTCCGTAGCATTGTGTGACGGGAAGCCGAATATGACGCGTCACCGGAGACACAACAGGAAGTGAGAGAATTTCTGCATAGTAAGGGTCTTTTCACACTAGCGGACTGTTCGTCTGCTCATTACAAGTCTGTTTACGGACTTGTAATGGGCCCCTATGGGAGCGGATCCGTTAGCGGATGATGCATCCGCTAACGTCCGCCAGATCCGCATCCGTTTTTGCGGACGGAAGAATGTCCTATTTTTCTTCCGTCCGGCCAAACGGATCGGATGCAAACGGACAAACGGTCCGTTTCCATCCGACTCCCCATAGGGGAGAGCGGAGGAGAGACAGGGCGGTCCCTGCACAGTGTGCGGGGACTGCCCTATCTGCCGACAGCTGAGCGGAGACCCCCCGCTGAGCTGACGGACACACGGAGCGGACCGAAAAATGGACCGCTCTGTGTGTGTAAGGAGCCTTAGAGGGCATGTCCCTCACACAGGTGTCCCAATTAGATTTGGCCTCAACTCCTGTTCTGGTGTCGCTGATCACCAGGAACAAAAGGGTGACTACCCAACAGAACAATAAACTAATCCAATCCCTATGCTCTATTAGGGTCCATACATTGATCTATGGGCAATACTGTATAATCTGCTCTCTGAAATTTTTATTACGATGAGCAACATGCAGTCCTTCAGTCTGGTAAACGCAAAGCATGATGAGAAAATATGTAACCAGGTGAAACGCATGGCAGGGAAGATGCACCTGTGTGCTGTTTCTCCAGGGTTGTGCTGCCACCTAGAGTATTCCAATAGAAAGTGCTCCTTCCTGCCTGCAGTTTCTCCAGCAACCTTTCCTGGAAACTTCTGTCCTGAAATATCAGTACTGTACTTGTCACACTAAAACGCTGTTCTTCATGTCAGTAAAAGCCATAAATTCATTTATTAATGTATAATTTATTGGATTTCATATAATGATTCTATTGAAATAAATTGGTGCTTATTTTCCTTTTCCTTGCACACAATTGGATTATCTTTGCAAAGCTTTTATTTACTGAGCTCTGGAGTAACTGCACTTGCCTTTAGTAAATCACCCCCTTAGACTGGTTACTACCCCCCCCCCCCCCAGCATAGGTGTGCGCAAGGGGAGTGCCCATGCACACCCTAATCTACCTGTCGATCGCAGGTAAACCACAATCTTTTCTTGTTGACCCCCAGAACCTAGATCGGAGAGGCGGCGGAAGGTTTGGAATTTAGTGGAACCAATCTGTATTTTCCTCCTGCAGCAGCTGAAAGTAGGCTTCTCCTCCTCTCCTCCCTCTTGCTGACATTCAGCTGCCACCGGAGGAAAATATATACCACCCCTGTCCCTGTTTTCTGCTGCCCGGGTCCCCCTGTGTGCTCCCTTGCTCCCACCCCATTGTTTCAGGATGGAGAGCAGGGGAAAGAGGCTGGTAAATATGTCACAAACGCATGTGTTGAAGCTTTGAGGCGCACACCCTAATGCAATAGGCTGCACACACCTATGCCCCCAGGATTAATTTTTCTTCTTCTTCTTCTTTCCTACTTAGAACAAAAACAAACTGCCTCATTTAGCCCAGGTTCCCTCCCAATGACAGCGGGAATGAAATCATACGAGTTCAGCTGAACTTGCACAATTTCATACCCGCATGTCAGTCCAACTTCAGGGGTGATTTCAGAGACATGTGTGCGGATTGCTGCACAGATGTCTATACAAATCGCACCACAAAGTCGCCAAGAGTAGTACACAATTTTTGGGAATCGATGCAGCGTCGCAAATGCAGCATCGCACTGTTTTGGACTGTGTCATTGCTGCCAATTTGTCATGCGATTTGACATGCCAAATCGCATCAATGTGAACCTAGACTTGTCCTGGAGGTGACAAGTTATGTTAATGCCTTTCAACCTGAATCCTTAACCACTTGACTAATCTCTGCACTTCTGGGTAGCAGGTGCGAGTGCACACCACTGGTGACTTGCTCCCGCTGTGATTATACACAGCAGGAGCTCATCAGTGGGTACCGTGGACTCTGTCCGCCGGCGATCATTCGGTACAGAGGCAGAATGGCAGCTTGACTGCGTAAACAAGGCAGATTGCCATTCTGTTGGTAGGGAAGGCATGGATCCTGTGTCCCTGCAGGGACAAGGATCCATGTCTTTCTCTAGTTAAAACAGTGGCTAGGCACACGGTTAACCCTTTGATCGCCCCTAATGTTAACCCCTTCCCAGCCAGTATCATTAGTACAGTGACTGTGCATATTTTTAGCACTTATCACAGTATTGGTGTCACTGGTTCTCAAAGCCTGTCCAAAGTCTCCACTTAGTGCGCGGCAATATTGCAGTCCTGCTATAAGTCGCTCATCACTGGCATTGGTAAAAAAATAAGAATTTCATAAATATATTCCATAGTTTGTAGATGCTATTACTTTTGCACAAACCATTCAATATACAGTCATTCGGATAAAGTCTATGCTTTAGTAACGAATGGACACATTGAGTGATCAGTACTGAAGGCCAAGGGACTTGTGAATGTGAAATATTTACCAGACCCTTCCCCCCTCCCCCCCCCACTTTCCATCCTGAAGGATCCTAATGTGTGCTTGCAGCTACTGGCAAGAATTGCTGGGGCTGATTGAAACCCCCCCCACCCCCTCCCCTGTATTGCTCTGCAGCAACTGAAAGCCAGTGAGAGGAGAAGCCACCAGCTTTCAGCTGCTGCAAAGAGCCATATAGAAGATCTGTTCCAGTAATTGCTACTCCTCTCTCCACCACACCGACCCCCCCCCCCCCCCCCTATGCACCATAAGTTTTCCCCAGTCTGGGGGGTTGACCCTGGGGTTGGGTGCATCCAGAAGGATTGATGAGATCTGGAAGGAGAGACACCGATTTGGAACAATTCCTCCCTCATTCCTCCCTCATTCCTCCCTCATTCCTCCCTCATTCCTCCCTCATTCCTCCCTCATTCCTCCCTCATTCCTCCCTCATTCCTCCCTCATTCCTCCCTCATTTGTTCCTCATTTGTTCCTCATTTGTTCCTCACTTTGTTCTGTTCTATATAGATGCATTATTCAGATATCCCCCCGCAAAGTACAGGACGTCATATGGCGTCCACCCGGGATAACCGATCCCCTTTTTGGACGTCATATGACGGCGTGCGGGTGTAAAGTGGTTAAAGAGAACCGTCTGGAACACTATGCAAACAACAAAAGCAATCGGTAATGTAGTGCCTGGTTACTTCCAAGTACCGGTGCTATTTAAATTTAGAGGGGGATCAGAGTGTAGTATAAACTCTGATCTGGTTAAAATGTTTACATTGGGCTTCTGTCTCAGCTTGCCTGTGCTGCGGGCTCATTCTGTTGTGCTGGGGTGTCCTTCCCACCCCAGTGCAGTAGGTAGCAGCAGTAGAGTCAAGACTTGGGTGCTTTTCACCAGCAGCCAATCAGGAGGGTTGAGCCTTGCTGTGCATGCTGGGGGAGGGTATTTATGGGGCAGACACCATTGGTTCTGGGTCTTCTTCGTCCAGTGTGGCACTCACCTTTAGGGTGACCACATCACCGCGCCCCAGCGTTATGGCCTACCTGGCCGGGGCGGGCGTGCGTGCCACGCAGTGTTCCTGGACCATGTTTGTCCGGAACATTTAAGCAGCGATGGGGACCCAGTGATCGACTGGGTTCCCACCTCTGAGGATCCCAAGCAGTATAGCTGTTCGTTGCTCTGGCTGCCAGGTCAGTGAGAGGCCTGTCCAGGTACGCTATTCCCACTCAAGTAGGGAGTGGTACAGAGAAGTTACGCTTGGGCGCAGGACTGTTTCCCTATTGCTACTCCTGAATTTGCTATTCTCCTTTCTTCCTTGAACTCTACTTTCCTCACCACAAGTTTATTTGTTTTTACCTGGCTGGGTAATAAAGAGCACAACAAAAGACACTTGTTGCGGACATTCCTTTACTACTGCTATATGCACCATTCACCCCTAGGAATTCGGAAGAGCCATGAGGTAAATGTGCCACCTAAAACAAACCAGCAGCTCCTACGGGGGTAATGCTACAGTAACAATATGTACAGATTAAATGGCTTTTGGTCTGTGTGTGTGGGATGCTGTGGCTAAAGGGGAAACCCCAGGCCAACCTACAATACCTCTAGTACACACCCAGTAAAAGGATATCAATGCCAGTGGTGTGTCCCCTTTAAGAGAAACTGCGGTAATGTCCTGGAGGCAAAGCTTTGTTTTTTTTTTTTTTTTTTTTTTTGTCTGGCCCTAACCCTCTCTCCCACAGTTCAGTTCAAGAGAAAAGAAATCTCTTTGCATTCAAAAAGTGTCTGGTGCTCATTCTACATTGCATTGCACAGTGCCTCGTAACCCACTCTACAAATTAAGGATGTCGGCTGTCCCTAACCCTGGAGGTCACCATTGGGCCTGGAGAGGCTCGGACTTGACTACATTACGTTTTGTTTTATTCCCCCCCCTTCCTTATTCCCCCCTAGTTCCTACTCCACTTCATCTTTAGCCTTATGCAGTGAGAGGTTATTTAACCACTTCCCGATGGCCGTACAAATATATGAGGCTGTCGGGTGCTTCTGAATCTCTGACTGGACGCATATATGCGTCCAGGGTTCTTCCTGGGAACTAGAGGGCACGTGAGCGGCCGCTGGCGGCGCACGCGTGCCCGCTGCAATACTCAGATACCGATGCGCGTGCCTGGTGGCCGCGATGTCCGCCAGGCTCTCGCAATCGGCGGTTACAGGGACAAGACGTGGATCTCTGTGTGTAAACTCAGAGATCCATGTCCTGTCAGGGGAGAGAAGAGACCGATCTGTGTCCCTTGTACATAGGGACACAGCATCGGTCACCCCCCTCCCCCCACAGTTAGAACACACCCACAGAGTACATTTAACCCTTTCCATGACCCCCTAGTGTTAACCCCTTCACTGCCAGTCACATTTATACAGTAATCGGTGCATTTTTATAGCACTGATCGCAGTATAAATGTGAATGGCACCAAAAATGTGCCAAAAGTGTCCGATGTGTCCGCCATAACGTCGCAGTCCCAATAAAAATCGCAGATCGACGCCATTACTAGTAAAAAAAAATAATAAAAATTAATAATAATTCTGTCTCCTATTTTGTAAGCGCTATAACTTTTGCGCAAAACAGTAGCTTATTGCGATTTTTTTTTTTTTTTTAACAAAAATATGTAGAATACGTATCAGCCTAAACTGAGAAAAAATATGTTTTAAAAAAAATAAAAAAAGACATTTGTAATATAGACGCTTTTCAGATATAGAATGTTGGGGGTAACAGGTTCCCTGTGTGCCACCCCCCCCCCCCCCCCTTCACAGGACCACAACCAACCAGGGCAGGTACCCTTCCTGACCAAATGTTTTTTTTTATTTATTTTTTTGCTGCAACGCACCTGTCTGCAGCTTAGGTGGAATCCCCAAAGCAGCTTTATAAAGCCTTTAGCAAATACTTGGTGTCACTAAACCCACATCCAAAAACACCATCAATAATTGGTGTATTACATGCTGTTCATACTAGCCCAGTCACTTCATACTACCTCCCTCTTCTGTCTATGTCCTTAATTCAGTTTGGTTTTGTTGGCAGCTCTGCACATGCTCAGATTTCAGTTAGTATTTGATAGTCTCTATGCTGAGCATTTCCTCCCTATCACATCAGAGCAAACCAGGTGGCTATAGAGTCACACATGTGGGATTATACACAGTGGTGTTAAAGGGTTTGTAAAGGAATTATTTTTTTAATCTTAAAGCGGTGGTTCACCAAAAAAAAAAAAAAAAAATTCTAACATTACATTGAGCTCACTTCCGACATTGACAGTATGCTGATCCTACACAACATACCGTTGTATCGTTATTCCCCCCCCCCCCCCCCCCCGGCTTCCGGTAGTGGCTCCCGCGGGAGTGGGTGTTCCTATGCTCAGGCTAAGTGATTGACGTGATGACAAAAGCTTCCCCCCCGGTGCGTCACGAGTTGCCGAAAGAAGCCGAACATTGGTGCACAGGCACCCTGTAGAGCCAACTCGCAGTCCGGCCTCTTTCGGCAACTCGTGACGCTGCCGTATGCGCCGGGGGGAAGCTTTTGTCATCGCGTCAATCACTTAGCCTGTGCATAGGAATGCCCACTCCCACGGGAGCCACTACCTGGAAGCCGTGGGGGGGGGGGGAAATAACGATACAAGGGTATGTACGGCAAAAAAAAAGATGAGCATTCTGTCAATGTCGGAAGTGAGCTCAATGTAATGTTAGAATTTTTTTTTTTTTTAGGGTGAACCCCCACTTTAATAGCTGCTTTTACGTTAATGCAGTGCTGTCCTCATTGTTCGTTTTTGCTCTCAAGTTGCTGTAATCCTTCTCTGATCTCCACACTTCCTGTTGTCTGTTTCCTGATAACCACAGTACTGGGAGCTTTCTCTCTGTGGTCACTAATCAAGGAGGTGTGATTACTGTGTAAAAAAAGTGAGGTAAATTGCGCTAATCAATATATGATGCTGTGCATCAAATCAAATAAAGTAAAAGGTGCACGTGAAATGCAAACTAAACATAAATGGAGCTGCGGTTTAAACTGTGTCATATAAACAGAATAGCAATGTGAGAAAAATAAAAATAAACCGCGCTAATGACCAATAAACATAATATGTGGACCACACCGATGAATTAATGTGATATATGCAAGGTTACAAAAACAAACATTGAGTGTCCATAAAACACAAAAAGGGGCCTTTGTAGTCCAAAGTGAGAGGGCTAGCAAGGTTCCATACACAACCAATTGTGAATAATTATAAACAACAAAAGTCCAGAGGAAATAAAACGTAACATCCACCCTGGTGAAGCCGAATCCCAATATGAGTCAGCAGGATATTGGTTAACACTGATGTGACATGCAGCTGAAGACCTCCACCACACACATATGCAAGTCTGCTTACCAAATGTAAATGGTCCCTGGCTGAGAGGAGACCAAAACAGCAGACAGGATCAAACAGCTGGGCTCGGTGAGAGAGTGAAACAATTCAGCTTGGGTCATCCGACAGTGGCTCCAATAACAATGGTCACATGAATGTAAAAGGAGACAAGAATGCCTCGATAGTGTAAAATCACTTAAAATTTATTGTACAAAATAATGAAGAAATACACTCACATTTTGCAGTAAAAGAAAGGCCTTAAACCTGCAGCATCCGGCCGGTCAGCATGCAGGTAACCCCATGTAGTATCGAGTAGTCCAAGGGTGATGACAGTGTGCCACTCGGTACGCCCTGACTAGTTTCGTGGTTAAAACACTTTTTCAAAGGGCACCAAAATGATTACTGTGTGTCTAAAACCCCCTCAGCACCAATCAGTTTCGTTTTACAAACCATCACTGCCCTGTATTGGCTCTGTATATCACAGAAGCAGGAAACCGCATGCAAAAACGAAACTAGAACTGCAGGTACATTATATGATTGATTTTTTTTTTTTTTATCTATTTTTAATCCTTTTTAAAAGGAATCCGTTAACTATTATGTCTCTATACCCTGTAAACAGTCATTTCAGCATAAAATTAACGGTTTCAGCCAAATGACCAGACCAGTGGTGATATGCAATTTCTACTTTACTTAACAATGAAATTCAACACAAATTGTGCAGGAGATCATGTGAAAACAGGTATACAGTACAAAACATTAATCTTAACCATAGGGAAAGGATACAACCTATACTGTAGTTCTACTAATGTCCACCAGGTGGCAGCAGCTTGTCTGAGTTCAATCTACAGATAGAATAGAGGGCTAAAGAATCTCTTGTGTCCAAGATGGTAATCGTTCATTCAGCAGACTGTGAGCTGAGTGGACCTCCTGTTGGCACAGACTTTACACTGGCACTGCTTGCTACTTGCTTCGGTCAGGAGGTTCTGGTGGCTGCAGATAGGGCCAACCCACTAAATGGACAGCTTCCCCCAAATGGACTGTAACCAAGTCCTCTCCAGTGACTGGGGCTTGGAAAGATGCTGCATGCTCTTGTGCTCACTGCTGGTGGCCCGCACACCAGGATTAACAGGGGAGGACCCAGCACCGGGAACAGCTCACTTGCCCAGTCACTGCTGTCCCATTAGGCCGGATCTCTCTGAGAACGTGAAGCTGGGTGGAGCTGACATTTATATCCCCTGGGCGTGTCCAGGAGCTCAGAGGATTGTGGGGAGTTGAGCTAAAGGGGCCTGCACAGGAATCTGGACAAAGAGGCATCCCACTACAGTGGTAATAAAGCCCACTCCCTCCCTCAATGCCCAATAACCAGCTAAACACAATGGGGGTGGGATATTACATTTAGATTGTAGGCCCCACCTCCCTTTTTAATTCCGAGACACAGGCTGGTGGGGCGTGACCAACGCTATATCTTGGCCTAGGCCAACAAGGCCTAGGGCAGAATGAAGAGTCACTGCCGGCTTGCGCCACACTTTTAGTGTAGTGCCAGTCTTATGAGGTGGACGGGGTCGCAAGACAAATCAGTCTGGCACCTCATAAAGTGGCCGTGCACTGCTGCCGGTTAGAGATGTACAAAACTGTTCGCCGGCGAATAGTTTCCGGCGAACATCGCTTGTTTGAGTTCACCGCCGCGGGCGAACATATGCGATGTTCAATCTGCCCCCTATTCGTCATCATTGAGCTAACTTTGATCCTGTAGCTCAGTCAGCAGACACATTCCAGCCAATCAGCAGCATATATTCCCTCCCAGACCCTCCCACCTCCCTGTACAGCATCCATTTTAGATTAATTCGAAAGCTGCAGTCTTGGTGAAAAGAGGGACAGTGTAGCTGCTGCTGAATTAATAGGGAAATTGCTAGCTAGGCCAGTGTATTCAGTGTCCACTCCAGTCCTGAAAGACTCATCTGATCTCTTCTGTAAGGACAGCGTCCTTACAGCACCCCAAAAAAACCTTTTTAGGGCTAGTCCACCAGTCTGCTTTTTTTTTTTCTCTGTAATCTGTGTGTTGCAGTGATTTACAGAGCGAGAGAGAGTGTCATTTTTTTGGAGTTGGATAGAGCAGGCTAGTCAGTGGTGTTTATTTTGGTCCAGCAGTACACCAACACCTTTGCAGCCATTGTGCTATATGCTGGGTGCTTGGTGTGCTTCTGTACCTTTAAGGAGGGGTGGCTCCCCTTCAGTCCACCTGCCCCTATCTATCTATTAAAATGCATGTGCCTCCATTGTGAGGACACTCACTGTTGGTGTTAGGACCACAGATTAATGGGGTGCCTTGGCGCGGCTCTGTGGCTCACGCATGCGTTTGCAAATGCGTGCGGACAAAACCCCTGTTTTTAACGCACATTGTTAGACAGGTTAATTGGTTGTTCTGCTAGCTGGTCGGTAAGTAGGCTTGGTTATTCCCTGGGCATTCCCCAGGTTCTTGTTGTTATAGTCAGTTAGTTACAGTAGAGGATATATATGCATTCCAGGAGTTTGTGTGTGTTTGTGTGTTTGTGTGTTTATATGTGTATATGTATGTGTGTGTGTGCGTGTATGTGTGTATATATGTACAGGGAGTGCAGAATTATTAGGCAAATGAGTATTTTGACCACATCATCCTCTTTATGCATGTTGTCTTACTCCAAGCTGTATAGGCTCGAAAGCCTACTACCAATTAAGCATATTAGGTGATGTGCATCTCTGTAATGAGAAGGGGTGTGGTCTAATGACATCAACACCCTATATCAGGTGTGCATAATTATTAGGCAACTTCCTTTCCTTTGGCAAAATGGATCAAAAGAAGGACTTGACAGGCTCAGAAAAGTCAAAAATAGTGAGATATCTTGCAGAGGGATGCAGCACTCTTAAAATTGCAAAGCTTCTGAAGCGTGTTCATCGAACAATCAAGCGTTTCATTCAAAATAGTCAACAGGGTTGCAAGAAGCGTGTGGAAAAACCAAGGCGCAAAATAACTGGCCATGAACTGAGAAAAGTCAAGCGTGCAGCTGCTAAGATGCCACTTGCCACCGGTTTGGCCATATTTCAGAGCTGCAACATCACTGGAGTGCCCAAAAGCACAAGGTGTGCAATACTCAGAGACATGACCAAGGTAAGAAAGGCTGAAAGACGACCACCACTGAACAAGACACACAAGCTGAAATGTCAAGACTGGGCCAAGAAATATCTCAAGACTGATTTTTCTAAGGTTTTATGGACTGATGAAATGAGAGTGAGTCTTGATGGGCCAGATGGATGGGCCCGTGGCTGGATTGGTAAAGGGCAGAGAGCTCCAGTCCGACTCAGACGCCAGCAAGGTCGAGGTGGAGTACTGGTTTGGGCTGGTATCATCAAAGATGAGCTTGTGGGGCCTTTTCGGGTTGAGGATGGAGTCAAGCTCAACTCCCAGTCCTACTGCCAGTTTCTGGAAGACACCTTCTTCAAGCAGTGGTACAGGAAGAAGTCTGCATCCTCAAGAAAAACATGATTTTCATGCAGGACAATGCTCCAGCACACGTGTCCAAGTACTCCACAGCGTGGCTGGCAAGAAAGGGTATAAAAGAAGAAAAACTAATGACATGGCCTCCTTGTTCACCTGATCTGAACCCCATTGAGAACCTGTGGTCCATCATCAAATGTAAGATTTACAAGGAGGGAAAACGGTACACCTCTCTGAACAGTGTCTGGGAGGCTGTGGTTGCTGCTGCACGCAATGTTGATGGTGAACAGATCAAAACACTGACAGAATCCATGGATGGCAGGCTTTTGAGTGTCCTTGCAAAGAAAGGTGGCTATATTGGTCACTGATTTGTTTTTGTTTTGTTTTTGAATGTCAGAAATGTATATTTGTGAATGTTGAGATGTTATATTGGTTTCACTGGTAAAAATAAATAATTGAAATGGGTATATATTTGTTTTTTGTTAAGTTGCCTAATAAGTATGCACAGTAATAGTCACCTGCGCACACACAGATATCCCCCTAAAATAGCTAAAACTAAAAACAAACTAAAAACTACTTCCAAAAATATTCAGCTTTGATATTAATGAGTTTTTTGAGTTCATTGAGAACATGGTTGTTGTTCAATAATAAAATTAATCCTCAAAAATACAACTTGCCTAATAATTCTGCACTCCCTGTATATATGTATATATATATACACTGTATTGAGTTTAGCTAGACTAGATCCACTCTTCCTAATATACTGACAGCCTGTATAGGGCTAGTACATCAGTCCGCTTTTTTTTTTTCTGTTATCTGCCTGCCAGCGCGTGTTTGTCAGGATCACAGCGTATACTGTGCCCACTTGTCCAGTGCCACCACTCATATCTGGTGGCACAGTAGATTACATGTAAAAAAAAAACACCATTTTGACTGCAATAGAGAATAGCAGTTGTCTGCAAGTGTTTGTGTCAGGCCTACAGCGTCTACTCTGCCAAACTCTGCCAGTGTCGCCAGTACCAGATATCGACACTGAGGAGCGATGAACCCCTTGACTACTGGGTGTGCAGGCTTGACCTGTGGCCTGAGCTATCCCAATTTGCGATAGAACTTCTGGCCTGCCCGGCTGTAAGTGTCCTTTTTACAAAGGACCTTCAGTGCAGCAGGAGGTATTGTCACTGAGAAGTCACCTAGGTCAAAAGTCTAGATTACCTCCCCTTTATTAAGATGAATGAGGCATGGATCCCGAAGGGACTGACAGTGGGCGATACATTTGCGTCCCCGAGATGCCGATGCACGTGCCTGGTGGTCGCGATGTCCGCCAGGTACCATGATTGGCAGTTTTGGAGCAGGGACGTGGAGCTCTGTGTGTAAACACAGAGCTTCAAGTCCTGTCAGGGAGAGGAGACAGATGCTGTGTCCCTTGTACATAGGGACACAGCATTGGTCACCTCCCCCAGTCAGTCCCCTCCCCCCACACAGTTAGAACACACCCAGGATACACATTTAACCCCTTCCTCGCCCCCTAGTGTTAACCCCTTCCCTGACAGTCACATTTATACAGTAATTAGTGCGTTTTTATAGCGCTGTTCGTTGTATTAATGTGAATGGTCTCAAAAAATGTGTTGGCTGTGTCCGTCGCAATATTGTCAGAATTCTATCCCCTATTTTGTAGCCACTATAACCTTTGCGCAAACAAATTACTATACTCTTATTGCCGTTTTTTTTTTTTTTTAAATGGGATATTTATTATAGCAAAAAGTAAAAAATATTGTGTTTTTTTTTTTTTTTTTTTTTTTTTTTTTTTCAAAATTGTCGCTCTTTTTTTTGTTTATAGCGCAAAAAATAAAAACCGCAGAGGTGATCAAATACCACCAAAAGAAAGCTCTATTTGTGGAAAAAAAAGGATGTCAACTTTGTTTGGGAGGCACGACCGCACAATTTTAATTTAAAGCGACGCAGTGCTAAAAGCAGAAATTTCGCCTGGGCAGGAAGGGGGTATATGTGCTCAGTAAGCAAGTGGTTAAAAAATTGTGATCTCCAATGCAGAGTTTGCTGATTCTTTCATATAACAAGTGGAGAGACTTTCAGCTGTCAAAAAAAAAATATCTGGGCAGTCTGCCAAGTTCTTAGCAGGAAACATTGTAACTAACGCTTCCTTCTTGGATCAAAGTGATAAACGTGTGTGTGTGTGTGTGTGTAAAGAAAAAAATCTGGGCAGTCTGCCAAGTTTGTAGCAACATGAAACATTGTAACTAACTTCCTTCTTAGATCAAACTTCTGTGTGTATATGCAAGAAATGTAACCACTTAAGTTAAAAAGCAATATTTTTTGCTAGAAAATTACTTGGAACCGCTAAACTATATATATATATATATATATATATATATATATATATATATATATATATATCGATGAGTGGATATTATCAAACACCAACCCCAAAGATGTATCATGGGACATGGATCTGCGGGCATGTTCCTATTTTCCGTTTCCTAAGGAGTAGCAAGATAGAAAGGGTAGAAAATGTTAAAGATTGAGAGTTCCTGAGTCTGACCCGGGATAGTGGAGGGAAGTGGTCACCCCGGGTGGGGGGGGGGGTCCCCCGGAAATGACCAAAGAACTGATAGAAGAGAGAGAAGGGGGAAGGGGAAGCTCGCAAGCATGGATCGATATAGTTGACATGTCTGTCGACTGGTCTCCGGCCGACAGGCCTAGCTTTCGCACTGAGAGGGGGGGGGGGGGTTCCGTCTGTGTGTTCAGGTAGGATTCTTAAGTGCTTGTCCCTCGTCAGAGTAGGTAAAGATACCCCATAATTGCCAGGTCTGCGTATATGCTTCCTGTCTGTCCCTGTTTGTAAGAATTAGGTCTTCCAGTCTGCTAATGTCGTCCACCTTCCGTAGCCACATCGCTACAGTCGGTGGGTCTGGTGACTTCCAGCAAAGGGGGATGCAGGCCTTGGCTGCGTCTAGAAGGTGTCGGATGATCGTTTTTTTTTTTTTTTTTTTTTTTAAATATGTGCACGTGGGGATGTCATTAGCGTGTAGCAGGAAGTACGCCGGGTCGTCCGGGATCTGTCTTTCCGTAAAGTTTTGTAAGATCCTCCTTAACTCCGTCCAGAAGGGTTTCAATTTTGGACAGGACCAAAAAATATGAAGCATTGTCCCCGTTTCACTCTGACAGCGCCAACAAACATCTGGCGTCATCCTGAACATCTTGTGCAGGAGAGCTGGGGTGCGGTACCATCCGGTCAGAATTTTGTAGTTAGTCTCTTGGATTTTCGTACAAATAGAGGATTTGTGTGTGAATGTTAGAATTTGTTGTCTGTTTGTGGGAGAATGTACAATTCAGTTCGCGTTCCCACTTGACAATGCAGGGGATTTGGTAACTCGCTTCCGGTGTGATCAGCGTGGTATATAGAATGGAGAGCGCGTGTGGCATCACTTCTGTGCCTGAGCACAACTCCTCAAGGGGTGAGAGAGCCGGGCTTCCCGCGGGGGGTGGTGACAGTGTGTGCAGGAAGTGGCTCAATTGGTTGGCTTTCAGGAAGTCCAGTTGGTATCTACCTTCTCCGTCTAATAGTTCCGTGAGCGTACACCAACGCTCCGCTGTGCTAAAATGAGAGGCCTGGAAGATGCCAGAGTCTCTCAGTGCTCGAAATGTTGCGTCTTGTAAGCCTGGTTCAAATCGTGGGTTACCCAGTATTGGGCGCAGGGGCGATTGCTCCGGTGGGGAACCTGTTTGATTCAGAAGCCTGGCGCATATTTTGATCGTGGTGCCTATAAATGGATGGGACCTAATGGGTTTGGGCAGCGCTATAGCGCACCATGGGGACCTCTGCAGTGGTATCTCGCTCTGAGCCTGCTCCAAACGTGGCCATAGCTTCGTACTCCCGTGTCGACACCAATCGATGAGACTGTTTAGATGAGCCACGTGATAGTATGTACGCACATTAGGCATGGCCAAGCCTCCTTAACGCTTCGGTAGTGATAAGACCGACCTATGTAATCTGGGGTGTTTCCCAGCCCAGAGAAAGTGCTTAAACATAGTTTGTATTTGCCGAAAGTAGTCTGCAGGTTTGTGTATGGGGATAGCCTGGAGGAGGTATATGAACTTGGGTAAGATGGACATTTTTAGTATGTTGCACCTACCGAACCAGGAATGTAGATTAGTGGTCTAGCTGTTTCTGAACTGCTTTTAGCAGTGGCGGGAAGTTTAGCTTGTAAAGTTGGGAGGGCGACGGGGGTATATGGGTACCTAGGTAGTTCAGGGCCGTGTCCGTCCATTGTAAACCCAAGCCCACTCGGAGTCGTCTCAGGGCTGCATCCGGGAACCCCATCGCCACCAACCTACCCATGTTAATTTTTAAGTTGGATATACGTCCGTAAGACTCAAATTCCCGCAGCAGACCGGGGAGGGACGTTTCAGGGTCTGTCAGTGAGAACAGGAGGTCGTCGGCATATGCGGAGACCTTATAGTCTCCGTCTCCTAGTCTAACCACGGATATGGCTGAATTAAGTCGGATCTGACTTGGAAAGGGTTCGAGGGTCAGTGCGAACAGGAGGGGCGACAAGGGGCACCCCTGGCGCGTCCCGTTCGTGATCGGGAAGGCCTCTGACAGCACCCCGTTAGGTTTAACCCTGGCTGTCGGATCTGCATACGTTGCTGAGATCCAATTGGTCATTTTAGGTCCTAGTCTGATATGTTTTAGTGTGTCAAACATAAACCGCCAGCTAACTCTATCGACCGCTTTTTCGGCGTCCGTGCTCACAAAGACACATGGTGTCTTTTTGGCAGTCGCCGTGTGTAGTAGATTCAGTACTTTGGTGTTGTCCCTAGCTTCTCTGGTAAGGACGAACCCCACCTGGTCTAGGTAGATAAGGCTTGGGAGGTGACACTGGATTCTGGAGGCTACAATTTTGGTGAGGAGCTTCAGGTCTACATTGAGCAGTGAAATAGGGCGATAGCTACCACACTGGCTTGGGTCTTTCCCCTCCTTAGGAATGACAGCTATGTGGGCCTGCAAGGTAGATGAGTATAATTTCGATCCTGCCCCTAGACTATTAAAAAAACGTATCAGGTGAGGACCCAGGGATGGGAGAAGGGTCTCGTAGTATGTATTGGTCAGCCCGTCCAGGCCTGGGGCTTTGCCCAGCTTGGTGGCTCCTAGGGACGATTTGAAGTTCCAGCATGGTAATGGGGCTGTCCAGGAGGGCCGCGGCGCTGGGGGATAAGGATGGCATATTCGAGGAGGTTAAATAGTCGCGTGTAAGGTCTGCGTTCTGGTTCGGTGTCGTCGGAGGTAGGTTATACAGTGCGTGGTAAAAGTCCCTAAACTCCCTTGAAATCGATTGTGGAACCGATATCTTTTGTCCGTTTCTAGTGACAACATGGGGAATATAAGATGCACTATGTTGTGTGCGTAGAGATCTAGCCAACATTTTACCACATTTGTCCCCAGATTCATATACCTTGCTCCTGCAGACCTGGATGGATGCTTTGGCCTTATGCATGAGTACGTCAGTGATCTGCTGTCGTGTGGTATCAAGGTCAGTATTTAACTGTTGCATTGGTGTCTGTTTGTGCTGCATCTCTAGGGATTGTAACTTGGACATCAAGGTCGTCAGCTGCTCTAATCTCTGGTTTTTCCGTCTGGCCCCATGTTTAATGAGGACCCCTCGTATTACCGCCTCATGGGCCTCCCAAACCACCCCCGGGGTACTATCTGGAGTATCGTTGGTGGCAAAGTAGCCTTTCAGTTCTTTTACAACGTCTGCTAGGACTTCTGGGTCCTGTAGAAGTGATTCATTTAGTCTCCAGGGGTGGTACCTCTCAGTCCCAGTCCCTGTCAGGGCGTATACTAACGTAATCGGGGCGTGGTCCGACCAGGTGATCGACCCAATCCTAACGTCTTTGACTGCTATCAGGTGTCTATGTTGGACTAGGAAGTAGTCAATTCGGGAGTATACCTGGTGAGGTCTGGAAAAGAAGGTGAAGTCCTTTTCGCCGGGGTGGAACAAGCGCCATGCATCAACCAATTGGGTCGCGTCGAGTGCTGTCTGAATGCGGCCACGCATTTTCCCGGTCATCGAGGACACACCAGAAGAAGTGTCCTACACAGGCGATAGGGGAACGTTAAAGTCACCACCCACAATTAACTGTCCGGAGGTGAATTGGGCCATGCGTTCTAAGTGTTTCGTCAGAAGGGTATCCTGGTGTTCATTAGGGGCGTAGAAATTCGCCAGGGTGATACTTGTTGTGCCAATTCTGCCTTTTAAAAATAAGAAACGTCCCGTATTGTCTTTCTGCATGGCGTCTAATACCCATGGTACCCCGGCTGCGATCAGTATCGAGACTCCTCTGGATTTCGCATCTGGGTAGGAGGAGTGGTACACCGTGGGGTAGTATCTATTCTTAAGGATTGGGAGCTTGTCTTCCCTGAAGTGTGTCTCCTGCAGCAGGACAATGTCCGCTCTTTGGATGCGCATGTAATGAAGTAGCATCCTTCTTTTCTCCGGGGTGTTCAGCCCTTTGGCATTTAGTGAAACAATGGTCAAATCGTCAATGCTTGCGAGCTGGAGGGGAGGGGGATTGGAAGGGGGAGGGGCAGCGGGAGCCCTAGCGGGCTCAGCGTCAGGTGGACTCAGGGGAGGAGGAAAGGGAGATAAATTAAGTTAGGAAGCCAACACTAGTTCGTGTGGCGAAGAAGAGATACTAAAGTAGCGTAATTCGCTAAAACGCTCACCAGACCTGGTCTGGAGTACGAGCGCAGGCCTATGTGGGTAGGTGGATGGACAGAGCCGGTGGCGTGAGCTCCCGGCTCCCCCCAACCCCCCCAGACCATAAGAGGTAGTAGTAGTATACGTCAGCAGCAATACAATCCTTATCAGTGAGCAAGTAGTGCAGTGCGGCTTAACTGTTCAAAACGAATGGTTACATGAAGAACATCAGGTAGGCAATATCAAACTCACTGCAAACATTTACATTGGAGGACCAAATATAAGAATGTGCAACCGGCATCTAGGTTAATTAACATCTAACAAGGCACGGAGTGAGTAAATCATAACAGTCTCAGGTACCCCCCCCCCCCCCGTAACAACATCTAGAAGCCAACAGTTTCCTCCCCCCGTCCAACATGAGTGATCTAATAGCTCTCCTCCCATGGTGCTCCACACAAACAAAGGAGAATGAGAGAAAAAACAAAAACATGAGCTTCTCAGAGTACCTCAGTGTCACCGTCCCCCCCCCCCCCCCCGTAGCAGCAGTAGAGCCCCCCCCCTGGGGGGGTATCCCCCACAAATGAGACTCGGGTGTCAGTTGGGGGGGACAAGTCAAATATAAGTGTAAAAAATAAGGATCATCTTCCTCCGCCAGGAGAGTCCCACTTCATATACCTTCCCTATGTAGGGAGGAAAGTCTGTGCATTGGGGGGATGCTCAGATATCCGTGGCCTGCCCGTGGCACGCTCTAACAGCGCGGGGGCCCCGAATTTTCATGGGCAGGTCACTGCTGGACTCAGTCAGGGGTCAATGTGTGTTCGTTCCACAGTCAGCAGGTTCTGAGGACAAGGGGGGGATATGCAAGACCCAAGTTCGGGCGGGCAGAGGGAGAGGGAGGGCATGGCTTGCTGCAATATTTTATTTCACACTGCCATTTGCCTACTTCAATAAATAAAAAACATAAAAACAAAACTGTAAAGTTAGCCCTTTTTTTTATTTATTTATTTTTTATATGTGAAAGATGTTACGCCGCACGAATCATGAGAGAATTGTGATCTATCTTCTAAGCAAAAAAATTCTAATTTTAGCCAGACTTGTGCAGCTCTATACTGTGCAAGTTGCAAAGACCACCATAGAGTGAAAAAACAAATGATTTTTTTTCTCAGTCTGCTGCAGTGTCAGCTTGTATTTTTATAATGGCCGCTCTGTATGTAGCTTCTGAGAGGCTGTGCAAGCAGGCCCCTATCTCCGGAACCATAAATGATAGCATCCCATATTTTGACGAGTTGTAGGGTTTCTGTGACAACCCCCAAATTCGATCCCCCCCCCTTTTTTTTTTTTTTTTTTTTTTTTTTTTTTTTTTTTCCTTTTTTTGGTCAAATGGGCCTATCTTGAGAAAGGGGCCTGTTAATCCGGCCCTGCTGTACCCAAATTACATTTTTAGAATTTATTTCCCCACAAATAGAGCTTACTTCTTGTGGTATTTGATCACCTCTGCAGTTTTTATTCTTTAACACATTTGAAAACACTATTTTTTTTACTTTTTGCTATAATAAATATCCCTATTTTTTATTTTTACTTTTTCTTTATTTTTTTCCTTCAGTTTAGGTCGATATGTGTACTCTTCTACTACATTTTTAATTTTTTTGCGCTAAAGTTATAGCGTCAACAAAATAGGGAATAGATTTATGGCGTTAATTTTTTTTTTTTTTTTTTTTACTAGTAAAGATGACGATCTGCAATTTATTTATTTTTTCTCGTGACTGTGATGTTGCAGTGGACATATGGGACACTTTTGACAGCGATCAGTGCTATAAAAATGCTTTGATTACTGTATAAATGTCACTGGCAGGGAAGGAGTTAACACTAGGGGGCGATCAAGGGGTTAAATGTGTTAGAGGGAGTGAGTCTAATTGGAAGGGGACTCACAAGGGAAGGAGACTGATCTGTTATTTTTGTACTGGGAACATACTCTTGGTCTCCCTCGAGTTGGCCGGGAAGCCGAGGACGTCCTATGACTCCCACCCTGGATGGGAGATCCCTCCTGCGGACGTCATTTGACGAGGGCTGGGATGGAAAGTGGGTTAAAGAGACAGTAAGCCTCTTTGTTAAGATCTATGTTCAACACAGGCGTCAAAGTGGATTCAAGATTTGCTGAATGCCCTACCAATGCTCGAGGCAACAGGGGTCTTGTACAAGGTAAAGGGGTTGTAAACCCCCTTTTTTTTCCTCCCCCCCCCCCCTAATACATTAGGGAGAGAACTTAAAACACTGACTAATCGTCTTCGTCGCCCCCCCCCCCCCTGTTTTACTTACCTGAGCCCGTTCATTTCCTCAACGAAGACGCGCTGTACCTCTCTGCCTGGGGTTCTCGGCTCTTGATTGGATAGATTGATAGCAGTGCAGCCATTGGCTCCCTCTGCTGTCAATCAAATCCAGTGACTCGAGGGGCAGAGCCGGCGTTCTGTCTGTGGACGCAAATGCTGGACTCGGGAGCACGCCCGCGAGGTAACCCCCAGGGAAAGTGCCGCCGGGGACCCCAGAAGATGGGGTTTGGGGCCACACTGTGCAAAACAAACTGCACAGTGGAGGCAAGTATGATATGTGTTTTTTTTTTTTTTAAAGAGAGAAAACAAGGGTCTAAAAGTACGAGTAGTTCTAATTCCTTTACCGTAAATTGTTTAGAGTTCTGTTTTTTTTTTTGTTTGTTTTTTTCACGATCCCCTCTAATCTTGCTCTTTGTACTCCATTTAGGATGGCCTTGACTCTACTCCTCAGATGTACACTCCAATGACTCCATATGATGACCTAAATATCCAACCAATCCCTGAAACTTCTTATGGATCTGGTCTGGACCAGTCCAAAGATCTTTCTGCAGATCTGGACCTGAGCTTTCTGCCTGATGATTTATCTCCTCATGAAGAAAAGAACAGCCTCTCAGAATTACAGGATAGTGGAATTTGCCTGGATGCTTCTGGCCTTTCACAACCGTACACCCCCTGTGAGAACAGAGATGCCTCCCAGGATGCTTACAGCCTTCGCCCCATGCCTATAACTCCCATGACACCCATGACTCCAATGACTCCTGTAGCAGAGTCCTCTGGGATCATTCCTCAGTTACAGTATGTTCTGTGTCCAGATGGTTTGTATAAAATATAAAGGCAAATAATGGGGTTTGATATTGTAAAATACTGGACTGTTGGGATCCAGGACAAATGCAATATTAAAAAGCAGATCACTGCACAACAATTAATGGACTTGAGTCCTTAACAGGCAGCATATCAAACCATTTGTGAATTTGTTCTAACTTCACTTTCTGCACGATTGTGCTAGGTCAGTGATGCCAGACACTGCTGCTAGTGACAATCGGGTAGCTAGTGTATATTGAAAGTTGGCAAAAGCGGCCCTCGTGTTGCTTTTAAAGATGACTTGATTGGTTTGTTTTCTTCGTTATTTTTTTGGTCATTGCGCTAACACCACATAATTCCCAGAGCATAAATTTGTTAGTCTTACTAAACCAAGAAGCCTGCGTTGACTATATCCATGCACTGTGAGAAACCGGAAGTGCATTTATTTTAGTATTTATAAACTGTTAATTACCTTTTCCCCTTTTGTCTTCCAGGACAGCCTCTTGAGACATAGGGCTCCTCCCTCTGGGACAGGAAATGCGTTCACCCAAACACTTGGGCCCCTTTCATACTGCGGGGGCAGTGGTAAAGTGCCGCTATTTTTTAGCGGCAATTTACCGACAATTTTGCAGTGCTATTTGGCCACTAGCGGGCGTTTTTTTACCCCCCAATAGGGGCCTGAGAGGGTTAAAAACCACTGCCTCTGCAGAGGCGCTTTGCCGGCAGTATAACTGTGGCGCCCTCATTGATTTCAATGTGGAGGAGCTCTTTCACCGCTCCAAAGATGCTGCTAGCAGGACCTTTTTTTTATTGTCCTGCTAGCGCACTGCACCTCGGGCTTTCACACTGGAGAGACAGCAGCGGGTGTTTCAGGTTGCTTTGCAGGAGCTATTTTTTAGCGTTTGAGCGCCTGCAAAGTGATCCGGTGTGAAAGGGGTCTTAAAGGCCGACCTCCAGGCCTTCTTCAGGTTTGTTTCCTGCTGGACGGGAAGGGAGCATGTTGGGAACCTTGAAGGGGGGGGGGGGTTACATAGTTATTCAGGCTGAAAAAAGAAACAAGTCCATCCAGTTCAACCATTAAAAAATAAACAAACAAAATAAAAAACACAGTACGACCCCATACACCCAACTCCATACCCACAGTTGATCCAGAGAAAGGCAAAAAAAACGGCAGAGCATGATCCAATTTGCTACAGGAGGGGAAAAAATTCCTTCCTGATCCCACGAGAGGCAATCAGATTTTCCCTGGATCAACTTTACCTACAAATCAACCCGAGAGGAGACCAGCGACCTGGGTTTCCCTTCTCTATCCTCACATTTGTCCCAGCAGAGAAGGCATACTGGCTGTCTGAAGTCCACGTTCCGCTGACATCACTGCCATCAGTCGAGGCAGCATGTCATCTCAAATTCCATGTCTGGATCCGCCAGCTGCCTTGATTGAGATAGCTGCTCCCCACCCCTCCACTGCTCCAATGAGCGTGGAGAAGTAGAGCAAAAGCGATGCCGACAGTCAGCATCGCTGTGCTCAGGGAGGAGTGAGAACCGAGCCATCAGTGCTTAAATCTCAGTTCAGAGAAGCTGGGGGACTGATGCAGCATCAGTCTGATACTGCATCCACCGACGCAAGTATGATTAGCCAAAAAAATAAAATAATTCTCTTTAACCACTTAAGGACCGCCTACTGCACATTTACGTCGGCAGAATGGCACGGCTGGGCACATCAACGTATATATACGTTGATTTTAGTACCCAGTCGCGGGTGCGCGCCCGCCCGCGACCCGGTCCGAAGCTCCGGGACCGCGGGATTCGCGGACCCGATCGCCGCTGCAGTGCGGCGATCCGTCCCTGGAGCGGAAGAACGGGGAGAGCCGTGTGTACACACGGCTTCCCCGTGCGTCTCTGTGGCTGTAGCATCGATCGCATCATCCCTGTAATAGGGGGACGCGATCGATGCCGTCACACCTACAGCCACACCCCCCTACAGTTGTAAACACAACACATAGGCACACATCCCCTACAGCGCCACCTGTGGTTAACTCCCAAACTGCAACTGTCATTTCCACAGTAAACAATGCAAATTTAAATGCATTTTTTGCTGTGAAAATGACAATTGTCCCAAAAATTTGTCAAAATTGTCCGAAGTGTCCGCTGATCGCCGCTATTAGTAGTAAAAAAAAAAAATTAATAAAAATGCAATAAAACTATCCCTTATTTTGTAAACGCTATAAATTTTGCGAAAACCAACCGATAAACGCTTATTGCGATTTTATATTTTTTTACCAAAAATAGGTAGAAGAATACGTATCGGCCTAAACTGAGGAAAAAAAATGTTTTTTTATATATTTTTGGGGGATATTTATTATAGCAAAAAGTAAAAAATATTGCATTTTTTTTTAAATTGTCGCTCTATTTTTGTTTATAGCGAAAAAATAAAAACCGCAGAGGTGATCAAATACCACCAAAAGAAAGCTCTATTTGTGGGGAAAAAAGGACGCCAATTTTGTTTGGGAGCCACGTCGCACGACCGCGCAATTGTCAGTTAAAGCGACGCAGTGCCGAATCGCAAAAAGGGGCAAGGTCCTTTACCTGCATTTTGGTCCGGGTCTTAAGTGGTTAAAGGATTGGAAAGTGGATGAAATCTCAACCTTAACGGATCAAGGATCTTAGGACATGCTGTCACTGAGTAATCCCCGACTGAACTACTAACACACTCAGGGCAAAGAGGCTTCCACCCCCCAATTGGTGCTAAACTTTGCTGCACATACGACACACCTTCTAGGAGGCTGCATCTGGTCCTCATACTGGGCTTTAACCTAAAAGCCAAAACAAGAGACAAACGTCTATGAATGCCTGCTCCCAACCTTCACTACCACTGTCCTTGGGGTCAAACAGAAGAAGTGCCCAGCCCGTCACCTGTGGTTCCCCACCCAGGGAGGGACCCTTTGTCACAAGGACCCACCCCAGAGTAAGCCATGGCCACCCCTCGCCACTCTTACCTGGGAAGTGCTGGTGACTGAGGAGCATAAGGCCAGACAGAGGGTCAGGGGTCCTGTATTCTTATAGGACAATTGTGGGAGAATGAAAACTCCTCCTACAAGCTTTAATCAGACACTCCTAAAAGTCAGAAGCCTGCTATGTACTTCTGATACTCCTAATTTCCAAAGTGCCATAAATCGCTTTGAGGAAGTCCCCCACATAGCTGTAAGTCAAGCCTGAGGGGTCCAGCAGGGGCTGAATTTCGGCCTCTCTGGCCTCTGGGGGTCATCACCAGGCCCTTGGAGGTAGGTGAGACTGCTACAAAATAAAGAATAAAAAAAGCCTATAACTTCACCTACTGGTACAAAATGTGTATTTGTATATATTCACACTAGAAGGTGGTGGTGGGATACCCGCGTGCATGCGCGTTTCCATCACCGCTTTTAAAATGCGGTACAGTTGCTATCTGCTGCTATTATGTGCTTGGTTCTAGCGCCTGATGTTAAGAGGAAGGGCTCTTGCAACTCTAGCTCAAGAATCACTGGGAGTGAGACGGTGGCTGCAGGCACATGGTTAGGTATAAGTTCATGAGAAGGTCCAGTAGTTCTGCATAGGTAGGTAGCCATTGCTCCACTGGGATGAATCAGAAGACAGATGCAGCAGGACCAGAGCTTGCTGGTAGCAGACTGGCTGGTGTGTGGCTGGCTGGTACCAGGTTGCAGGTGCAGGCAGGCAAAAACCAGGTGAGAATGTACTGGGCAGAAGGCACACTATAGCTGACTAGATGAGCAGGATGCAGGGTTGGACTCGCCGGGTTGGACTCGCCAGGTCGGTAGCAGATGTTCAGATCTGGCATTATCGGCAAAAATAAGTCAGGACAAGGGCTGAGGTCAGAAAAGGTGAGGCGGATAGAACAAAAACAGAAGATGGGCAGTCCAGGTAAGCTGATATCAATGCAATTATTGTTCAAACATGGTGAGAGGCAAGCTGGATTAAGAGACAGAATTCAAGCACAGGCAACAGAGTACACAGAACGCTGCAGATCAAAACTGCAATGAGCCAGTGTAGTAACCCTGTTTAAATAGCCCTTTGATCTCAGCATTTGACAGGCACGCACCCGGGTATACACGTTGGCACGCTGCTGCACATCTGGCCACTTGCTGGCCTGCACATGCACCTGGGAATGCTACCTGTACTATGGGCAAGCCTTCCCTGACGGCTATTGTGTTTTGCCCACAGAAAGCCTTCCCCGCTGACAGAACACCATGTCTGGGTCTGCTGGTTATAGCTGGTGGCACCAATCGGTCAGTAGAAAACAGACGGGCTGATTGTAGGCAAGCTTCTCAGCCTTCACAACCAGGGTGCCCTTAAATGTATCAAAATTCGCCTGAGCCCTTCTGAACCAGCTGAATTTCAATCCATGTATGGCTGGCTTTACAAGCATAGTTTTAGAGCGGAGGGAGATGTTTCCAATAAGGAAATTACAGCTGCTGGTCTTTTTTTCTTTTCTTCTGAGTGTATATGGATTACACTGGAAATGTACTATTCTGTTGAATGAATGAATGAAAACTTATATAGCGCAGCACATGCGAAGTAAATCGCCTCTGGGCGCTTGTTGTGCCTGTCTCCTTTGGAATCAAAAGAGATGAGTCTTAATCTTTCTCCTGAAGACCAAGTAGTTCTCCTCCAGCCGAATGCTGGCTGGTAGGGCGTTCCATAGCCTGGGACCTTGGACAGCGAATCTTCTGTCCCCTTTGGACTTGTATCTGGCTTTCGGTATCTGAAGCCGATTTTGATTGGTGGATCGTAGAATACGATTGGGATTCTGAATTTTTAACTTTTCGCATAGATAATGGGGAGCATTCCCATGAATACATCTATGCGTTAGACAGAGAGCTTTAAAGGTGATTCTGTCTTTAACTGGTAGCCAGTGAAGGGATCTCAGTGAAGGTGAGATTGATTCCCAGGGTTTTTTCCCAGTCACAAGTCTGGCGGCCGTGTTTTGAACGACTTGAAGACGAGCGATTTGGTACTTAGGGAGTCCGAGGTAAAGGGCATTTGCATAGTCCAATCTGGAGTTTACAATAGCTCCCACCACGACCGCTACATCTTTCTTGGGAATGAAAGGAATAAGTCTGCGTAGTAGGCGCAGCAGATGGTGAGATCCGCTGACTACTGACCCTATTTGTGCGTTCATTGTCATGTCGGAGTCAAAGATGACCCCAAGACTTTTGACTTTGGCGCTAGGGGAGATGATTTTGCCCAGAATGGGCGGGGGAACCAGGTTGTTGCCGATTGGTTCCTACGCTTAGCGTGAAACAGAAGAAGTTCTGTTTTCGCTCCGTTGAGTTTGAGATAACTCTTTGTCATCCAGTCCTCTATCATAGAGAGGCATGTCTCTAGATTGAGGTGGTGATCCTTTTTATTGCAAATGCGGAAGTACAGTTGCGTGTCGTCTGCATAAGAGTGATATAGCAGTTTTTGGCTGCTGATGATTTCAAAAAGAGGACGCACATAGATGTTGAATAACATCGGCGACAGGGGAGATCCTTGAGGGACCCCGCATGATAATGTGCGTTGTTCAGAAGTGAAGGGTCCTAACTTCACTATTTGCGATCGGTTATCCAAAAAAGAGGAGAACCAGGATAGATCGCTTTCTGCGACTTTGGCTATTTTAGCCAGCCGAGTCAATAATAGCTTGTGATCTACGGTATCAAAGGCTGCGCTTAGGTCCAGCAGAACCAGAAGAGAAGATTCTCCTTCGTCTGCGGCCTCGAGAACGTCATCCCAAATCTTAAGCAATGCTGTTTCCGTCCCGTGTCCGGGACGGAATCCTGATTGAAATGGGTCTAGTAGGTTGTGGGTGTCTAGATGCTGTTGCAGCTGCTGTACCACTGCTTTCTCCATTACCTTGGAGAGAACATTTAGGCCTGTTATGGGGCGCCAATTGAGTGGATCCTTCGGATCCAGGGTGGCTTTCTTCAAAATGGGTTGAATAAAGCCCTCCTTCAGCTGGGGGGGCATTATGCCCTCCCTGAAGGATTGGTTGATAAGTTGCGTGACAGGAGGTGCCAGGATGTCGGCGCATTCCTTCAGCAGTTTGGTGGGGATAATATCATTTGGCGCAGTGCTGTTGCGCAGAGCGCCGATGATATTTTTTGTTGTCTGAATGGAGATGGGTTCCAGCATGAACTCACCTAACTTTGGTGAATTGCTGCCGGTGGTGTGTACATAACTGCGGGGGGGGCTGGGAGAGCAATTGTTTTGCTGAATGCTTTGCCGGATTGCCTCAATTTTGTTAATGAAGCAATCCGATAACTCATCGCAAAATTCTTGTGTATCCAAGTTGGGGGCTTCAAGGCATCCTGGATTCATGGTCTGAGTGACCATCTTGAAGAGTTCGCGGGGGCGATTTAGGGCACCGTTGATAGCCTCAGAAAAATAGTTTTTCTTGGCTTCGAAGATTTGCTTGTAGTATTTCCTGGTTATTACCTTGTAGATCGAGAGGTTCTCATCTGAAGAGTTTCTTTTCCAGGCTGCTTCTGCTCTTCTACGCTCTTGCTTCAGTGACGCCAGCTGGTTGTTGAACCAGCCGGAGTTATTTTTCCTGATCTGGGTCTTTCGTTTCGGCGCTATCAAGTCAGCTGACTGCAATAGTGCGGTGTTTATGGCCTCTAATGTTTCTTCCGCTGTTAGGTGTGGCTGAATTGTATTTATTTTTTCCCCTAACGTGGCTTTGAAGAGTTCCGAGTGGAGCTTCTTCTGACATCTGGTCCAGTGTGTTGTCACTGGGTTTGATGTTTTTGTTAAGGGGGGGAATTCGGAAATAATGAATTTGATTGCATGGTGATCTGTCCATGGCAATAGTTCATTTTCCAAGATTTTTATTTTCAGATCTTGCCTGAAAATAAGATCGAGCGTGTGACCAGAAGCATGTGTGGGCCCACATACTAGTTGCTGAAGGCCTAATCCTTCCAGGTGGTCGATACAGGCGTCGGCAATGGGGTCTTGCGCGGAGTTGGCCCAGAGATTGAAGTCCCCGAGCAGCAGAACATGTTTGCTGTTGAGGGTGTAAGTGGAGACAAACTCCGTTAATGGAGATATCAGCTGCGATTTTGGGCCGGGTGGCCTGTAGCAGAGAAGAATGTGGATAGTCTCCTTGGAATTTGTTTGCAATTGCAGGGTAAGGGTTTCCATAAATGGAAGAGGGTTTTGAAGGGCTGGTTTAGTGACCGCAAGGTGCGTCTTGTGGATTACCGCCAGTCCTCCCCCTCTTTGCCCTATTCTGTTTTCCGTTACGATGCGGTAGTTTTCTGGCACCAGTTCTCCTAGAATGGTGTTAGTCGGCTGTGAGCCAGCTCTCTGTAATAAAGAGGCAATCTAAGTCGCATTGTAAAATGAGGTCACGGATTTCCAGTCGGTGTTTTACTGCCGATCTTGTATTGATCAAAGCACAAGATATGTGCTTAGGTTGGGGTGAATGGCTGAAATACCTGACAGTCGATCGTTGATCGACTCTCCATATACGCTCAATTTTTATGACTTTTTTGGTGATGGCTGGTAGTGTTGCGGCGGATTGCCTCAAACTCCAAATGGTTTCAGCGGAATATTGCTGATGTGCCATGGTCGCCAAGCACCGGGGAGGGGGGGGAGGGGGGGGCTTCCGGGGTGATGGGGAGAGGAATTCGCCGATTCCTCTCTCCAGGCTTGGTCCAGAGGAAGGCAAAAAAAACCCTAGCGGTGCTAGGCCAATGTGCTCCGGTGGGGTAAAAAAATTCCTTCCTGACCCCTGTGAAAAGGCGATCGGTTGAGCCCTGGATCAAGTGTTAATAGGAGCAGTGGCTGGGGGTTAGGGGTATGCTTCTTGCTAATATAGCAGGAGAGCTGCCTGATCAGGCAGCAGGATGCAGCCTGGAGCAGACAGCTGGGATGGATGGAAGTACGGGGGCCCCAAAGGTAAGCCAGGGAAAGAGTGGCTGTCTTAATGAGGAATGGGGAATTCCTAGAGGATTTGGGGGGATACAGGGAGTGGGGAGCGCCGCGCCGGTAGGCCCCGGGTGAAGCCGCGGTCTTTCCTAGATCGCGGCCCGCGAATCAGTGCAGGCCGGCGCGGGTGTAAAAAAGAAATGCCCTAGGAAGGCGGGCTTCTGGCTGGAGGGTGGTTGGTGGGTGTCTCAGTTGGCGGTATGGGGGGATAGGGGGTGGAGGATAGGCATGGAGGTGTGGGGAGCGCCGCAGCGGTAGGCCGCGGGTGAAGCCGCGGTCTTGCCTGGATCGCGGCCCCGCGATTCAAAGCAGGCTGGCGCGGGTGTGCTAAGAATTTCGCGATTAGCGATGATGGTATGGGGGCACAGGGGAAGGAGTATAAAGGTGGCAGAAAGCCGAGGGGGCATGAAATGTTTGCCACGGCTGTCCTGACAAGGACGGCCGACAGCAATTTCTTACCTGGGGCCAGAGGGCCAGGGAGCTGATCCGCTGTAGTTCTGTGGAGGAGTGATGGAGGAGAAAGGCCAGGTTGGGGACGAGCAGTGCTGGGGCTGGGCTGAAGCTAGCAGGGGGGGGCTGGGAGACCTAGCCTGCCTGTCTACCTCCTACACCTGCCTGGAGCTATAGCACACACGTTCCCACTCCTGGGAGACGTGCGCCGTGTGGAGCTCCTGCTGCTAATCCGAGGCCTCACTAACTCTGACTGAACAGAATGATCAGAATGAAAGGCTACGTAGTGAACCTGCCAGCAGCATTAAATGATCCTCGACTTGCAAAACGGGAGTCTGAAGATTTAATATTGTATATACAGTCTGTAAACACAATTTGAGTGTATAGCCAGCTTTAATTTGACCCTCCTTCTCTATCTCTGGGGCATTGATCCAGCTACATCTACGCTATTTACTAATGCAAATCTATCTGCCACCATGTCAGCCATGTGCCTGAGCGGCCAATAACCAAACACCAGTGTTGATGTGTGGGCAAATGGGGAGAAGATTAATATCCGATACTTTCCTTCGCTCCTAGTGATATACTACAAATTGTAGTCTTGGTTTCATAACACTTCAACATCTGTTTAAAAAAACAAGTTCATATACTATTACCACAGACCCAAACATACCTGCCCTCTTCTTCCAGGAATATTGTGTCCACCGTGAATTTAGCTTGCAGGTTAGACTTGAAGAAAATCGCCCTCCATGCCAGAAATGCAGAATACAACCCAAAGGTGAGATTGCATGTAAAATTACTTTACCATATAGCATGTTTATTTACAAATGCCAAGCCCTTTTATGTCTTGACCCTAGAGATTTGCGGCGGTTATAATGAGGATTCGGGAGCCACGAACAACAGCACTTATATTCAGCTCTGGGAAAATGGTCTGCACTGGGGCAAAGAGGTAACATTGAATTTTTAGTCCAGTTCCCATTGTCATTAAAGAAATAAGACCTTTACTAGCCTATATAGAGTATAGCATATGTAGAATACTGCCTAGCTCATACTAGAAGAAAGGTCAATACTTTAGGCCCACTGCAAATGGAAGATGGTCTGAAAAAAGGACGCCTGGAGCATCTGATGCTAGACACCCATATTCAGATTTGTCTTCAGCTCACATTTACTTGGGTTGTGATTGGCTCTGAGCAGTTGATGTACTCAACGTGTTAATTTACTATTTAGTGCCCCAAGGCACAGCCTGTGTTAAATGTGCCCACCGTAAGATCACTTGTAAGCTACACTGGAGTGTGTGGGTTTTTTTTTTTTTTACTGCCTGAAGACCAGGCATTTTTCTGACACCTTTATTTATAAGTTAGAATCAGTATTTTTTGCTAGAAAATTAGCCAATAAAAAAAGTTTTATTGCTGTCACAAGGAATGTAAACATCCTTGTAATGGCAATAAGCATGTGACAGGTACTCTTTATGGAGAGAGCTGGGGTCCCCCCCCCCCGATCCCACTTTTTTTTTTTTTTTTATTGCACTCCGCTTAAAAAAAAAAAGTTAGTGTGCAGCAGCCCCCTTAAAACTTGAGCCCCATCTCGACCCATGCAGCAGCCCCCTTAATACTTGAGCCCCATCTCGACCCAGCAATCTTGCACGAGAGCCTTGGTTGCCAGCAACAATCCCTCATGATTGGCTGAGATGCAAGCTAAGTCAGTGAGCCACTAAGCAAAGAGGGGTGGGGCAGAGCCGTGGCTCTGTGTCTAAATGGACACACAGCCTTGGCTTGGGTACGCTCATAACAAGTACTCGGCATGAGTATGGGACCCGGAGTGCCGGTGAGGGACCAGAGAGGGGGGGGGGGGGGTCTGGGCTGCTTTGTGGTTTCTTGAAAGTGGTTGTAAAGGCTATTTATTTTTTATTAAAGTAATAAACCATGGTATTGCACAGAGTAGCTCCCCACCGCTGGCACTCGGCTTCTCTTCTGTGTTTGCCCCCATAAGCCGATTCCTAGGGGGCACATCTGCAGACGTGCACCTTGAGCTGGACCCTGTGTCCATAGGTTCAGCCTTGGGGAGGCCCCCCGCTCTCAGCTCACAGTATTCAAATGATGTAGTTCTGATTCAAAAGATGAAGCTTATTTGGAAATGTATGCTTGTAATCTAATTTTAAAGTGGAATTAAACTCCCATTTATGATTTTTACATATAGGAAAGGCTTACCTATAGGTACAGTAAATCTCTCCTAAACCTACACTGTTTGGGAGATATTTACTTTAGATGCAGCCGGTAATGTCACTGGCGCATGCGCTCTGAAGGAACGGCATACCCCTGCCATTCTTTGGAGCCATGCCGTAAAAGGCAACTCCGGCACGTATGCACGGGAGTGACGTCATCACCAGTTTGGCTGTTCATATGACCGAAACCCTTAAGGAAGACAAGTTGCAGATGGAAGCGCCTTCCGCACAGAACTGAAATGTGAAGGTGTTTTTTTTCAGTTGTAGAATACCTTTGCTGAATAAATTGGGAAAGGCTTATTTACCATGTGATGTGTGGTATGTTTTTTCTTTTCTTTCTCGTACATCACGGGACACAGAGCGGCATATTCATTACTATATGGGTTATATGGAGTACCTTCAGGTGTGGACACTGGCAATCTCAAACAGGAAGTCCCCTCCCTATATAACCCCCTCCCCTAGAGGGAGTCCCTCAGTTTTTTCGCCAGTGTCTTAGGTGTTGGTCACGGAATAGCTTTGCTCCACATCCTTGGGATTAAGGGCGGGCTAACCGGATCTGTCCAAGGAGCCTCAGTGCCAAAGTGGACAGTACCCGGGCCCCAAACCGTGGGGTTTTGCCTATAATGCTCCTCTTTGGAGGGCTGGACCCTGGGCCCAGGACTTGGAGTTTGTAAAAACCATAAGTGCCTGTTTGCCAGGGTGCTATATAGGTCCAGGACAGTGGGTACCTTCATAGGACCCCAGGGCCTGAAGGTCTACTACGCTACCCACGGAGATGGGAAGATATATATATAATATATATTTAAAAAAAAAAGAAAAACATACGGGGCCCCATCAGTTTTTGGGCATTAGTGATCTATTGTCCCCTAAGCTCTGGTTTTGTACTCCTGGCCACTACAGTCTGTTGTTGTTGGCGGAGTCCCTCGATTTTGTATTATGGCTTCCAAAGGTTCGGGGTCAAAGGGTACAAAAAAGACCAAAAAACAAAGGGGTTCCCCCTCTGATTCTGATGATATGCCGATACTTTCCCCGCAACTTATTAACATAAAGGGTGCCTTGGATGAGCCATTAGGGGGATCTGGTGCGGAGGCTGGCCCAGATCAGCCCAGCCCTGTGTTTATCACAGAGGAGATGCTAGCCGTATCCCTAGGGGGGCTAGAAGAGAGAATAGCAGCATTGATCGCTAGAGCTATTCCTGGTAAGAAACGGGTTAGATCCCCATCACCAAGAGGTGTATCCTCAGATGCTGAGATTCTCTCTCCGGAGGAATTGGAATCACAGAAGGATCAACTAGACCTGAACCAGGAGGGTTCAGGGATTGAGGGATCTGCCTCTGAGGAACCATTTTCAGACTCCCAGACAGAAAGACTGTGGGTACAGTCTTTGACGGACATGGTCCGCTCGGCATTTAGTTTACCATTGCCAGAGCCTCAGGTTCCTCCGGTATCCTCTCTGGGCTCTTTGAAAGCTCCGTTAAGCAACGCAGTTTTTTCCGGTCCATCCTCTCTTGGAGGAATTGATCTTTCGGGATTGGGTACGGCCGGACAGGATTTTTCTGCCACCGAAAAGATTTGCGGTCATTTACCCCATGGAGGAAAAATTCTCCAAGAGGTGGAGGCTCCCAGTAGTGGATGCAGCCATCTCATGTGTGAATAAATCACTAACTTGCCCGGTGGAAAACATACATATGTTTAAAGATCCGGTTGATAAACGGTTAGAGACACTTTTAAAAGCATCCTTTGCTACGGCAGGAGCAGTGGTACAGCCAGCTGTGGCTGCAATTGGAGTTTGTCAGGCGTTAAAAGACCAGACAAAAGAAATGTTAAAGGACATGCCTACCCAACAAGCAGAAGAGTTTTCTGACATTCCCAGAGCTCTGTGTTTTGCTGTAGATGCTATAAAAGATTCCATCCAGCAGGCCTCTCGTTTATCACTATTTTTGATGCACATGAGAAGGCTCTTATGGTTGAAGAACTGGGCGGCGGAGCCCCCATGCAAAAAGCTTCTGGCAGGGTTTCCCTCCCATGGAGGACGACTCTTCGGAGAGGATCTGGATAAATATATTCAGACTATTTCAAGTGGCAAGAGTACCCTTTTACCGGTCAAAAAGACATTCCGGGGTCCTACATTTAAAAGGCAGCTCTTTCCTGTCTCGGGGCCCTCAAATTCCAGGCAGTATCGACGGCCGCCTGCACGATCCAACGTTAACAGTAGATCGCAGGGACAGGCCCCTGGGGGTAAGAGGCCATGGTATCGCAAGCCGACAAAGACAGCCCCTAAGTCTGCCTTATGAAGGGGCGCCCCCACTCTCGCGGGTGGGGGGAAGGCTTTGTTTCTTCTCAGAAGTTTGGGAAGCCAAGATCCCCGACAAATGGGTCCGGGCATCTGTAACCACAGGCTACAGACTGGAGTTTCTAAGGTGTCCTCCGCCTCATTTTCAAGAATCAAGGCTACCAAAGGATCCAGCAAGGAAGGCCTCATTGCTGGCAGCTTTGGATCACCTGCTTTGCCAGGACGTAATAATAGAGGTGCCAGCCCAAGAGCAAGGGCTAGGTTTCTATTCCAATCTCTTTGTCATACCAAAGCCCAACGGCGATGTCAGGCCAATCTTGGACCTAAAGAGGTTAAACGGTTACCTAAGGGTTCGTTCCTTCCGGATGGAATCCATCCGGTCAGCAGCCGCCGCGCTTCAGAGGGACGATTTTCTGGCCTCCATAGACATAAAGGATGCTTACCTTCATGTACCAATCTTTCAGTCGCATCAAAGATTTTTACGCTTCGCGGTGGGGCAGCGACACTTCCAATTTAGGGCGCTCCCCTTCGGGCTGGCCACGGCCCCCCGGGTATTCACGAAGATCCTAGCCCCAGTTCTGGCCAATTTAAGGATCCAAGGGGTCACAGTCCTAGCATACTTGGACGACCTTTTAATCATAGATCACTCACGGCCGGGTCTGCAACAGGCAGTAAACCTCACGGTTCGGTACCTCGAAGGATTCGGCTGGGTCCTAAACCGGGGAAAGTCAGCGTTCCAGCCTACAAAGCAGTTGGAATACCTCGGCATGAGGTTAGACACAGAACAGCAAAGGGTGTTCCTGCCCCTTGTAAAGATCGAGGCTATCAAGGGGTTGGTTCAGTTGGTTCTAAACAAGAAAAAAACAACTATTCGCCTGTGTATGCGAGTACTAGGCAAGCTAGTGGCCACGTTCGAGGCAGTACCATACGCTCAGATCCACACTCGCGTCCTACAGGCAGCCATTCTAGCAGCCTGGGGCAAGAGGGCACATGCCTTAGAGTCCCCTTTGACGCTATCATCAAGGGTCCGACAAAGCCTGGCCTGGTGGTTGAACCCCCAGAATCTTCTAAAGGGAAAATCCTTCAGCCCTGTTGTCTGGAAGGTAGTTACCACAGACGCCAGCCTGGCAGGCTGGGGGGCGGTCTTCGAGGGGTTCTCTCGCCAGGGAACTTGGGTGAAAGCAGAGAGGCAGCTCCCCATCAATATCTTGGAGATCAGAGCTGCTCGCCTAGCCCTTCTGGCATGGACCTCCAGATTAAAGGGGTTCCCGGTGAGAATCCAGTCAGACAATGCCACGGCGGTGGCATACATAAACCACCAAGGGGGAACCAGGAGTCAGGCCGCTCAGAGGGAGGTGAGCTTGATTTTTCAGTGGGCAGAGGTTCATGTACCCTGCATTTCGGCGATATTCATTCCCGGAGTGGACAACCTGCAGGCAGACTTCTTAAGTCGCCAGAGTCTGTTGCCAGGGGAGTGGTCTCTGCATCCCCAGGTCTTTCAGACAATCTGCCAGAGGTGGGGAATGCCGGACGTAGATATAATGGCATCCAGGTTCAACAAGAAACTAGACAGGTTCGTGTCTCGAGCGAGGGATCCTATGGCCTGCGGAACCGATGCGTTGGTTTGCCCTTGGCATCAATTCAAACTTCTATATGCATTCCCTCCGCTACAGTTACTCCCTCGCCTGTTGCGCAGGATCAGAGTGGAGCACAAGCCAGTCATTCTAGTAGCTCCGGCTTGGCCCCGGAGGACTTGGTACTCACTAGTCCTGAAGATGGCAGTGGGAGACCCTTGGACTCTTCCTCTACAACCAGACCTACTCTCACAAGGCCCGATCCTCCACCCTACATTACAGCGTCTAAATTTGACGGCCTGGAGGCTGAATCCCTGATTCTCAGGGGTAGAGGTCTGTCTAGGCAGGTAATTCCTACCCTGATTAGGGCTAGAAAGCCGGTCTCCAGGGTGATTTATTACAGGGTGTGGAGGAACTACGTAGGCTGGTGTGAATCCAAAAGATGGAATTCCCGCAAATATACTATTGATAGGGTGTTAAGTTTTCTCCAGCTAGGAGTGGATAAAGGCCTGGCACTAAGCACAATCAAGGGACAGATCTCAGCTCTGTCAGTGTGGTTTCAGAGGCCGCTGGCCACCCACTCGCTGGTAAAGACCTTCTTACAGGGGGTCTTGCGTATTAATCCTCCTGTCAAGTCACCAATTTGTCCATGGGACTTAAATCTTGTCCTGTCCACTCTACAGAAACAACCCTTTGAGCCGTTGGCTGAGATTCCTTTAGTCTTACTGACAAGAAAGTTGGTTTTCTTGGTCGCCATAGTTTCGGCCAGGAGAGTGTCAGAATTAGCAGCCTTATCGTGTAAGGAACCATATCTCGTTTTGCATAAGGACAGGGCAGTTCTCCGGCCCCATCCTTCCTTTCTACCAAAGGTTATATCCAAATTTCACTTGAACCAGGATTTGGTACTTCCATCCTTCTTTCCAAAACCCACATCTAGAAAGGAGGGGTTGTTGCATACCTTGGATATTGTCCGGGCCATGAAGGCCTATCTTAAAGCTACAGAAAAGATCCGAAAGACAGATGTGTTATTCGTTCTACCAGATGGCCCCAAGAAGGGGCAGGCAGCTGCAAAATCCACCATCTCGAGATGGATTAGACAATTAATCATTCAAGCCTACGGTTTGAAGAGGTTGCCTCCTCCTTTGTCGGTAAAGGCCCATTCTACCAGGGCCATGGGCGCCTCCTGGGCAGCACACCATCAGATCTCTATGGCTCAGATATGCAAGGCGGCGACGTGGTCATCAGTCCACACGTTTACAAAGTTTTATCAACTAGACGTGAGAAGGAATGCGGATTCTGCCTTTGGACAGGCAGTACTACAGGCTGCAGTTTAAGATCCTCGGGATCAGAAGCACCCTTGGTTGTAAAAAGAAAAAAAAAAAAAAAGTTTTTTCTTGACTAAGTTGGATTTATTATTATTATTTGAGTATACCTCTAAATTGAATCCTTCTTTGGAAGATGTCTCCCTCCCCTCATTAAAGCATTGCTTTCGGACATCCCATATAGTAATGAATATGCCGCTCTGTGTCCCGTGATGTACGAGAAAGAAAAAGGGATTTTTAAATGCAGCTTACCTGTAAAATCCTTTTCTTGGAGTACATCACGGGACACAGAGCTCCCACCCCTCTTTTGGGGAAACATTTTGGGAGGCATACTGCTTGCTACAGAACTGAGGGACTCCCTCTAGGGGAGGGGGTTATATAGGGAGGGGACTTCCTGTTTGAGATTGCCAGTGTCCACACCTGAAGGTACTCCATATAACCCATATAGTAATGAATATGCCGCTCTGTGTCCCGTGATGTACTCCAAGAAAAGGATTTTACAGGTAAGCTGTATTTAAAAATCCCTTTTTTTTCCCCTTTAACGAAATTGAGTTTTTCTCTTTTAAACCAGCAAAGTAGCATTATTCATGAGGTTTAATTGTTTAATAGTGAAGAGCAGTCGCGGCTGGCAGCAAGAAAGTATGCTCGAGTTGTACAGAAGCTGGGATTCCCTGCCAAATTCCTTGACTTTAAAATTCAGAATATGGTTGGAAGCTGTGACGTGAGGTTCCCCATACGGCTTGAAGGACTTGTTCTTACCCACCAGCAATTCAGCAGGTACAATTGGCTTTCTAGGTTCCAAGGGTACCAAAGGCAGAGATATAAGTCCAGTCTTCGTGTAGATCTAATACAACAGAGTGTCCCCCTTGTTTGTTTGTAACGTGAAGTATCCCACAGCTCCCTGAACTCATCCAAGTTACTGTTGTAATAAACTTTAAAAAATGCAATCCTCCTTGACCTGTGATTTCTGGATACACATTGTACAATTTGTAGTTGCTGGTTAACTGGCTGCTGCACTAGTCTTGTCGCATGTAGTGATGTGTTTTAAATATTCTAGAAATGTTAAATGTCTTAAAGGTTTGCAATGCTGTGTACTAATTTGCTTTAATGAATATTTAAAGGTTCTCTAGTTCATCTGCAAAATGTTGTATGCTTCCAGTTATGAACCAGAATTGTTTCCAGGCCTCATTTACAGGATGGTGAAACCAAGAATTGTACTACTCATTTTTGTGTCTGGGAAGGTGGTATTAACTGGTGAGTCTCGTAAGCAATCAAGTAGAAAATACATGTGCATTACATAAACTGGGTATCTGTTTTCAGAGGAAATTGTGGTTGTTAAAGTGACTGGCTCCTGATTTGTTCTGTTTTGCTGGCCAATGCAGTCTAGTGTAAAACCTTTTCATCTTCCTGGATGGCAACACATGACATGATAGGCTCCTCCCTAAAGGAAACACAATCCAATCACAGCGGTTTAATTTGATTGTTTCTCTCGCGGGGTAATAAGTCTAAGGAAGTCCTAGATTCTCTTTTGGACTCTGTAAAAGCCTCAGCCAAAACGGCTGCCTTAATTAACTCGGCCAGGAGAGGCATATGGGTTAAATCCTGGGAAGGCGATCTTGCTTCAAAGGCCAAACTGTACGGTCTACTCTTTGAAAGGTCATTGTTGGGGCCAGGCCTAGATAAGGTTTTGTCCAGGTTCTCAAAGAAAGGGGATTAATTTCCTGTCAAACCCAGATGGGAAAAGTAGAGTTTGTTTTTTTTTTGTTTTTTTTATTCCCCCCCCGAGGCCTCTCAGGACAAAATCAACATATCTAAGAACCCAACAGGAAGTGGGGGTGCAGTAGAGGCAAAAAGGTAATTTGCTCTTTCCCTCTTCAGGCCAAAGATACTAAATGATGCCAAAATCAAGGTAGGGGGCAGACTATCTCAGTGGCAGGAAATTTCAGACTGTCCCTATATCGTCAAACTGATCAGAAGTCTACTGCCTAGAATTCTTATTGGAGCCCCCTCCTATAATTGGGATGCATTTAAAAAAAAGGCCCTACTAGAAGGGATTTAGGAACTGGTGAAACAAGTGGTAGTTCCAGTGCCAAAAAATCCAGCTAGACCAAGGCTTTTACTCCCACATTTTCATGGTACCCAAGCCTTCAGGAACCTAAACAAATTCCTAGAATACAAGAGGTTTTCCATGGAGAGTGTTTACTGTGGTGTGGGAAAAACATGTTACAGGATGTCGTCATGACTTCCCTGGATCTTAGGGGTGCCTATTTACGCATTCTGATCCCTGAGATTTGCGGTGGTAACCCAGGAAGGGGTTTTCCACTGGCAGTTCAGGGCACTTCCCTTTTGGATTAGAGGCAAGTCCAAGTATCTTCATGAAGATCCTAGCAGATGCTGTAGTCTTTCTTCACCTCCAGGGGATAGCAGTAATGCTTTACCTAGAAGGCCTGCTCATCTTCAGTCCATCAGTCCCTCGGGTGGAAACTATTACTCAAAGGGTGATTTCTGTCCTACAAATGCTGGGCTGGCTGGTGAACATGAATAAATCATGCCTGGAGCCAGCTTGGTTCCAAACCCTACCTAGGCTACTGGGTAGAATCTCTGGCTAAAAAAAGCTCTTCCTCTGAAGGGAAAAGGCGGAGAAGGTAGTCTCAGAAGGCTGATAGAAGCCCCAGTATGTTCAGGAGGGAGATCCTCGGGGGTCCTAGGATTCATGTCAACCAGCATTTCAGCAGTCATTTGGGCACAACTGCACTCTATCTTCAGTTTTTCCATCTTTCCACTTCGGACAGAATGAATCCCTAGACTAAAGTCTAATTATCACCCATCCACTAAAATCCTCCTTGAAGTGGTGGTCAGTTCCAAGCAATCTGGAAAAAGGCAGACCCTGAGGGTCAGTGGTGCCCACTAAAGGTCGCCACAGACGCAAGTGCCCAGGGATGGGGAGCCCACCTAGGAAAAATTAAAAGCTTTAGGTATCTGGGACAAGGATCTAGCCAGATGCTCTTCCAATCTCAAGAAGCTCAGAGCGGTGAGCAAAGCTTCAAAAGCCTTCAAAAACACGACTGCAGTCAAAAGTCTAGATTTGCTCAGACAACGCTATGATTGTAGCCTATCTGAACCATTGGGGGGACCAGATCCAAAGCCCTTTCAGACTTTGGCAAAGGAGATCCTCTCCTGGGCTGAGCACAGGGTGGTCTCATTGTCAGTGGTCCACATAAAGGGCACTGACAACCAGGAAGCAGACTTCCACAGCCTCCAACCTGTCGGACAGGGAGAATGGGAACTGCCCCTGAAAGTATTTCAGGTACTAGCTCAGAAGTTTGGCTGCCCAGAGATAGACCTCTTTGCCATTCGAAAGAACAAAAAGGTAAATACGTTTTTTTCACCTTTCAGGAAGGAGAGTCGGAGGGCCTGGTTGCCCTATCTCAGAGCTGGAACTTTGAGTTGCCTTATGCCTCCCCCTCTGGCATGGATTCTGCCAGGGTTCAGAAACTTAGCCAGTCTTCAGGCCTATTCCTCCTAGTGGCCAAGGAGGGTTTGGTTTGTGACCTTACAGGTGCTGTCAGTAGCACCTCCCTGGAAGCTCTCGGGCCCTTCTATGTCAGGTTCCAGGGCTGCACCCGAGACCAGAGTTTTTTTCATCTGACGGCCTGGTTAGTGAGCACTAGATCCTCTGAGGTAAAGGATGTGCAGAGTGATAGACACAGGAAGTCGGTAACACGGAAATCTTTTGTACTTAGTGTAAACTAAAACAAATTGTTTCTACCTCTGTTCCTGTAATTTCTTCAGGATGGAGTAGTGAAAAGTGTGGCTGTCAAGACTCTTCAAGTACAAGTGGCCGCTCTTTCTGTTTTTATTGATGCTAGAATAGCAAAGGAATCTTGAAAAGATTTTTGGTGGCCAGAGATGGGGCTACCCCTGTTACAAAAGATAGGTTCCTGCCTTTAGGACCTAACGAGGGTTCTAGCGGCTTTATCTAGACACCCCTTTGAACCTTTTTAGAAAAACCTTTTTTATTGATCATACCAGATGGGATCACCCTTAGGCCAGATCCATTGTATCTGCCCAAGGTGACATCTGCGTTCCATAGGACACAGGTGATAACCCTACCATCCTTTTGTTAAAACCCACAGACTGAGGGGGGCAAAAGAAATGTCATTGTATAGTTGAGGAGGCATCGCCTGACATCTACAGAGGTTAAAATAATTTAGGATTTCTAATCACCTCTTAATACTATCCTGTGGACCAAGCAAGGGACTTTAAGCTTCAAAACCTTCAGTCTATAGGTGGATAAGGCAAGTCATTACTGTAGCGTACGTGAGCTCAGGCATACCTGCACCAGCAAAGTTGAAAGCACTCAACTAGAGCCCTAGCCACCTGCTGGGCCAAAAAAGCAGACGCCTCCTGGGAGAAAATTTGTAGCGCAGCCACCTGATCTAACAAAGACCCCTTTCTGAAACACGATCGAGTGCAGGGGCGGATCCAGAGTCTAATCCCGGGAGGGGCACTGCCAAAATTTCTGCAGGCAATTTGTAGGGGCAATGGTTGGTGTTGGCGCTTTAATCATCACGGCACCGTGGTTAATATGGTGTCGGGATGATTGAAGCACATAATTTCAATTATTACTGTGTGGGAGCAGCTAGGTGGTGGGGAGGACGGGGGGGGGGGGGTTGCAGCCAGGTGGAGGGAAGGAAAAGGTGTTTGCAGCCAGGTGGTGGGGAGGACGGGGGGGGGTTGCAGCCAGGTGGTGGGGAAGATGGGGGGGGTTGCAGCCAGGTGGTGGGGAGGATGGGGGGGTTGCAGCCAGGTGGTGGGGAGGACAGGGGGGTTAAGTTCTTACCTTGGATGATAATGGAATCGCTGGCTTCCTCCACCCTACAGTCTCATGGTCACTCTTCTTATCTCTTCCCCCTTTCCTGCTCGGCATGTTGGAGGCTGCAGTCCTCTCTCAGGGAATCGTCCTGGGGCCTGCTGGTACTATATACTATATATCCCATAATCCTCTTGGTTGTGTTTTACCAGCCATTGGCTCTGAATGTAGCCAATAGCATCAGGCATTGCCTGGTGAATGAGAGTTACTGGGCTCAAGGAGGAGAGGGGGGGGTGGAAATCCCCCCGCAGCTGCAGCTCTTCCTGTGTCCCTTCAGAGAGCCTGTCAGCAACGGCTGATGGGGTCGGCATCAGCACAGCCTGCAGTGCAAACAATTTTTTCGGGGGGAGGGGGCGGGGGCAATTGACATGCACAGCAAGGCAGTTTAAAAAACCTGATTAAAAAATACCAAGCAAGTGTGACATGATTGTCTCAGGGGGGGCAATTTCCCCCCCCTGGATCCGCCGTTGATCGAGTGGAGGTTCTTTCGCAGCAAGACCTAGCTTTCGGGCAATGATTGAGTGAGTAACTTGTATAGCACTACAAATGCGAGCTAAATCGCCTCAATGTGTTATAGGAAGTGTTTTCACCCTAAGGTAGGCCTGTGGATTACTTTATCTCCATTTGTCGTCCTGGAAGGTGAGATGAGAAAACAGACGATTAGACTTGCTGGTAACTGTTTCTAAGAACCTTCCAGGATGGCAGGCCTACTTTCTGCCCTGTTAAGTGTGGGAGAGAATGTATGGATTAGGTGGAAAGCGCTAAAGTGATTAAAGGCCCCTTGTGAATTGGCTGGGAGAATCCCTTTACAACAACTAAGGGACAAGGGCCAAGGTGGGGCCTATTAAACTGCTGTGATTTCATTGGGTTTCCTGTAGGGAGGAGCCAATCATGTCTCGTGTTGCAGTCCTGGAAAGTTTGTAGTAACACAGTTAACGATAAGTCTAACCGTTGGTCTTTCTAATCCTTGGAAAGACTGACAAATGCTTATAGTAGCAGGGTTGAATAGACAGATGTGGCTGATGTTATAAGATTACTAGTTTCTAAGCCATGCATGGTCAATTAGAACTCTTAGGCTTTTGCACCTGTAATAGGGAATGAAGCCTGCCATTGTTTCTACTTGGCATGCATTAGATGCATGAGTTGCTGTAAGCACACAATGCAACTCTGTAAATTGATTCACTAGGAGCATGTATGTCTCTAGATATTAGAAAACCTTCTGCGCCAACTTTTTTACAAAAAAAAAAAATCCAAATAACCGTTTTTGCTTGGTGGAGATGGGATGGAACCTCCTGCAAGGTTTTGTTACTGCCCATAACCTATGGTACAATCCCCCTACTTTCTGTTTTGGCATACATATTACAGTACAAACTGTGGTGGTGGGGGGTTAATTCTCCCCAACAGTGGGACCCGACAATGAAAACATGGCATTTCCCTATTCTAGGTGTAGTGATACCCCCTCAAGGGCCACTGATTGATTTGGGATCGGCGTATTAAGTTACCCTTATGTGTTGTCTAGGGGTGATTTCAGTGAGCAGAGTAATAAAAGAACGCCAAACCTGCCGCTGAAGTTTTCTGAATGCTCTATTTCCTGGTCCAACACGACCAACATCATGAGGTAGAGAGAAAAGGTTGATGAAAGGAGATAACGTTGTGGTATCAGGCTTGGATGAAAAGAAAGCGGTCCTGCCTTCTGCAATAGAACGATTCGTCGCCACTCTAGCCAGAGTGGGTGAAGTGCCTCCGGACAGACTTCTGCCACAAGCCTGGCAGCCGGAATGTCACTTAAGGTTGCTGGGAGAAACAAGTCTCTCTCACTGACTTGGCTCTAGTAGAATTTAGCGTTCTAGATGAAGACCTCTGCCACAGCCCCAATGTTGAACTGTAGAGCGAATCCTCCCATAAAGTTCTCTGTTCAGTAGGAGTCACCAGTTGACAGTCTATGGTTATCTGTCAGTTCCTGGCGACCAGATCCCCGGTGGTTCGTTCAACCCCGTTCTGATCACCTGCCTCCTGGTTCTCCTCAAGCCGATCCCCCACTGAACGGCATACAGCTTAGGATCTCTTCAATAGGAATGGGCCCCCAGCAAGTCGCTAGGGCCCCTTTCAGCATCATCAGAGAACTCCGTGTAGCATGCAACCCTGGCCCTAAAGGTGGGTGCCGAACCTGGAACCCGCGAAGAACCCCAGAAAATGGCCTCTGCCACAGATATACCCCTCCCCAGCATGCTCCATGAGGGAAAACTCCTCCGATTGGCTGCTGGGGAAAAGTGGTTCTGCCTGAATCCCTCTGGCACCGCCTGCCACCCAGAGATGGAACCACATCTCTGGAGCACAGAATGACCCACAGGATAATTCAGGGCTGACAGCAGCCCAATTTAGCAAAATTAGGAGTGGGAGCAACATAACTCTCCCAATAACTTTAGCGTAGCGCCTTTTCTGAAAAAATAAAAATCTAGGTGACATTAACCTATTGCAACTTCTAAGCATCAGACACTCATCAACTGTACATATAGTGGGGTTTTTGGGTGTTAAAGGGCTACCATGATCATGTAGCATGAAAAGGTACTGTTCAGTGCTTCTATTATTAAATGGCTAATTTTGATTGTTCTCTTTTTGTAGGTGCTAAAGAACGTTCTGAAATCTATGAAGCATTTGAAAATATATATCCAATCCTAAAAAGTTTTAAGAAGCAATAAGTGCCTCATTCAAGGCAATTTTTGTTATCTGTTATTTATGTATATAGTGAAAAAAAAATGTGCGATTTGTAATGAAATTTCTTAGACTTTATTTATTTTTGAACTAGAAATCTCACAGGACTTGGAAACTAATAAAGACAAATATGATCATACGCATAGTCCTACATGTACAGTGCTTTCCATTAAAATGTAAATGCATCCAAAAACATGCGTACTATGACATTGACACAACTGTTTGCTGACCGCCTTGTGCCCTTGCCCCCCCCCCCCCCCCAAAAAAAATGTAACCTGCAAAAAATGGGTAAATTGGAAAATTCTGCATGTGAAATGCTCCCAGTGTTGGATGCTTGATCCAGTACTGTGGCTCTTTATACCATCCATACACAAATACAGACCCAAGTTCTTTTGGGATAAGCCAGGACCAACATGCACCCCTTTTTGAGTAATTTCAGACCAGGCTCATAATGGGTTAATGTAACTTTTACTGAAGAAATGTGGCACAACAGTTCAATATGAACAATGCTTTTCTTATCCTAACCATAGTAGTGTGGTGGTCCAGGCATACCTCGGTGAGGCGAGAGTCTATTGCATGGTCAATGGCTGGATATCTTCCAAAAACCCTGGTGCCTTCGCAGTGCCAAACTATTTCAACTCGCAGGTAACAGTGGAACCCTCCTGGACCTCAGACTTCCTGCTTTTTAGAACACTAGTGGGCTGGTTAGAACAAAAATATTGGGAACAGAGCTTGCAACATTTGAACCCTTTCCCCCAAACTGGGCCAGCCACTGATTCACAATGTCTACACCCAGTTCAACCTACCTACATACATAGTAACAGAATCTTTGGAGTGGAATGCCTCAAACAAGGGTAAATATTCTGAAACAATACATTTTTGGCAAAGCACTAGCACACATCTTTTGGTTATAGTATTCACACAAAAGCAAGCCTTTTAGTCTATTGCAGCTTGCTTATTTTTAGATGTGCTGGCTGCATTCTTTGGGCTTGCTTTTTTCTATTTTCAGCTGGTAATTCAGCCAGCAAGAATGTTTTTAAAAAGGACAATCTCTCTCACAGAATGTTGGATGCAGAGATTAAAAAAACTTATTTGCCACTGAAATAAGTACTTAAAATAATCGGCATTTATGTAAAACGTTTATCTCAAAGTGGCAATAACGGTCTGCAACTGCTTCTAAAAATGTAAGCTTAAATTTGGCTTTAATTGGTGTATGGAAATCACTGAAATATAGAACGTTACTATAGTGATTTTTGCACTTGCTTTTGCATCCTAGGTCTGCTGAATTGTGAACATGGGTTTAATGCGCAGCACATGCATCATTCAGAGAATGCTTCGCATTTTCTGGATGAATGCAACGTGATCTCTGGACGAGGTGGACAAGCAGGGTAGTGATGTCAGTCTCCATCTTTTCCTGTTGAAGAATGCTTATGTCCTTTAAAATGCAAAACATTCTCCCAAGTGCCCCCATCCTCATGCAAAATGCAGCAGGGCAGCCATTCAGCGCGGGACCCAGAAGCAAGAGGAGATCATTGGCATAGTTGTGTCTACTACAGTGATTTCCAGCATCCTGCGGCATTATCCAGGTATGGTGTATAGCAGAGCTCTACAAATGCCAAGTTGCCATGACTAGAAATTGTGTCTTGACTTCTGGGCTCTTGTCAGCCATCTGCATCCACCTCCATCTTGCCGACCGTGCTATAGTCGAGGAAAAAAACTATAGTCACAAAACCCCACCCCCCCAGGGCGCGCCTCAGACTCGCACTGTGTCTTTCGAACACAGTGGCTCTTGACCATGCGACCAGCTGTGTGTCCAATCACAAGTCAACAAATGCCGGTTATCACAATTTCCTTTCCTCAGTGCTGTCATGGAGAACTAATCATCAGTGCATCCCCATTGGTGCCAATCGGTGCCAACCCATACAGCCATATCCCCGCACATCAGTGAAGAAGAAAAATTACTTTGCAAACTTTTATAACAGGAAAAAAGTGTTGTTTACTTTTTATTTTCATATACAAATATATATTTTTTATCTATTTGGAAACCCCACCAAAAGAAAGCGCTATTTGTGTGAAAACAATGATTAAAAATTTCATATGGGTACAGTGTTCCATGTGCGCAATTGTCATTTAAGGTGTGGCAGCGGTGAAGGCTGAAAATTTGCCTGGGCAGGAAGGGGGTAAAAGTGCCTGGTAGGCAAGTGGCTCTTAACTACTCTAGTTGGCAGCTCCAGTTTTTTTTTCTGCGTAGTAGAGAAGGACCTGGCTCCCTTTTGGGCCCATGGTCCTAAAGAACTTTTATTATTTTTTGATCCTGAGATCTTCTATCAACTGCCGGCTGGGTAACAGGCTGGATATTATAGATCCTTGTAGTCCCCCCCCCCCCCAACCTGGCCATCGAGCGTGAGCAGGCCTTAGCTACCCGCTGGGTTGGCCACAACATACCCCGTTGCTCCAGGGGTGGCTGGTGAGCTATATGCTCCAGGGTTCACATATGACTGGGCTACTGCTGTCTAAGTCACAGTGAAACATGGCCGGCAGCTACTCCGTACCGCTCGGATGTAGGTCTGTCAGGAACGCGCCAGCAGTCCTCGCAGGAAGGGTAAGTACTTTTCCTCCTGCCTCGCCAGGTTGGAACAGCTGGGCTTTTCTGGGGGTCGATTAGGGAGTCTCCTGTTCTCTCTTTCTTCCCCCTGTCCCTTCCCTCCTCGCCTTGCGTGGGCCTGTTGTGACTGACCGGGTGGTACCTGCGAAATTCTTTCCATGTCCTGGCTGGGAGCTGCGGTCCGCGCTATGTGTGGGTGGTCTGCCATGGGGTGGGGGCCACTACGTTGTATGCCCTTCTTGTCCGCCTCATGTCCCTTCAGCGCCGATTTTTGTTTAAAACGGCGCCATTTTCTTGTAGCCGCGCTGCTATATAGTAATACAGCGGCTATTTTTTTGCAGCCGCGCTGTGCCATAGGCATTCACAGTGGACGGCCATTTTTTTTAAAGCTTTTAGCTGAGTCGTCGTTGTGTAGGTTTTTGGCCTCTAGTGTTCAGATGGTCTCCTGACGGGCGCGAATAGCGCAGTTTACACCACAGACACCCAGACTGACACACGCTGTGTGGAGAGTGACAACAGGCTGTAGTCCCTGAGGCTGTCAAGTAGCGGGTCGGCATGGCGTCAGAAGCTGGCGTTTCTTCCCCAGACATTCCAGTAGTGGTAACCGGTGACCCTGCACCTGCGGTTCCTGTGGACGCTTTGTCGGCAGTCCTGGAGCCATTTGTTGCCAGTGTGGAAGCAGTGTGTGGGTGCAGGGGAGGTAAAAAACTCCCCCCTCCCCCCCACCATCTTGCGGGGATAGCTCTGATTCAGACTCGGGCCTGGCTGTGACACAGGGCCCCTGTTCTGAGGTATATGAGGATGCAGACCAGGGCCATTCAGACAGTGAGGGTGACTTCATGTCCGGGTCAGCGCATGATAAGGCACTTGTTGGAGCTCTTATCACTGTAGTGCTGGACACCCTTAAGTTGGAGGATACGGATGTGGTCCCATAAACCGGCCCGCACTGCTAACGTTTTTTTTCCTTTTATGTGACTTATTTTGACTTATTTTGACAATGAATGGGAATCTGTTATCCTTTTGAGGAGAGCCTTCTGAAAAAATGGGCATCTCCCCCAGCTGTAGACCCCGCCCCCCCGGTTTCTAGGTTAAACAAAACCACCACGATTACGGTAGAGGTAACGCCTGCATTTAAGGGTCCTGCAGATAGGAAGTCTGAGGCGGTGGGCCGTTCCTTAATCGCCATGATGGCAACAGAATTGCGGCCTATTTTGGTGACGGCACTGGTTTCACAAACTGACTGAATGGGCAGTTATTGCATCAGTCTCCTCGGGCCTGCGTGGAACTGGCTGACCAGTTAGTGCATGGCCTCACATCTCTGCGATGCAGCCCTGGATGCTGATCCATTGTTGTCCAGTGCCTCAGTATCTGCGGCGCCCGATTTGGCTGAAATGCTGGTCTGCGGGCCAGGCTTCCAAGAAGGCACTGGCAGACTTGCAATTCAAGGGCGAGAGTTTTTTTGGGGCCTCGCTGGATGACATCGTTAAGGATGCCACTGTGGTCCCGAAGAAGGACAGAGTTCGTCCAATCCTGGACCTCAAGGCCCTCAATGTCTTTGTACAGGTTCGAAAGTTCAGGATGGAATCAGTCCGCTCTGTGGTCGCTGCACTTCATCCATGGGACTTTCTGGCTTTCGTGGCTCTCCCTTTTGGCCTTGCGTCAGCGGCAAGGGTTTTTACCAAGGTGCTTGCCCCGATACTAGCCTTGCTGAGACAGTGAGGAATCGCTGTAGTGGGCTATTTGGATGATCTGCTTCAAGCTCAGAATTGGAGGAGGATTTGGCAATAGCCAGTCGGACCCTCCGAGAATTTTGGCTGGGTGCTGAATTTCCAGAAGTCGGTGTTGGTACCGACTCAGTGCCTAGAATATCTGGGGTTGTTTCTAGACTCCTCAGAGGTGAAAGTTTTTTTTTCTCCCTTTGGAAACGCTTCAGACTCTTCGGACTGTGGTGAGGTTGCTTGTATCCTGCAAGAGGCCCCCCCCCCCCCCCCGCTTCTGAGTCTGATGGTAGCCTCCTTTGAGGCAGTACCAAATGCTCAATTTCACACTCAAGCTGTACAGAGGGAGATTCTGGCCAAGTGGGACAAGTCTGCGTCGTCCCTGGATTGTCGGATCCGAGTGAGCCAACTGGTCAGAGAATCCATTCCCTAGTCTGGTGGCTGAGATCTCTGGTTCAATCCGGGAAGTCGTTTCTTCTAATAGACGGTGATCACGATGGATGCCAGCGTGACTGGTTGGGGAGGAGTTTGGTTTATTCAGTTGACATGGTCGCTGGACACAGGAGGAATCTCGCCTGCCGATCAATGTTCTGGAGCTCTGGGCGATCAGGCAGTGACTCTCCTCTTAGTCACAGAGGCTGCAGGGGCATTCGATCAGGATCCAGTCGGACAATGCCAGTAATTTCCACCATGCTGAGGGCCTGAAAATCTTCTTCCCGGAAGATTTACCACTGTACATGGAATGCCTACATCTCAATGTGTGAGTTGCTGGGGTGGCATCCACATACATATTTGGTTTCTAGGATCCTGCTGTTTTTACAGCATGGCGTGGATCAAAAACTTGCCTTGGCCACCATTTAAGGGGCCGTTTTCAGCTTTGGCTGTTTTCTTTCAACAATCCTTGGCGACTCGCTCACTGGTGAGTACTTTTGTTCAGGGGGTTTGGCATGTGGTTCCGCCGGTTCGATCACCACTACCTCCGTGGGATCTGAATCTGGTGCTCTTGGCACTTCAGTAACCCCCACCTTTGAGAACATCAGAGAGATTCCTCTCTTGACGCTCTCCCAGAAAGTTGTTTTCCTGGTAGCAATTGCATCTGTCAGACGGGTTTTTGAGTTGGTGGCCTTGTCTTGCAAGTCCCCCTACTTGATCCTCCACAAGGATTAGGCGGTGCTGCGCCCACAGCCTTCCTTTCTTCTGAAGGTGGTTTCTGATTTTCATCTGCATGAGGACATTGTACTTCCATCCTTGTGTCCTCGGCCGTCGCATCCCAGGGAGGCTGCGTTGTATTCCCTAGACGTGGTACGTGATCTATGGGTGTATCTGTCTGCTACGGCTCCGTTCTGGTCAGACTCACTGTTTTGTGTCTGTTTCTGGTCCCAAGAAAGGCCTAGCGGTTTCGTTGGGCACCATTTCACGGTGGATCAGACAGATTGTGATCCAGGCTTGGACCCTGAAGGGGCGGGCGCCTCCTTTTTCCTGTCATGGCGCATTCAACCAGGGAAATTGGTGTTTCCCGACACCAAGCGGCTGTCTAACACGAGTACAAGGCGGTGACCTGGTTGTCCCTTCACACTTTTACAAGTGATTATTCGGATGCTTCTTTCGGCCACAAAGTTTTGAATGCAGCTGTTTAAAAGTTGCAACTCCTCTGTTAAGGAACTCTGGTTTGTGTTGCTGTGAAGTTTGTTACTGTTCCCACCCCTCGTTTTTTGACACTGTTTGGGGACGTCTCTACAGTTAAAGTATATAAGGAGGCTGTGTCTGTCCATGGACAAAAATAGTATTTTTGTACTCGCCATAAAATCATTTTTATGGACGGACACCGCACCCACCCCTCCTTTTTAAGTTTTTTTGTACTGCTTTTTGACACACTAAGCTGCTATCTGCAGTGAGAGGGGTTATGACCAGAGGGACTGCCCCCCCCCCCCCCCCCCCCGTGCAGGGCTGTTTCAGCGCTGCTAAAGATTAATGTTAATTTTCTGCCTAGTCCCCTCCTAAGGAACATATTCCTACAGTTAAAGAATATAAGGAGGCTATGTCTGTCCATGGACGGCAGAAAAAAAGATGAGGTGAGTACAAAAATCCTTTTTTTTTTTTGCAGCAATTTGGATATATATATATATATATATATATTTTTTTAACCACTTAAAAGTATAGCTAAAGGCAAAACCTTTAGTAGAGATGGATTAGAAAACCGATTAGGTTTTTATTGCTGTCTGTGCCTCTGATTAGGGAGTTTCACCCTCGCCATTTGTCCTGTGTACCATTATCACCAAAAGTAAAAGAAAAGCCCAAATCTTGGGTTGTCTCAAGAAAGCTAATAAAGGGGAAATCTTCCATGGGGGGGGGGACAATAGTTCTGGTGACCTGGGGGACTCAAAGGATTGTATAAACTTTCCCAGATTTCCTCACTGCATGATTTGTCTATGAGACAACTGTGAACAGTGTGAAGGTAAAAATCTGTCCAGTGAATGTGTACTGCTCTATCCGGTTCAGATCGAATTCATACCTCCCTCTCCTCCAATCACAGCTGTTGTTTTGGTTCTGTAGCCTCCACAGTCAAGTGACTGGTCCCAGCCACAACCCCCTTGTCAGCGGAGGAGTTCCCGCCCCATTCTCCCAGCATGCTCTCGGTTGAAAACAAAGTCCCACGTGACAGCTGGAGAGACGGCGCTGTCATGGCGTCCCCCGGTGGGAAGGGAGCCCGGAGCTGGCAGGAGGTGGCGGGCGGAGGGATCCCCCGGAGAGACGCCGAGCTGGTGAACTCGGTGGAGGACGCGGAGGGGCTGTATGTGGCGGTGGAGCGCTGCCCGCTGTGTAATACCACCCGCCGGAGACTTACCTGCGCCAAGTGTGTCCAGAGCGGAGACTTCGTTTTCTTCGACGGCCGGGACACCGAGAGGTGAGCGGGGAGAGTATGGTGACAGGTCCACCCTTCTTCCCAGACAGATAAATACCGAGGTATAGCGCTGATATTGGCAGTGGCGGTATATGTGAGGATTAGATCATTTCGAGGCAGCCAGGGGGGTGTTTGAGGGTCCTCATTGTATCCCCTAGAGGTGAGGGGTCACTGTGAAGTTGTTCTTTTTGAGCCTGATAAATCCTGATGGCGCACCATTGTAGGATCGCCTTGCAGGGGTGGGGGCGGCCGCGCGATCGCCTTGCAGGGGTGGGGGCGGCCGCGCGATCGCCTTGCAGGGGTGGGGGCGGCCGCGCGATCGCCTTGCAGGGGTGGGGGCGGCCGCGCGATCGCCTTGCAGGGGTAGGGGGGGGCGGCCGCGCGATCGCCTTGCTGGGGTGGGGGCGGCCGCGCGATCGCCTTGCAGGGGTGGGGGCGGCCGCGCGATCGCCTTGCAGGGGTGGGGGGCGCACCCGCGCGCCTTGCAGGGTGGGGCGGCCGCGCGATCGCCTTGCAGGGGTGGGGGGGGCCGCGCGATCGCCTTGCAGGGGTGGGGGCGGCCGCGCGATCGCCTTGCAGGGGTGGGGGCGGCCGCGCGATCGCCTTGCAGGGGTGGGGGCGGCCGCGCGCAGCGGGCGGTTCGCCTTGCAGGGGTGGGGGCGCGGCGCAGGGGTGGGGGCGCCGCAGCGGTCGCCTTGCAGGGGTGGGGGCGGCCGCGCGATCGCCTTGCAGGGGTGGGGGCGGCTCCGGCGGTCGCAGGCGCGGCCGCGCAGGGTCGCCTTGCAGGGGTCGCCTTGCAGGGGTGGGGGCGGCCGCGCGATCGCCTTGCAGGGGTGGGGGCGGCCGCGCGATCGCCTTGCAGGGGTGGGGGCGGCCGCGCGCGGTCGCCTTGCAGGGGTGGGGGCGGCCGCGCGGTCCGGGTCGCCTTGCAGGGGTGGGGGCGGCCGCGCGCGGATCGCCTTGCAGGGGTGGGGGCGGCCGCGCGGCGCGGTCGCCTTGCAGGGGTGGGGGCGGCCGCGCGGTCGCCTTGCAGGGGTTCGCCTTGCAGGGGTGGGGGCGGCCGCGCGGTCGCCTTGCAGGGGTGGGGGCGGCCGCGCGGTCGCCTTGCAGGGGTGGGGGCGGCCGCGCGGTCGCCTTGCAGGGGTGGGGGCGGCCGCGCGGTCGCCTTGCAGGGGTGGGGGCGGCCGCCGGTCGCCTTGCAGGGGTGGGGGCGGCCGCGCGGTCGCCTTGCAGCAGGGGTGGGGGCGGCCGCGCGGTCGCCTTGCAGGGGTGGGGGCGGCCGCGCGGTCGCCTTGCAGGGGTGGGGGCGGCCGCGCGGTCGCCTTGCAGCAGGGGTGGGGGCCCGGCGGTCGCCTTGCAGGGGTGGGGGCGGCCGCGCGGTCGCCTTGCAGGGGTGGGGGCGGCCGCGCGGTCGCCTTGCAGGGGTGGGGGCGGCCGCGCCCGCCTTGCAAAGGGGTGGGGGCGCCCGCCGGTCGCCTTGCAGGGGTGGGGGCGGCCGCGCATCGCCTTGCAGGGGTCGCCTTGCAAAAGGCGATCGCCCCCCCCCCCCCCCCCCCCCCCCCTTGCAAAACACACGTCTTAACAGAGTTCAGTGGCAGCGCAACTAAAAACCTGTAAATTGCACCAATAACGTACTGCACAGATGTGGACTGGCCTTAAACGGATCTGCTTTCATGCTTGGTGTTGCCAGTTTAAAAAAGTAAATGAGAGGGACTGGCAGGATAAACTGGTAATTATACCCAAAGGCATACATTGACACAACCGGCTATTGTTTAGGACACCAACATACCCTACTAGATACATTAGACTCGAGCCATAATAATGTTAGGGGTAACATGCACGCTAAAACATTTCTGTCCAAAAAGGGACTGTATTTGACATGATTGACACGGTTGATGTTGTAATCAGGGCTTGATAAACTTGCTTTGAATCTAGGAGCCAGCTAAAGATTTAAAATGCCAGCAGCTACAAATACGGCAGCTGCTGACTTTAAAAAAATGGACACTTACCTGTCCAGCGTGCCTGGGATGTCAGCAGACGAGGCTGAGCAATCGCTCGGTCCTCTGCAGCTTCCTCCGCCATCCTCGGTGAGGGAATCAGGAAGTGAAGCCTTGCTTAAATCCTCCTCCCCATTCCTAGCACAAATCCTCCCTTGTACAGATCCCAACCTCTTAGCACAAATCCTCCCTTGTACAGATCCCAACCTCTCAGCACAATTCCTCCAAATCCCCACTCCTAGCATTAATACTCACCTGCCTACTAGTACAATTCCTCCCCTCTCCTAGTACAAATTCTCTCCCCCCAAATCCGCACTCCTAGCTTTAATCCTCAACCCCCCCCCCCCCAAATCCTGCCTCCTAGTACAAATTCTCTCCCCCCAAATCCGCACTCCTAGCTTTAATCCTCACCTCCCCCCCCAAATCCTGCCTCCTAGTACAAATTCTCTCCCCCCAAATCCGCACTCCTAGTACAAATTCTCTCCCCCCAAATCCGCACTCCTAGCATTAATACTCACCTGCCTACTAGTACAATTCCTCCCCTCTCCTAGTACAAATTCTCTCCCCCCAAATCCTGCCTACTAGTACAATTCCTCCCCTCTCCTAGTACAAATTCTCTCCCCCCAAATCCGCACTCCTAGCTTTTAATCCTCAACCCCCCCCCCCCAAATCCTGCCTCCTAGTACAAATTCTCTCCCCCCAAATCCGCACTCCTAGCTTTAATCCTCACCCCCCCCCCCCCCCAAATCCTGCCTACTAGTACAATTCCTCCCCTCTCCTAGTACAAATTCTCTCCCCCCAAATCCGCACTCCTAGCTTTAATCCTCAACCCCCCCCCCCCAAATCCTGCCTCCTAGTACAAATTCTCTCCCCCCAAATCCGCACTCCTAGCTTTAATCCTCACCTCCCCCCCCAAATCCTGCCTCCTAGTACAAATTCTCTCCCCCCAAATCCTGCCTCCTAGTACAAATTCTCTCCCCCCAAATCCGCACTCCTAGCTTTAATACTCACCCCCCCCCCCCCAAATCCTGCCTACTAGTACAATTCCTCCCCTCTCCTAGTACAAATTCTCTCCCCCCAAATCCGCACTCCTAGGTTTAATCCTCACCTCCCCCCCCAAATCCTGCCTCCTAGTACAAATTCTCTCCCCCCAAATCCGCACTCCTAGGTTTAATCCTCACCTCCCCCCCCAAATCCTGCCTCCTAGTACAAATTCTCTCCCCCCAAATCCGCACTCCTAGCTTTAATCCTCACCTCCCCCCCCCAAATCCTGCCTCCTAGTACAAATTCTCTCCCCCCAAATCCCCACTCCTAGCTTTAATCCTCACCTCCCCCCCAAATCCTGCCTCCTAGTACAAATTCTCTCCCCCCAAATCCGCACTCCTAGCTTTAATCCTCACCCCCCCCCCCCAAATCCTGCCTCCTAGTACAAATTCTCTCCCCCCAAATCCCCACTCCTAGCATTAATCCTCTCCCTTTCTAGTATGATTCTTCCCCTCTACTAGTGCAAATCCCTTCTCTTAGAACTACCCCCTCCAAATTACCCTTTCCAGCACAAATTCACTCCCTCCCCCAAAGTCACTTATACTTATACTAGCACAAATCTTTCCCAATCCTGCCATCCCATTCAACTTCCCCCCCACTACCCTTCCCAGCCCAACCCCCCCCCCCCTTTCAATCTTACAGATTGGAACTACAACAGTAGTAAGGAGGTGTGGGCTCTCCGTGATCTTCCCCCGCCTGTCATAACAGCTCTCCAGATTACACAGGATCCCTAGATAAATCAGATGGTACGTGGCTTGGTCACTTGCCCCCTATCTCTTCCAAAGAGTGCTCATCTCCTGGAAATGTGAGTAGGGGGCGGGTAATTAGGCCGTGTACTATCGGGTTCCCCCAAAAGTAAGCCTGGGTCTTATATTAATGTTGGCAACAAAAGACACAGTAGGGCTTATTTTCAAGGTAGGTCTTACCATGTAATGTGCTGTCTTCTCTCCCCTTCTCCCTCCCTGCCTGCCAGGAATCCCCAGTATGAACCAAGTTTAAATGCCTCTAAAAATCCTATAATCCACAATATTACAGTAGTATATAATGTACAATGTTTATGCTTCTGTAATATAATTGTGCCAAATACCTTTTTTTATAGCGCCGCTCTGCGCTTCTGTGACCCTCCAGAGCTCTCTTCCCTGCAATTATATTACAGAAACACATACATTGTACATTATATACTACTGTAATAGAGTGGATTATAGGATTAAACTAGGTCTTATTTTCGGGGTAGGGCTTATATTGCAGCCCTTCGGGAAAATAACACTAGGTCTTATTTTCAGGTTAGGTTTTATTTTCGGGGAAACACGGTATTTGAGTTGAGAGCGATCCTGTGTAATCTGGAGCAGTGTTATGATAGGAGGGGGGAGAGCATCTCCTCCTGACTCTCTGCTCCTGGCACTTATCTTGTCCCCCGCCCTTTGTTCCAGCCCTGAGTGCAGTGATTGGGGAAGATTGGGCGTGCTGGCTGGGCCCAGATGCGGGGACATGTTTTCTGGCCATCGTGGCAACCTTGCGCCTTGGATTTGTCGAGCCCTGACTTGTAATTCCTCCATGTAACTTTGCCTTATTCTTGATGCTAATTCCTAGATAATTTGCGTTTGTCTTTAGTATAATTTCCTCCTGTGGGTGGCTCAATGTAATGCATTTTCTCGTGAAGTGACATTTGAACAATTCTTCAGTGTACAAGTGATCATTCCTGGTGATGTGTTGTAACCGGAAGCCACAGGAAATAACATCTCAACATCCTCCTAATCGACTTGTAATAATTATAATTCATATAATGATTATAGTTTGTTTAAGCTCTCCAATGGAATTTTATTTGGCTGACATAAGCAGGTGTTATGATTGATACTAGGAATACAACTTCTACATGCATGGACGTCATCATGTCATTGGGAATGTCGCCTATGAATTATGTGCGTTTATTTATTTGGTGGCATCTCTGAGTAATGTTATGGTTTCTGTCTGAGCTTCTTGATACGTATTAGGAGTTATCTCTGCACTATGTTTTTCTAATGGCCTGCTCTTATATGCAATCCGTACACTGAAGCCTGTGCTACTGGCAGTCATGATTCAAAGTGGAATCATTAAGGGGAGCTGTGGTGGCTCAACGTGATTGGCACTGCGCTGATAAGCCGTTCACCTCTGCAGCCAAGGGTTCGGATCCCGGTCTCGGCTACATGTGAATTGAGTTTGGTGGTCTCAGCCCGGCTCCCGGTGGGTGTGCTATGCAAGGTACGCCTGTGCTTAGTACGCCAACCCCCCCCCCCCCCCCCACACACACACAAAAAAACACCACACTTGTACGCACACAAAATTGGTTTAGCACGCACTTTGGCTATGCGGTCTCCTAAAAAACAGAGGTGAAGGACCTACGAAGCCGGCTGAGCGGTACTAGACCCCCTCACTTCCTCATAGGGGGAGTCCCTCTGCCCCGTCGGGGTCCCAAGCGGAGCAGGTAGGGCGGGGTGAGTTGGAGGTCCTCCCTCACACCCGCCATTGCCACCCGGGGGCATGGAGAAGGATGGCAGATTGCCTCTGGGGGGGGGGGGAGGGTCTGCCTACTCCCAACTCCTGCAGTCCGGCTCCTCTCTCGAGTTCACGCACAAAAATACACTTAAATAAAAAAAAACATCTCTCTTGTGTGGGGAGCCCAGGTGCTGTGTATAGCTTCCTATAGACATTAATGTTTGTGTGTGGGTATGCCACCATCATAAACGCATATGGCTTCTGCGAAACCCCCCCCCCTTTTTTTTTTTACTGTTATTTTTAAAAATCCCGTACATTATACGTGTGTGTTTTTTTTTTTTTGTAATTCCTTTATTTCTAATGCCGCGTACACAGGATCATTTTTAGTGATGAAAAAAAAACGACGTTTTCTGTGAAGTAAAAACAACGTTTTTGAAACGTCACTTTCAAAGACGATGTTGCCTACACACCATCGTTTTTTCACAAAAAGCGAGGTTACGTTCACCACTCTTTTCCATTGAAGCTCGCTTCATAACTAGCTTCTGGGCATGCGCGGGTTGAAAAACGTTGTTTTAAACAACGTTTTTGCTACACACGGTGACTTTTTGTGAAACAAAAAACAACGTTTGAAAAACGACACAACAAATTCAAGCATGTTGGAATTTTTTTTTGGTCGTTTTTTTGAAGACAAAAAACGACATTTTGCCCACACACGATCAATTTAAATGACGTTTTAAAAAACGTCGTTTTTTTTCATCGCAAAAAACGACCGTGTGTACGCGGCATTAGGGTCACATACACTCAGATCTACATATCAACAGGCCCAGCAATGCACAGTATGGGTGGTCACGAACAAATGGCATTTTGACAATAGTTGTTGTAAGGCATACAAGCAACTATAACCCAAAACATAAATACATAAATGCAAAACTGTGCACCAAAATAAAACTCTAATGCTGCGTACACACGATCGGATATTCCGACAACAAAACCGGTTTTTTTCCCGACGGATTGTTCACTCAAATGAAGTGCAATGCATACAGACGATCGGAATTTCCAACAAGAACTTTTGTTGTCGGAAAAATTAAGAACCAGCTTTAAATGTCCGATGGAGCCTACACACAGTCGGAATATTCAAACAAAGGCTTACAACGCATTTGTTGTCGGAAATTCCGACTGTGTGTACGGGGCATTGCAGTATGTCGGGCGACAAGGCATCCCGATGGACGGCTGAGCCAAGAGATGGGACAGTGAGTTAGGGATAATGTAAGCGAGGATATTCACAAAATCTGAATAATACAGCCCATAAATGAGCCAGGTATACAGAGAAGTGGCAGTCAGAGGGGAAGAGGGTCAGGTATCTCTAGTGAAAAAGAGGGACAAGATCAAGAACAGAGAGAAAGGGAGTATACAGGTAGTGCCTCCCACCCAGGGAGTAAAACTAAATAAAGTAGGTCAGCCAGACTGCGACACCTCCTGTATGTAGGGCGTCGGTGTACACAAAATGGTGTCAGGGTCTCCAGGTCTCACGAAAGATCTCCTTTGTGCAACGTAGCGGTAAGATCCTCCATATCTATTTGTTCACTTTAGAAAACCACAGGGATTTTGACAGTGGTTTCTGCGATCTCCAACAGTGGGGGATGCATGCCTTGGCAGCATACAATAACTGGATTGTAAGGGGAAGTGCCTGTATTTCTTGATTGGTCACTCCTAAAAATGTAGCAGGCAAGCCGAGGGGTTCCCCTCTACATAAACATTTTGTGAGGCTTTTGTGCAGGTCATGCCAAAAAGGCTTGAGTTTGGGACAGTCCCAGAAGATGTGCAGCATCGTTCCCTCTGCATTGCCGCACCGCCAACACGGACCAGGAACTTGAGGGAAAAACGATGCAGAGTAGTGGATACCCTGTACCATCGGGCCAAAATCTTGTAACAAGTCTCTTGAACTTTGGTAGCTATGAAGGACTTCCGGGCAAAATGAAAGATCTTCTCTTTCTGAGAGTCAGTTAATTGGATTCCTTAGAGAGGAATGGAGAAACAAACCCTTCCGCCTATGGAATCAAAGAAGCATAGACTATCGAAAGACTATGGCGGACTGGCTCCCTCCTGGTGCCAAAATTGTTCCAGTTTCGTGAGCCAACGAGAAATGCACAGGATCCGCGTACACCTGTGAAAGAAATTACACAGTTGAAGACCACTCCAGAAGTCCAAAGGAGGGTCTGTAGCAGACGCCTCGGCAGAGGAGAAGAGTTGGTCATCGGGTCCAACAAAGTCAGAGGTGAAGCCTGCCGCTCACAACCAATCATTTGAAATGAGGGTCCTGAAGTCGGTGCAAATTATGGGTTGCCCAGAACCGGCACCATATGGTTGGGTATTGGGGACACTAAGGAATGTCGAAAGGCATCTCTAGCCACCAATAATGTGCTGCCCAGGGTAGGGTGATCAATGAGGATTTTTGGCAGAGGTGAAGTAATTCAAGGCCAGCTCTTAGCAGTGTCATTAGAGTCTTCTATTTCCATGGCCACCCAATGTTTCACCTCCGCATGACAGTGCCAGTCCACCAACCTGGTGACATGTGCCGCTTTGTAGTAGGCTTTCACATCAGGGAGACCCACTCCTCCCTAATGCTTTGCGAGATGGAGAAGTTTAAGCCTAATCCAGGGCTGCGATGGGACTAAACAAAATAGAGCCTACTTGCTTGAAAAACACTAGGGGAAGGCATCTAGAAAGTGCCTGCAGAAAGTACAACATCCTAGGCAATGTGGTCATCTTGAGGGCGTTGCATCGGCCAAATCTCGCTAATGTGAGTGAGTGCCAATGGAGGAGATCCGATTTAAGACAGATGAGTAGTGGGACGAAGTTAGCCAAATGCAAGTTAGAAGAGTCGGAATAATGTTGACTCCCAAGTAATGAATAGAGTCAGCCACCCAATGGAGGGGAAACTCCAAACGCAAGCATTTGACCGTATTCTTGGCCACCATAATGTTAGTCACTAAGGATTTGGATAGGTTGATTTGGGAAAAGGAGAGAGCACCATACTCCTGCATAGACCGGAGCAATTGTGCCATTTATGAATGTTAAAAAAGTTAGATCTCTTTTCATTGACCTTGATCACGGTTGTGGGGTGAGAATAGAGGGATATTATCCAACTCGGCATTGAAGACCGGAGGTCGATGCGTTCTTGGGTGGCCCATATTAAAGTCCAGTTTACTCGATCAAAGGCATTATCTGCATCCGTAGACAGCAAGAGAAGAGGTAGATTCGACCACCTGGCTACATGGATCAGGTTCACTACCTGAAGGTCGTCTTTTATTTATTTAAAAAAAAAATTCCAGACTTTTTGTCCTTTTGTTAGGGCTGTTACTGATCAAAATTTTTGTGTTCGATTAATCGTTTTTTTTTTTTTTTTATCGATTAATCGACTAATTTCGATGAATTATAACGCACATACAGATCCAACTACTTTTAGCTGATCTCCTTGAAGGCCGATTTCCAGTGCAGCTACCAACCACTGAAGGCAGCGCTCGATGGGAATTGCATTAAAACTTTTATAGTCTTCAAGTAGGTAACAAAATAAATATTGCACTGGAGATGAAATCAATGTAGCTACATAAACAAACTGTAAAAATGGTGCGATTAATACTAAATGGTAGCAAAAGCAGTCATAAAAACATGTAGCTAAGTATGATACTGGTATAAAAATGTGTACAACGATGTCACTGCTGAATCCAGATGAGGAGAGGTTAACATCAGTCCGTCGGCATGTAGATGTCCCGTGAAGGGAACTATCACAACTCCCAGTGGATGGTTGTAGAATCCCAGGTTGATGGAGGGAAGTGATAGAGGGAGGTGTAACAGCCCTTGTGTGTGGCAGATAGTAAGGTCCCGCCGGCATGAAGATATGAAGGCACAGCAAAGGAGCCCTTCAGATGGACACGGCAAGTCCCGCCGGTGTCCGCAAACTCCCTGAAGGCCCGGAAGCCGGCGGAGAGGTGAGTACCAATCAAAATAATTTTGATCGATCAAAAAAATTAAAGATTAATCGATGAATTAATAGTTAATTTCCACAGCCCTACCTTTTGTTCATCCTTTTTATTCATTGGATTTTGGTTCTTTCATTCCTGAAGACTCAGCATCATTTGGGTTTTACATAGCGTGGTGTGCATACAATTGCAGCCTGCCCAGGGACACCCACTTCTCCTAACTGACACCTGCCTATCAAGACAAGATCATATTTGTATAACTTCTCCCAGGAGTGGGCCCACTGCTTCCATCATGGCAGAGTGCTGTAATGTCTTCAAGAGAATACATACAACACTCTCCCACAAACTATGATCTTGCCTGTATTGCAGGGTTCGATAAATCCTAGGTCACCATGGCTACTAAAAATTGCATCCTGGCGCCTGGGCTTTAGTCAGCCCATTCCCTGTTGGCACCAGGCACAAGGATGCATAATTCCTTTTGCCCGACGCCTGTGATTTATATGTGTTAAACATTTAGCCCTCTTGTGGGCAAGCAGCAGAGTTTACTTGTTAAGTGGATGTATTAGAGTGGCTGCCCTGCTATGCTTCCTCGCCCCCCTGCTGTGTATCCCGACCTCCGTTTGCCCATTTTTAGTAAAAATACAATTAAAATTACACCCAGGCAAACAAATTCTAGTGCCAGACCTCAGTAACACTAATGCCCTGTACTCACCGCCGGTTTTCCCGTTGGAATAAACTCTGACGTTTTTTTCCGACAAAATTCTACTCAAGCTGTCTTGCATACACACGGTCACACAAAATTCTGACCGCCAAGAACGGTGACGTACAACACTCTGATGAGTCAAGAAAAATGAAGTTCAATGCTTCCGAGCATGCATAGTTTTTAGTCCGTCTGGAATTGCATCCAGACGAGCGAAAATTTTGGTAGAAATTCTTTTCATCTGAAAAATGAAGAACATGTTCTCTAATTCCGTTGGAGTTTCCGACGGAAAAAGTCCGATGGGGCATACACACGGACGGAATATCCAATGAAAAGCTTCCGTCTGACTTTTTCCGACGAAAATTCCGCTTGTGTGTACGAGGCATAACTAAAGCTTTGCTCATTAAACTGGCTCCCCTAGCTGTCTCTTAGATTCAAAGCCAATTTTTCAAGCTCTGCTGTATTGTATAGAGAAGGACAGAGACCCGGTGATGTTACTGGCAGCTTTGTCATTGGAAACATTTGTTTATACCATGTGCGGTGACATGTTAACATCACAACGCTGCCTGAATTTTTTTAGTATTGGTATATATAGTGATCTGATCTTCCTGTATTTACTGAAGGATGCTTATCTGCTGGTTCTGTCTTCTCTGCCAGCAGGCAGGATGTGAATTGCACAGTCACGTAGATGTCAGCTCGTTGAACCTCATTCCATTCTATCTATGTCCTGCTTCCCCAGAGCCACACACATCGAAAATGATTTTGTCAGCGTGACAGTTTGTGCCACACCAATAGCTGAACCAAACACACAGTCTGCGTTGCAGTGGGATCCGTGAGGAATACATGGAAAATGAGCCTTTCTGCAGCTGATATCATGCTGATAATTGTGACTCATTATTCGTACAACATTCCCGGGTCTTAACATTTCCATAAATTATTGCTTGGCAGTCTTAGGAGAGAGTGATGGACTTGAGGCAGCTGCTATCTCCTCTGAGATATAAACGTATGTGCCCTCAGACTCCTAAAATATAGCACTGGTGTGACTGAAAAACATTTAGACATTTGTCTGGTTATGCCTTAAAGGGGTTGTAAAGGTAAAGGTTTTTCACCTTAATGCATTCCGAGGGACCCCAGAAGACCAGGTTCGGGGTCACTTGTGCAAAACAAGCTGCACAGTGGAGGGAAGTATAACATGTTTGTTATTTAAAAAAAAAAATACCTTTTACATACCCTTTAACCACTTAAGGACCGCCGCACGACGATATATCAACAGAATGGCATGGCTGGGCACAAAGGCGTACATGCACATCCCCTTCAAGAACCCAGCCGTGGGTCAGGAGCGCGGCGGCGCTCGCGGCCCGGTCAGAAGCTCTGTGACCCCGCCCGTGGACCCAAATCACCGCTGGTGTCCCGCGATCTGGTCACAGGAGCTGAACAACGGTAAGAGGTGAGTGTAAACAAACCTTCCCTGTTCTCTGTGGCTTGTCACTGATCGTCTGTCATAAGGAACACTGATCAGTGACGTCCCATTTCCAGCCAAGCCCCCCTACAGTAAGAAATACACAATGGGACACACTTAACCCCTTTAGCGCCCCCTAGTGGTTAACCCCTTCACTGACATTGTCATTTTCACAGTAATCGGTGCATTTTATAGCACTTTTCGCTGTGAAATGACAATGGTCCCAAAAACCAATCAAACGCTTAATGCGTTTTTTTTTTTACCAAAAATATGTAGAATACGTACGGCCTAAACTAAGGGATTTTTTTTTATAGATTTTTGGGGGATATTTATTAATTGTCGCTCTATTTTTGTTTATAGCGCAAAAAATAAAAACCGCAGAGGTGATCAAATACCATCAAAAGAAAGCTCCATTTGTGGGGGAAAAAAGTGTGAGAGTGGTGTAAACTGTATAGCCGTGATACTTCTAGCAGGCAGAAAGCCTATGATTTTCTAGAAATAACCTGCTGTTTGCATTATAAATGTTGTGTATTGTAAAGCAAGTGTGTATGCCATCTATAGGCCAGCTGTCAGGCTCAGGTTTTCTGTCCACGTGAGGTCTGGTGTGCCATTGTATACAAGCATCCTACCTTACCTGTGATGACACGGGTAGACACCTGGCAGACTGGCATTGTTTCAGAGATAGGATAACATAGCATTGTAACTGCTGCTAGGGGTATGCAAGAGAGGGACACAAAACTGCTTCCTGTCATCGACCTCTCAGAATTCCCTCTTACAATGCCGCCTTCTGCCATGTTTGCTCAGCCATCGCTCAGGGTCAGCACCTGCCAACCGGATTTAGATGACACCATGATGTAAATCGTGTGCGCTTTTTTTTTTCATCATTTTGAATCTTAACCCCCAGAAGATTTGGATGTTCAGATTTTTGTGATACTGGACTGTCGCTTTAACTGACAAATGGCTTTTGTAAATAACCCCCAATATCTTTTTCTTTTTGCTATAGTAAATATCCCAAATAAAAAAAAAAAAAGTTTTTAGGCTGATATGTATACTTCTACATGTAATTGGTAAAAAAAAATCGCAATAAGCGTGTATTGATCGGTTTGCACAAAAGCTATAGTGTCTACAAACTATGGGAAAGATTTATGGCATTTATATGGCGCTTTTTATTTTATTTTTTGCTAGTAATGGCGGTGATCTGCAATTTTTCTTTTTTTTTTTGTTTTGTTTTTTGTGGTATTGTGGCAGACAGGTCGGACACATTTGTGGGGCCATTGACAGTTACAGAGCAATCGGTGCTATAAATATGCAGTGATTACTATGTAAATGTCACTGGCATAGAAGGGGTTAACACTAGGGGCGATCAAGGGGTTAACTGTGTTCCCTATTGTGTGTTTAACTTGGGGGGGGATGGGACTAACTAGGAGAGATGACAAATTTGTAGAAACACACAATCTGTCTTCTCTGCTCTGACAGCGCAGCGATTTGTTCGTTTACACACACAAACCCCCATGCTGCCACTCGCGATTGCGCCCGCCAGCCACGCGCATCGGGTTTCCCGTTTTGGGGGCTCTCCTGGGCAAAGCCGTGCATGTATGGGATTTCGCCCAGGAGAGCCGTTCTGCCGCAGTAAATCTGCGTGAGTCTGTCGGGAACCGGGTAAAGCTGAACTGCAGAATTTTATACAATTTATGTTGTTCGCTTTCCCCACCCTGGTATAGTTTAGAGCAGAGGTGGCAAACACAAGGCCCACGGGCCGAATGCGGCCCTCCAGCCCATTTCATGTGGCCCTTGCACCTCTCCAGTCATCCTCCAGACCCTTACTTTCTGCTTTCAAACAATGCATCCGACTTCTTCCCAGCAGCAGCATAAGGAAAGGGGGGGGCACTGTGATGTAAGGGAGAGGGGGGACTCAACTTTTGATGGTGGGGGGGCTCTTGACACCTAATGTAAAGGGGAGGGGAATGCGCTGGACATCTAATCTTACAGATACAACCGGCCCTTTTGAGGGCAATCATAATGCTGATGCAGGCCACAATGAAATTGAGTTTGACACCCCTGGTTTAGAGCTTGCGGTCAGCTCTCTTGTAAAAGTAATCCTAGAGGGTAACTAGCCGCTGGACTGCTTTTACAAGCAGTAGGAGGGAAGCTGAACAAGGCCAGGATTGGCTTTGATTGGATCTCCGCTACGGTAACTGACCTGACATCACTTGTGGTTTTCCTGGATGTCAACACAGCTCAGTAAGCATAGACTTGGGAGCTGGAGGGGATGGGAGTGGCCAGTTCAGGCTCTCAGCGGCTCGCTTTGCCAGTCCAGGGATCTGGGTGGATCCCGACTCTATGGTTGTGATGGCGCCCGAGCCTGGACCGACTCTGTGACGTCAGCAGAAAGCAGACTCCAACCCCCTTTCTGCTGAAAACGTGTCACAGGAGTGCAGAACAAACTGCACTCCTGTGATCCACAGCCAAACAAGCTTTGGCTGTACTTCTCCTTTTAATGTATTAAAACGAATGCCTTTATTATTTATTTGAAGCCATATGATGTCATCTGCACTTCTCCCAGGTGCCGGAGAAGGCTCTGGAGATGTGACAAATGTCACATATGATGTCTTTCCGAAATGGCAAGCTGAACTATCTCTCCCACAGGTATGGACTGGCCATTGGGACTACAGGGAGTTTCCCGGTGGGCCGGTGGCTCAGTGGGTCGGCATCAGTGACAGCAGAGCGCTGCCCCCTCCACTCCTCTGTCTCGCCCTTCCAGCAGTGCTCACCTCCTCTCCCTGCCCACAGTGCTCACCTGGGTGGAACAAAGGAGCAGGGGGAGGACTAGAGGAGCAGGGGACGAAAGAGGAGCATGGGGGAGGGGACAGACAGCTGACTCAACAGCTATAGCCTGAGAATGTTTCTCACTTCTGCCTAATCTTATCCCATAAGGGGGGGGGGGGGCACCAAACTGATTTTTTGCCCCGGGTGAAATAATGTCTAGCTTAGCCACTGGTACTGCCTGCAAGAGTACCAGTACCAGCTGTTCTACTCTAATAAAGTAGAACGGCTAGTGAAGGGGGAGAGAAGGCTTGGGTGGCCGGGGGGGTGCGGGAGTTGTCCAGCCGCTGTGGGAGAGACCTGTCAAAGTGGGCCAGTCTGGATGAAGTCCAGGGCCAAATTTTTGTCCCAGCCCTGCTCTCCCATGATACCCTGGGCATGGGCTACCAACCAGCTGCTGTAGGTTGGCTACAAACAAGCTGCATTGATTCTAACTAGCCCAAAGAAGGAAGTGTGACATAATTTATTGAAGAGAATTGCATGCACGTGTATAAACCTAGGTGGCCCATATAGTGAACTTGATGCAGAAATATTACAGAGGAAGATAACGGGCCCTCTTTATGTCTAAAGGAAAAGCTTCTTCACAGTAAGAGCTGTGGAATAGTCTCCATCTAGAAATAGTTCTGGCCAGCTTACTAGATCATTTAAAAAAAGAGCTGGATGCTTTTCTAAATGCACAAAATGTGACTGGGTATTAAAACCTATAGGTAATAACACCAGAGACTGGTGATCTAGGGAATATTTGATTATCTCCTGGAGGATCAGAAAGGGTTTTTTTTTTTTTGTTCTCTGCTGAAGAAAATGTTACAATATTTTAAAGTTTTTTTTTTTTTTTTTTTTTTCTTTTACCTTTCGGTGGATCAGCTATGGGTATAGAATTGTGCATATGGATTTTTTCTATTTTATTTTAATTTTTTTATATATATATTGGTTGAACTAGATAGAGCTTGTGTCTTTTTTAGTGTTACTATTGTATACAGAGGAGCTCATGTCGCATGACGTGTGAAAATCAATGTTTCCCTATGAGAGCCGTCTTAACTGGTCCGACTTTGAAAATGCTCCCTGTACTACTTTGGTCTGACTTTGATCCTACTTCAGCCCATTGAATATCACTGAAGTCGGATCAAAGTAGGATCCTTGTCCTAATTGCATGTGCCGCGATATATTAGTTTTCATTCAACAGCGTCGTCGTGTCCATAGTGGGGGCAGGAGTGCCGGCCCCTCTCTCCCCTGCGCCATCACTCAAGTGTACGATACATAGAGATTCATGCATTGTATGAATCTCTATGTATTGTCACCGCTGCCGCCCACTATTCAGAAGGGCAGCCCCCTGGTGAGCGCCGGCCATCTGAATAACAGCAGTTTGTTGGTGCTTGGAAGTGCCTATCAGAGCCAGTGGCTCTAATCGGCTTTCCGATTACAGCCTGTTGGCTCTAATCGGCTTCCAAATAGTTAACCAGGGGACGCAGGGGGTGTGCGTTCCTTGGTAAACACTGACACTTGTCTCAGCCAATTGGGTCTGGTTACCGGTAACTTGATTGGCTGAAGCGACATCGAGGGCGGGACTCGAGAGAAGGCATCGAGGGAGTGGGGAAGGAGGATGGCTGACCCGAGAAAGGTAAGGGATGGGGGGGGGGGAGCAATCTGGCAGTTTTTGAGGGGGAAAACTGGCGGCAATTGATGAGCACAGTGGCTGTGTTTGATGGGCACAGCAAGGCTGCAATTGATGGGCACAGCAAGGCTGCAATTGAGTTTTTTTTTTTTGCGTGCGCCCCCCCAAAACTTTTAATAACCAGCCGCCACTGATGGCCAAAGAAAACTTTGGCCATACTTCTCTTTTAACTATAGCCAGTTAGGCAAGCAAATTGAAAAACATTTAGAGATGATTGTTTCATGTTGCTTAATATGTAATTTAAAGCATATGCAACAGCAATATTCAAAACCACATTGTTGTAGCTTGTTAGCAAAATCTAAAATCAACAAATCTTGGCCATCGTCTGCGATAGGAATGTGTATTCTGATTGAAGAGTTGGAAAACCTGCTCTACATCCTCATAGGCGATATTGATCAGCGCTTTACAGTAATGCAGTCCATGTTTTATTTGCCAACCCTAAGCCTGCACTCTAAATTGTCTTGATCTTCTTTTTTTTTTTTCCAGTTTTGCAGACAAGAGGGAGAGATTAAATCACTTAAGAGAAACACAGCTGGATTTTCAAAAACAGTAAGTGGCACTTCATAAAAACATTGTTGTTCAGACAGAGAACGCCGACATTCCAGGAGATCATCCACTTAGATGTGTAGTACAAACAAGTACTATGCTTTGAAGTATAAAAGTGCAAGTTAGTAGTAGATGTTCATATTCCCAGAAACTACACATTGGAGATGAGGAAATAAAAGCTGGTGTGATGTCATAGAGGAGTAAGGCCGGCCATACACTATTGGATTATCAAACAAAAAATCATATGAACGTTTGTAGAAACATTCTCAATACATTTCATTGGCTTAACAAATGTCACTCAAAAGTACTTCAGAATTTAGCCTTTCAAGGTCCTATAGACTTTTTAATTGGTCGAGCATTCTGGCCTCATTTTCTGACTGCACACCAAAGATGCAGCATGCAGGACTTTTGATGTGCTGTCAGAAAGTGCATGACCTAAAGGAAAGTCTTTTATGTACTTGAAAAAGTATTCATACCCCCTTGACATTTTTCACATTTTGTGTCATGTTACAACCGTAAATTTATTTTTATTGGGATTTTATAAGATGGACCAACACAAAGTGGAACATATTTGTGAAAAGTATATACATATTCAAAAGGGCGGCGTGTATTTGTATTCAGCCCCCCTTTGTAGAGCCACCTGTCACTGCAATTACAGCTGCAAGTCTTTTTGGGGATGTCTCTACCAGCTTTGCACATCTAGAGAGTGACATTTTTGCCCATTCTTTGCAAAATAGCTCAAGCTTCATCAGATTGGATGGAGAGCGTCTGTGAACAGCAATTTTTAAGTCTTGCCAGAGATTCTCTACTGGATTTAGCTCTGCACTTTGACTGGGCCATTCTTGCACATGAATATGCTTTGATTTAAACCATTCCATTGTAGCTCTGGCTGTATGTTTAGGGTCGTTTCCCTGCTGGAAAGGGAACCTCTACCCCAGTCAAGTCTTTTGCAGACTCAACCAGGTTCCCTGTCCCTGCTGAAGAAAAGCATCCCCACAGCATGATGTTGCCACCACCATGTTTCACGGTGGGGATGGTGTGTTCAGGGTGATGTGCAGTGTTAGTTTTCCGCCACACATAGCGTTTTGCTTTTAGGCCAAAAAGTTTGTTTGGTCTCATCTGATCAGAGCAGCTTCTTACATGTTTGCTGTGTCCCCCACATGGCTTCTCACAAACTGCAAACAGGACTTCTTATGGATTTCTTTCAACAATTACTTTCTTCTGGCCACTTTTTCATAAAGGCCAGATTTGTGGAGTGCACGACTAATAGTTGTCCTGTGGACAGATTCTCCCACCTGAGCTGTGTATCTCTACAGCTCCTCTAGAGATACCATCCTTGGCTGCTTCTCTGAATAATGCTCTCCTTGCCCGGCCCGTCAGTTTAGATGGACGGCCATGTCTCATTATGTTTGTAGTTGCACCATACTCTTGCCATTTTCAAATGATGGGTTGAACAGTGCTCCATGAGATCTTCAAAGCTTAGGTTATAAAAAAATATCCCAACTCTGCTTTAAAATTCTCCATAACTTTATTCCTGTCCCGTCTGGTGTGTTCCTTGGCCTTCATGATGCTATTTGTTCACTAATGTTCTTTAACAAACCTCTGAGGGCTTCAGAGAACAGCTGTATTTATACTGAGATTAAATTGCACATAGGTGCACCAGTTGGCTCACTTCTGAAGGCAATTGGTTCCACTAGATTTTATCTAGAGTACAGGGGGTATCCTGAGTTCCGGGGGCTGAATACAAACGCATGCCACACTTTTCACATATTTATTTGTAAAAAAAAATTGAAAACCATTTATAATTTTCCTTCCACTTCACAATTATGTGCCACTTTGTGTTGGTCTATCACATAAAATATATTTACGTTTTTGGTTGTAGCATGTGGAAAATTCCAAGGGGTAGGAATATACTTGGTATATTATATATAATTTATTTACAAGGAAATGTCCTTTTGAGTACACTGTCAGTAGACAAGAAGGATCCAGACCAGTGTAAGCCAAAAGCTATATAGCCTAGTCTCCTAGGCTAAGTATTTAATATTTTTACAATGGACTAAGCTCTTTATCCATTTTTGCTCACTGTTGTCCAAAAATTGAACAATGATTTGACCCCACTAACAATTAGGAACTTGAACGGCCCTCTTAAAACCCAGCTTTAGTGAAAGACAAGTATGTTGCTGGTATTCTGAGAAATGCTTTATTTGTTTCCATTTTCTTGTTTGCATGATCATGTTAACAGTTCGCATATGAACAAGTAGTATAATTTGTTTCCTTTTTTTTTTTTCAGAGTTGCAACTGTCATAGAGGGGAAGCTGGTGACAGATAAGCTGGTATGTTTTATGGCCCTTTTTTACCCACAGGAAATGTTACTAGAGTTCCAGCTCTTCTAAAATAAAACCAAAACACATCCACCCTAGTGCATAATGGTACCATAATGAAGCAAAGTATGACCACCCATCCATGCTTTGACAAGGGGAGCATGTGAATTTGTCGCGGCCTCAGTATAAAGGTTTTGGACGCAATGGGGCAGATTCACACAGAAATGGATTATCGTAGCGTATCAGAAATACACTACGCCGCCGTATTTTACCTGGCTCTACGTGGAATTCAGGTAGATTTTGTCCATTAAACGACGGCGGCGTAGTGTATTTCTCCCGTCGCAATCCATATAGACGAGTAGGGGGCGTGAATCATTTAAATTAGGTCGATCGATCTGCGCATGCTCCGTTCCCAAATTTCCCGCCGTGCATTGCGCAAAATCACGTCGTGACGTCATTCGTTGTTTAGGTAGCGTCGTTTACGGGCGATCCTAGTCCCGAACGAGTTACGTAAACAAAAAAAATAATTAAATAAATTCGAAGCGGGAACGACGGCCATACTTAACATGGGCTACGTAACGTTAGAGCAGCAAAAAGCTGCTCTAACATTACGTACAAAAAAATAGACGAAAGTGATTGCGACGACCACTCGTATCTTCGGGAATCGCCGTAAAAAAACATTTGCATATCCCGACGCATCAAAACGACGCGAACTCCTCCCAGCGGCCGCAAATAGATGGCAGCGTAGATCCGAAGGCTTACGAAGACGTAAGCCTCTCGGATCGAAGCCCGAAGCCGCCGTATCATGGTTTGAGGATTCAAACTAGTGATACGGCGCGCAAAATTTGAAATTACTCCTGTCTAACACCAGTTAGACAGGCGTAATTGCTTTCTGAATCTGGGCCAATGACTCTACTCAGTCAACATAATGATCAGATTGCGAGAACTGCATAGCTCAGTGCTGCTTGCATGGATGGCAGAGATTATTTCTCTTCTTTCATATATATATTAATAGTAAGAAATCAACTTAATTTTGAAATTTTAAGTGTTAAAGTTTCTATACAATAGTGAATAGTACTTTGTGAATATGCAGGGGATCATCAGCCCAGCGCTATTTTGAAAACACTTATTAATACCATGCGCGGATGGGAGTCTGGTCTTGTCATATAATTGCTTGTCTATACTCAATGTGTGTTTACACAGCACTTTACAATATAAAGGGGGACAGTACAATTTACTATACAGTTCAATACAGGAGTAGTAGAAGGATGCTGCTCATGATGCTTACAAACTAAAGGGAGGGGTGGCCCAAAAGGTAATAGCTGCAGGGGATGGTCTGATGGAGGCAACTTTGGTACAGTTCTGGCTTGAAAAGTGAGTTTTTAAGGATCACCTAAAGGCAGACTGGGTAGGATCTGACTGGACATACTGGGGCAGGGAGTTCCAGAGGATGGGAGAGGCTCTGGAGAAATCCTGGAGGCGAGCATGCGAGGTGGTAACAAGGATGCTATAGAGCAGGAGGTCTTGTGAAGAGCGGAGAGTGCAATTTGGAGGATATCTCCAGATGAGGTTGGTGATGTAGCTGGGGACGATTTTGTGGATGGCCTTGTATGTTGTGGTTAGTGTTCTGAATTTTATATGATGGGAAGCCAGTGAAGGGATTTGCAGAGCAGCAGTCACGGATTTGTTAGTAAGATATTATAGTCTAGCGGCAGCATTCATAGACTGAAGGGCGTATAGCATGTGTAAAGGTAGGGCAGTGATGAGGGAGTTGCAGTAGTCCAGGCGGGAAATAACCAAGGAGTAAAGAAGTTTTTTTGTGGTGTTGTTGGTCAGGAAGGGACAAATTCTGGAAATGTTGCAGAGGTTAAAGCGGTATTTCACCCTAAACATAAGATCTCCCATGCGATCCAGCATACTGGCGTCAGCGCCAGTATGCTGGGTTTTTTTTTTTTTAATAGCACACTTACTGTATTATTGTAGAATTCCTTTTCTGTCCCCCGTGGTGGACGGCTGTAGTATAGCGCGTCACATCTTCCTAAAATACCCGATATGGACTCGGGTAATCTCGGCGAAAATGCGGCGCCTGCGCACAGACCTAGGAGCTGACTGCGCAGGCGCCGTATTTCTCCGAGTCCTACGGCTATGGCGCGTCACGCCCTCCGAAATAGGACTCGGAGAAATACGGCGCCTGCGCAGTCAGCTCCTAGGTCTGTGCGCAGGCGCCGCATTTTCGCCGAGATTACCCGAGTCCATATCGGGTATTTTAGGAAGATGTGACGCGCTATACTACAGCCGTCCACCGCGGGGGACAGAAAAGGAATTCTACAATAATACAGTAAGTGTGCTATTAAAAAAAAAAAAAAAAACAGCATACTGGCGCTGACGCCAGTATGCTGGATCGCATGGGAGATCTTATATTTAGGGTGAACCTCCGCTTTAAGGCAGCAAGATGTAGCCAGTGATTTGTATCTGGGGGCTGAAGGAGAGGTCAGTCGAGGATTACACCCAGCACCTGGGGTGTGTGGAGGGACCAGTGGGTGTGCCATTGTTCTCACTGGTAAAGTCATGGGAGAGGATCGGGGAGGAGGAAATATCACAAGCTCAGCTTTAGAAAGATTCATTTTGAGGAAGTAGTGTGACATCCATACTGATATGTCGCTCAGTAAGCTTCTGATACATAAGGAGATTGAGGGGGGTGAGTTGAGAGAGATCTTGGTGTCGTCAGCAGAAAGTTGGCATTGGAAACCATGGGGGGTTATCAACTGGCCCAGGGAAGAGATATAGAGAGAGAATAGGATCCAGGGATGGAGCCTTGGGGTACCCCAACAGAAAGAGCAAGAGGAGATGGTGTTGTATGTGACACTGAAGGGGTTGGGCTTATCTGAAACAAATTACATTTTTGTGGTGTTCCAGCAGGGTTCAGTCACACAATGTTTTTATACCACTTGAAGATTCTTGACCGTAAAATATTTTGCACCGTTAGGTGTTTGTAACGCTAAAAAAAAGGATCCTGTTCCTATAAAGCATGTAATACAGCACAGTGCTTGTGCTGTCTAATTTGGTCCTCTGTATCGCCTAAAATACCTGGCTGATCCTGCCAATAAATGCCCTACCCCCTGTAAACTGACCACGGTTTATTATGGCTGCTGAGTGCTGACACCGTGGTCAATTTAGGTGCCCCCATCATCTGCAGCCCTGCTCTCTGCAGCTCTCCTGTCCTCCTCTCCCCTGCCTGTCATCTCTGTGTGTGTTAGCCGTGTCCTCCCCACCCCTCCCCTGCTGCCACCATACAATGCAAAATAACGATCTGTCCTTGGTAGAATTCCCCTCTGTCATAACCTCTTATATCGTGCTCTGCCTTTGTTTTATAAAAATGAAGAAGCGCAATACCTTACTGAAGACTGTGGTTGCGTGGTCATGTGACCGCCCAAGGCTCTCCTCCTCTCCCCCCGACTTAGGTCAGAGCGAACCTCAGCCCCTCCCTCTGTAGTCCTCTGAGCGGGGCAGGAGAGCCCTTGACATCAAATGAGTGCACAGCGGCTCGTCAAAATAAGGTATTTCGCTGCATCATTTTTATAAAACAAAGGCAGTCAGTGACATAACCAGTTATGACAAAGGGGATTCTACTAAGGACCCATAATGGCTTAACAAACACTTTAATTGTAGCTTTGTTCACCTGCTATATATGAGCGTACCACTTCCACCACTGGGGGCTTTTTTTTCCGTTTGTGATACATTAGTAACATATGTAGTTATAGGTTGTCAGTGACTTTCCGCTACTTTTTTTTTTTTTTTTAAGTATTTATAATAAGCCTAGTTTGCTGTTTTTCCTTTCAGAAATGGAAGATCATGTCTTGTAAGATGAGGATTGAACAACTAAAGCAGAGCATATGGAATGGAAAGGATGAAATTGCAAAGAGTAAGTCCGTGTCTTGAGTGGTGGTCGGTTGTGTTTGACAAAGTGGATTAAACTGCTCAGGAATTGTTCATCTTAAAATATAGGAAGATGTTATTTTAGGTGACACTAAACTAAAAATTCTTTTTTTTTTTTGCTGCTGTGATCTGACTTGCTGTGACTTGCTCTCTCCGAAAAGGGACTAGGGATTGTGGACTGTGGGATTGTAGCGTGCATATGACCAGAACTAACGTGCACTGCTCATTCCAAACAGAAGTGTGGGTGGAAAAGGATAGGTTTGGAAACTCGCGGTGTAAAGAACGAGGCAGAAAAACCCATTAGGAAACCATTTCATGTAGAATAGATTACAGGGCCATTAAGTAGTGACTGTGTATTGATTATCTTTGGAGAATAAGTATATCGTCTAGTGACACTTTAAACATTGTTCATAAAAATAGCTGTGGGTTTGTGTTATTGATATAGTTTTCCCTGAAAACATATTTTACAGTTCTGTTTTGCACATTGATAAACTTTACCTTCTCTCTGCATTATGCAGCTCAAGAACATTTACAGTAGAATTTAACCGGTTCCCATCTGTGCTATAACCAAATGACGGCTACAGCGCGGACCTTAACCACTTAAGACCCGGACCATTATGCAGGTTAAGGACCTTGCCGATTTTTGTGATTCGGCACTGCGTCGCTTTAACTGACAATTGCGCGGTCGTTCGACGTGGGTCCCAAACAATATTCGTGTCCTTTTTTTCCCCCACAAATAGAGCTTTCTTTTGGTGGTATTTGATCACCTCTGCGGTTTTTATTTTTTGCACTATAAACAAAAATAGAGCGACAATTTTGAAAAAATGCAATATTTACTTTTTGCTATAATATCCCCCAAAAATATATATAAAAAAACATATTTTTTTCCTCAGTTTAGGCCGATACGTATTCTTCTACCTATTTTTGGTAAAAAAAAAAATCGCAATAAGCGTTTATCAATTGGTTTGGGCAAAATTTATAGCATTTACAAAATGGGGGATAGTTTTATTGCATTTTTATTATTATTTTTTTGTTTTTACTACTAACGGCAGCAAACAGCGTTTTTTTAATAATTTATTTTTATTTTTATTTTTGTGACTGCGACATTATGGCGGACACATCGGACAATTTTGACACATTTTTGGGACCATTGTCATTTTCACAGCAAAAAGTGCTATAAAAATGCATTGTTTACTGTGAAAATGACAATGCAGTTTAGGAGTTAACCACTAGGGGGGGTGATGTAGGGGTTAAGTGTGACCTCATATGTGTTTCTAACTGTAGGGGGGTGGGGCTGGACGTGTGACGTCATTGACCATCTTTCCCTATATCAGAGAACAGACGATCAATGACGCTGCCACAATGAAGAACAGGGAAGGTGTGCTTACACTCACCTCTCCCCGTTCTTCAGCTCCGGTGACCGATTGCGGGACACCGGCGGCGATTGGGTCCCGCGGTCACGGAGCTTCGGACCGGGTCGCGAGTGCGCCATTCTGCTGACGTATATCGGCGTGAAGGGGTCCTTAAGTGGTTAACTGGTGGAAAGGCTGTTAATAGACTTCCTCCCATGCATGTGCTACCTGCGTGCCCTGTGATCACTGAGTCAATGGGAGTCGGCTGATCACGATCCCGGGCCCTTACCACGTGATCAGCTGTCAGCCAATGACGCCTCGGTAATCGTGTTTTTTTTTTTTTTGCAGAACAAAAAGCCGATCACTGGCTTTTGTCAGAGGGACAGCGGTCCCAGAAGAGGGTGGGACATCACCCAAGTATCTGTGCCCACCAGTGCAGCCTAATCAGTGCCCATTAGTACAGCCTATAAGTGCAGCCTCAACAACGCACATCATTGGTATTTTTCCCTTTCTTTTAGCCAAAAATAAAAAAATAGCAGTAATTAAATACCACCAAAAGAAAGCTCTATTTGTAGGATTTTTTTTTTTTCTTATAAAAATTTAATTTTGGTACAGTGTTGCATGACATTGAATTGTCATTCAGAGTGACGGCGCTGAAAGATGAAAATTGCTCAAGGCAGGAAGGAGGTTTAAGTGCCCGGTAAGCTAATGGTTAAAGCAGAACTTTACCCATAACAACTTGATTAAAATCATGTTTTTTAGTACAATACTTTTCACATTACTTATGCCACCAAAATGAGTGTTTGTGGACACCTGACCATCCCACCTGCTGTATGAGAGTTTGTTTGAAATCTCATTCCAAAACCAAATTGAGGAAACTCCACCCACCTTCCTATAACGGGAAGGCTTTCTATAAGATTTTGCAGTATCTTTGGGAATACATTTATTAATCTAAAGTTCCCATAAACGATGACATGCCTGTCTCCCGCTTTCCTGTGGTAGGCCAGAGCAGGAATGACTGCGTGTGTGTTATATGGCCAGCTGGCTGGTTCTTATAAACTGAAAATAAACCAGAGTGAGCCACAGTTTTGTTTGGTCTCGCACACCCACCCCGTCTGTTCCTGAGTAGCCGGTAGCTGGAAAGGTGCGTCTGGCCAATATTCAAATTTTTCAAAACCTGGGCTTATGTAGCACAAGTTACACTCTGTACAGGCAGCTCTGGAAGAAACGCCTTCACATCAAATTCCGGTCACAAATCCTGCCTTGTTCTCTATTCGTTTATTTTATAATTTTCTGTTAGAAATTCCTTCACTTGTCAGCAAACAATCTTTATCTCTGGTGTATGGACAGAGGAATCTTGAAATTCACAAATATTTAACCATTATCTGATCCAAAGGGGATTCATACCATCAGACGTGTTTTAACCATTTGCTGACTGACTCGCGCCAATATGTCAGCAGAATGGCACCGCTGCGCGAATGGCCGTATATGTACATAGTAGGCGAGCTGCAAAGCGGGGGACCTAATGCATGTAGCTGGCAGGCCGCGATCGCCCGCTGGCCACCTGCGATCGCAGGCACGAGAGCAAGAATGGGGATTTGTGTGTGTAAACGCACTAATCCCTGTATTGACAGGGAAGGAGAGACAGATCTGTTCCTACTAAGAAGGAATAACTATCTGGCTCATCCTCTATACAGTTCCATCCCCTCGGAGTTAGAAACGCACATAGGGAACACATTTAACCACTTGATTGCCCCCCTAGTGTTAAAGAGGAGTTCCACCCAAATTTGGAACTTCCTCTTATCCCACTCCTTACCCCCATACATGCCACATTTGGCATGTAATTTTTTTGGGGGGGGAGTGGGGGCTTCAGTAGGAGTGGGACTTCCTGTCCCACTTCCTGCTTCCGCCGAGGGGCTGGTTAGGCGATTAAGCTTAATCGCCTACACCAGCCCCTCCCTGTAGGCGATCACATGGGACACTGACAGGTCCCATGCGATCGCCTCTCCAATCAGAGGCGAGCCGCGCGCGCATGCGCAGTGCGGCTCGCGCATGCGCAGTGGGTGCCCGGCCGTGAAGCCAAAGGCTGTCACGGCTGGGTGCCCACAGTCAGGATGAAGACGCCGGCCGGGGAGGGGGGGAGAGGAGCGGAGCCCCGGTCGGCGCGTCGCTGGAACGTAGGAGCAGGTAAGTGAGTGTTTATTAAAAGCCAGCAGCTACACTTTTTGTAGCTGCTGACTTTTAATAAACACATTTTTGGGCTGGAACACCCCTTTAACCCCTTCCCTGCCAGTATTATTTTACACAGTAATCATTGCATTTTTGTAGCACTGATCGCTGTATAAATGTTAACGGCCCAAGAAAATTTCAAGTATTCAAACTGTCCGCCGCAATGTCGCAGTCCCGATAAAAATTGCTGATCGCCACCATTACTAGTAAAGAAAAAACTATAAATCTATTCCCTATTTTGTAGATGCTATAACATATGCGCAAAACAGTCAATATATGCTTATTGTGATTTATTTATTTATTTATTTTTACCAAAGATATGTAGGATACATATCGGCCTAAACTGATAGACATTTTGTAATTTGGATATTAATTACAGTAAAAAACATTGCTTGTTTGTTTTTAATTGTCTGTCTCTTTGTTTTGTTTAATAGCACAAAAAATAAAAACCGCAGAGGTGATTAAATACCACCAAAACAAAGCTCTATTTGTGGGCAAAAAAAGTACGTAAATTTTATTTGGGTACAACGTCCATTAAAGCGACGCAGTGCCTTATCGCAAAAATGGCCCGGGGCTGAAGTGGCTAAAGCTTAATTATTTTTTTTATTTTTTATGTAGTCCTGTAATTTTAAGTATATCCCACCTCTTGCAGACTGATGGTTCCTGTATAAATATTCTCTCATGTCCTCTCACAATGCTGTGGAGAGTTAATAGCTTTGGGTCTAAAGTTGGTAATAAAATCTTCCGCCAGCCCACACAAGTGAGGTGGATGGGGGCATCCTCCTGCCAAGACATTGTATTCTGACAGCGAAACCTGTTGCTTTCCTTTTGTTTTCACAGAATGCAACACGTTCTGTGAATGGGGGGGGGGGGGGGGGGGGGGGGGGGGGGGGAGGGGGGGGGGGGGGGGGGGGGGGGGGGATGAATAACACGATCCCTCTCCTCCATGCACGTGTTACATTTTGTGAAAACCATGCAAGATCTTTTGTGAAGAGCGTTACCGGACAGTGGCAAAAGCAAAGTACTTCTGTCAATTGAAGTCGATGCCCATCGATGCCCATCATGCAATGTAGAGCTGCCCATACACTGATAAAAATGTGTCCGGTTGAGGAGGGACGGCCTGAATTCTAATAAGTGTGTGGCTGTCTCCAGACATGGTAGAAAATTCTCGAACAGCAGCTCCAAACACTGGTCAGCAACAGGTTTTGTCAGAATACAATGTCCTGGCGGACCAGGAAGGAAAACGGGTGAAGATGGAAGCGGCCTCCAGCATTCGCTGGAATGCTTTGTTTTTGGGTAAGGTTCACATAATGTGCTAGTATGCGATGCATACTAGCACATTATGCCTTTACTATGCAGATTCAGAAAAGAAAAAAAAAAGCACCCAGCAGTTTACAACCGCTTTAATACTTAGAGGGGGGGTTCACCCTTAAAACCACTTTCTTCCATCCCATGCAGCATACTGGCGTCAGCGCCAGTATGCTGTCTTTTTTTTTTTTTTTAATAGGTGTACTTACCTCTTAATAGATAATTTAATTTTCGTCCTACCGCGGGGTATGGCGCCGCTATATAGCGTCACGCCTTCCGAAAACAGCCGACTAGCACTCGGCTGTTCTCGGCGCCTGCGTACAGACCCAGGAGCTGACTGCGCAGGCACCGTATACAGCCGAGTTCTATTTCGGCTTTTTTCGGAGGGCGTGACGCGGTTATATACGGCGCCTGCGCAGTCAGCTCCTAGGTCTGTGCTCAGGCGCCGTATAGCTCCGAGAACAGCCGAGTGCTAGTCGGCTGTTTTCGGAAGGCGTGACGCTATATAGCGGCGCCATACCCCGCGGTAGGACGACAATTAAATTATCTATTAAGAGGTAAGTACACCTATTAAAAAAAAAACGCATACTGGCGCTGACGCCAGTATGCTGGATGGGAGAAAGTGGTTTTAAGGGTGAACCCCCTCTTTAAATACTTAAAATAAATGAATTGGCGGTTTGTGCTGCTTCTACTTCTCACACTGCAGCCCTGCTATATGGGGGACTGCAAAACACTGACTGCAAGTCAAAATCGGGTACTTAAAGTGCTTGCATATGAAAATATACATTTAATAATCTATTCATTATTACAGAGCTGCATATAATTTGTCTTTTATATCTTTCTGCCTCTTAGCTTTAAAGACCCACGTACTGTATTTTCACAATGGGCCAGATTCAGGAACACTTGCGCTGGAGTATTTCGATATGCGCCGCGTAACTGTGATGATGCGCCGTCGTTTCTATGTGCCCGTACCCACCAAACTAGATGCGCCCAATAACGGGTCATTTGCGACTGGCGGAACGTTCCGACGCCAGAGTATCGTCAGCGCTTAATTTCGTTGGGCGCATCAGTCGCGCCTATTGATTTCCCCTGCAAATATGCAAATGAGGGATTTTTCACAATTCACGAACGATTACACCATACGCTGGCTACATGCGCCGCGCGTATCTCGTCGTCCCCGC